>JAODKN010000003.1:383518-402037 GCA_026774425.1 Petrocephalus zakoni
CCCCCCCCCCCCCCCCCCCCCCCCCCCCCCCCCGCCCCCCCCCCCCCCCCCCCCCCCCCCCCCCCCCCCCCCCCCCAGCGGCCTATCCACATTTCATTAGTAACATTTGCATAATATATGTGATTCGACCAGAAGCAGGGTGACAACCCCTGAATGCAACAGTACAACTTATTTGTGAATAAAATCTGTCACTCAGCTTGTTCAAAACAGGGCAGCCCACTTATCTCCCAGTCAATGTGACTGTAATCATAAACGCTGCCATATGTTTGACCTCCGATATTTACAACATTGTGCTGCTGATTGTATTTTCATAATCAGGACCATTCAGTACTATTACATTTATGTCATTTGATGTACAGAACAGGCGGTATAAAAAAAAAAAAACGACGGACCGTCATCCAACAGATGTCATTTTGGTCAAGAAAATGATTCTCTTGGGGGAGAAGCCCACCGACTATTTCACCAGAAAGAAAGAAAAAAACGACAAGTTGAACTCGGTAATATTGCTAAATAATTCAGAGATAGAGTAATTTAAAATTTGGGTGTGATGAAAACCAAAATAACTCCAGGCTCATTGAGACTCCCCAGCCCAATGTAATGCCTTCTCAACATTAATTTTATATGACTTCATTCTGTGATTTGTAAAATATTATTGCTAAAATTGTTAATGAAAATTAAACCTTAGAGGTGAAACCCATTATCTAGGCTTAGTATAATTATCTTTAGAGTAACTTAAGCCAATTTTAATAATGTCTTAAGAATGTATTTATACATACATATGTATTTATATATGCAGATGCCTGTACATGGTCCCCTGTTAATTTTCTTTAATTGGGTAATAGCATCCCTTAGATGTAGCTCACTGAAGGGGTTTAATACCTTAATCCAAAGCATGCAGGATGTCAGTTTGATCAGTGAGAGATGCAGCAGACCGCTAAGGATAAAAACATAGGTGTGTGTTTGGCTCTCTCTCCCTCAGGATCTCCTCCCGGTATTCCGGGCATCGCCGTTGTTGTTATTGTTGTTGTCGCACGTCGGCGGTTTTCTGGAGCGGGGCGGGGGGTAGAGGATGGGTCACACGGGAGCTCGGAAGCCAATGGAGAGCAGCGGAGAGAGGGCAAAGGCCTCGCCAGGCTCGCTTTTAATTGGCTCCTGGCGGGGCGAGAGATGATGTTCTGCACGGGTGAACGCATTCTAATGAGAGAGAGAGCTAGGGAGGGGGTGGGAGCTGGTGGGGGGGGGGCACAGCAGAATATGGAGAGACGGGGAGAGTGACAGGGAGCGGGGAAGGGCCGCTGCTGCCAGCGAGAGCCCTCCCCTCCGTAATGTTCCTCTGCCGGGTCTCAGTGTCGCTCTCACCCTTCCACACACTGCACAGATGTGCGAACTCACTAATCAGGGGGAGCTTTTTTGTGCAGAGGATTTCACATAAGGCCGGCATCTCATACCTCCCACCACAAACCCCTGCCCACCAGCTGAGTGAGCAAGTCATTCAGCTGGGGGGGGGGAGATGAGGAAGGCGTTATTGTTGCAGGCGCGTATACACCTTAGGTGTCATGTTTCCAGCGTCAAAGTGAGACGTCTTGTCAGTTGACGGTGTGAGGAAACATTATCCGCATGTAAGTAGATTGTCTTTCCTCTGTGGGATTGCTGCTATTAATTTTGAGCACGATCAGCTCACCCTCAGAGTTAAATTAATACGTGCATCTGACTTCCTGACCTCTATGCGGCCAAGCTCGTTGCGGCATCATGGGAATTGATTGGTTTCTAAATTGGGGCACTTGAGGTGGAAGTTGGTCATTTAGTATAGCAGAGTACCCTTCTGTATGTGAAGCTGTGCTGGCTGTTTCTCTGCAAGTTTGATGGCAAGTTTCAAGCTTTATTACCACATGTTGGTCTGAGAAATACAGTCAAATTCTCATGCTGCAGTTGCAGGGGAGGAAATGGATGCATGGGGAGAAATAGGACAGACAGCAGCAAGTTACAGAACAGACAGCAGGGAGATACAGGACAGGCAACAGTGCAATACAGGACAGACCGCAGTGTGATACAGGACAAATAGCAGCAAGATCCAGGACCGATAGCAGCAAGATCCCAGACAGATCCCAGACAGACAGCAGTGCAACACAGTGCGATACAGGACAGAGATCAGTTCAATACAGGACCGACAGCAGTGTGATACAGGACAAATAGCAGCAAATTCCCGGACAGACAGCAGCAAGTTACAGAACAGACAGCAGGGAGATACAGGACAGACAGCAGTGCAACACAGTGCGATACAGGACAGAGAGCAGTGCAATACAGGGCCAACAGCAGTGTGATACAGGACAAATAGCAGCAAATTCCCAGACAGACAGCAGCAAGTTACAGAACAGACAGCAGGGAGATACAGGACAGACAGTCGCAGGATACGGGACAGGCAACAGTGCAATACAGGACAGACAGTAGAATGGTACAGGACAGATAGCAGCAGATCCAGGACAGACAGAAGGGAGATACAGGACACACAGAAAGGAGATACAGGACAGGCAGCTGTGAGATACAGGACAGACAGCAGTGCAACACAGTGCGATACAGGAAAGAGAGCAGTGCAATACAGGACTGACAGCAGCAAGATACAGGACAGACAAAAGGGAGATACAGGGCACACAGAAAGGAGATACAGGACAGGCAGCTGTGAGATACAGGACAGACAGCAGTGCAACACAGTGCGATACAGGAAAGAGAGCAGTGCAATACAGGACTGACAGCAGCAAGATACAGGACAGACAACAGTACGGTGAAGGACAGACAACAGTGTAATACAGGACAGAGCAACAAGATACAGGACAGACAGTAGGGAGATACAGGACAGATGGCAGGGAGATACAGGACAGACAGCAGCAAAATACAGGGCAAACAACAGCGTGATACAGGACACAGTAGGGAGATACAGGACAAACACTAGTGCAATAAAAGATTGGATTGTGCAGGAAAAGAAACAGCTATAAGAATAAGTGAACCATAAACCAGCAATAAATAGGTGATAAGGATGTGCAAATAACAAAAGTAGTAAGGCACTGATAAAGTGGAATATTAACTGTGTGCGATACAATGCAGTGAGGGAACAGATGCACGACATCGGTTGTTTAGCAAGCTGGCGGCAAGGGAAAGAAACTGGCCCTGAATTGGGCGGCGATGTGCCGGTAACGCTTTCCAGAGGGCACGAGTGTGACCAGGGCATGGGCTGGGTGGCTGGCGTCCCTGATGATGGATTTGGCCCTCGTTTGGCAGTGGGAGAAGCAGGTGGGGAAGATCTGTGCCAGTGATCTTCAGCGCTTCCCCCACCATCTTCTCCAACAGTTTGAGGTCCTGAGCAGTTGGAGTTACCCAACCAGACCGAGACGCATCCAGTTTGCCAGTTGGTGCCACACCCGTAGCGCTTGATGGCCTGAGTAGGGCACTCCAGGTGGATGCGTATATTTCAGCTGGCTCAGCTCCACACTTCGCTCTTTAGTTTGCTCCATTCGAGACGGTGGGGGGGGGATTCATTTCATTTGAGTATGGGAGGATGGAATAGGCATTTTGTTAGGGTTTTGGGGGTTTTACAAAAGGTTTCCGTGTATTGATTGCTTTGGGTGTAGAGCTTGAGGATGTATCATAATATCAAGGCTCTCTGGGTGATTATAAAGTGAAGGGACTTTTGTAACATTAATAATGGGCAAGAGGTGAATGAAGGGGTAGTCACATGACTCCCTCTCAGACGTTCATGCCCTCCTGTCTTACACATGCTAATTATGTCTGCCTGGGGAGTTATGGCTACTGTTATACTTACATTCTACGGCCCAGCGATGCAGCCCTAACCATCACCAGCCTGGAATCTGCCTGCAGTAACGCCAGAACCCGACCATGACTCTCGACACAGCCGCGCGCGACTGCGTGTGTTTATGTACGCGGCTGTATTCGGCATATTCGACAGCAAATAGCTCCGCTGTTTGTTTAGCGGAGGGCCGTGCCGCACAATCCACTGAATAAACATATCAGATACAGTTGAGGGTAGCAACGTTCTTCAGTACACAACTCACAGTACTGACAAGAAGAATACACTGCTAAGGCTACACAAGATGTTCTGTCACACTGAGTGTCACTTATGAAGTCTGGTACAAATAGAGCTGTCTGTTACCATGCTCAAGAGACATATTAAGAACTTGACGTGACATTACAAAGAAAATTACACTGACTCGCACACACTGTACTAACACAGACACAATGGCTTAATGTGGTAAATAAAATGATTGACAATAACTTGAGGACTGATCCCAGCATGCTATGCAATTTATACTGACTAAGCTCTTAGAGTGATGTTGACTCAGCAACTGTCCCTAGCCTCAAAGAGTGAGGCAGCTTTAACAGGTGGCTGGATATTGACCAGTTACTTTTTTAGGTTACCCCGGGCAACGGGCGATTGTGATGTCACCATGGCCCGCTACAATGCGCGGATTCTTACGGGCCCACGTGCTTCCCCCTTTATCATTGAGCCTCCCTGTCGCCATGGCAGCCCAGCGCTGTTCTATCCATCGCTTTCATGATGATCACGATGCCACACCAAGCGGACCGCTCACTTAAAAGCGCCGACGTGGTTCGCGGAACTGCATGGCACAGGAAACCAGGGAATAAAGAACAAGGTTACATTGATTAAATGGTCTCTGAATATTCCACTCTATTTAGGGAATATTACCTCAACATACATTAAATGTGTTTTCCTCTTTACCAAATGATGTCCTGTGTGGTCTGAAGAAATTGTATTACTCTTGGATGGAAAACCAGCTCATTGTGAAAAAAACTGGACCCTCTTAGGAAATATTACTGTCCTGATTTATATTGGTATTCTACAGAGAATGGGATGTATGCACTCTGCAAATCAGCAGTATTTAACGGGTATTTTAAGAAGATCGTCTTAAAATAACATTCCTACTGTAAAGTGCGCTTTTTCAATAAAAGGTGGACCCCCTTCCTCAACACAGCACTTTCTGCGTTCATATGAATACATGCTGGAGTAAGTAGAAAATCGGGATTGAGACCGCAGCTCCTGGGGAGGGGGGGGTTTGATCTGAACAGCGGAGGGAATCGCTGGTGTTATCGCAGTTTCCTAGCTTCCCCCACGGTCCCACCTCCTTTCCCAGCCGCTCCTGACTCCAGCTTCCTGTCCCCCTGTACCTTTCTATCGCTCTCCTGCAGAGAGATGGACGTGGACGGATAGGGGCGGGGTGAGGCGAGCTGATCTAAAAGTGACTTTCAGCTTTTAATAAGCTGTGGATGGCGCTGAGGATCACATAGCAGAGGGACACGCTTCATAATGAGAAAGAGAGAGAGAGAGCGAGAGAGACAGGAGGAGAGTGCTGGCCAGGGAGTCATTATCCTCTTGGACGCTGGTGGACATCTTGGATGTGAGGTGTGCTTCCATCCCACCTGCCGCTTTCCCTCCTCCAGCTCAAATCTCTCACATTCGCTTCATCCCCCAGGACCTCCCAGACCCCCTCCCTCCCCCCGTCATCTTTCCGCCTCCTGTTCCTTATCGACTGACCTCATATGTGTCTGCCTGTATGCATTTCTTACACACATCAATGTCCCACACATTATGGTATGCATTCGCTTTAGCTTGCTGGTCGAAAAAAAATACTGCCAAAGGCTTGTGAATGACTCCAAAAGCAATAAACAATTAATGTCACAAGTTTCTTTACGAGACTTTGTAATGACAGTGGTCTGTTACTTAGTCGTTGCGTTGATATATACAAAAATGATTCAGTACATGGCATCAGGGTCCACTTTTTTGGCCACAGTATAGGTCCCTCACCTCTGTCATCTCCACCTCTTAGACTTTATTTCGCAAACTGCTGCCCCTCTAGGGGGCGCTGCTTATCGCTACAGAACGCTGATGAGGTTGATGTTGTGTAAGCAGGGGTGTGTTTGAGTGTACGTGGAGCCATGCTTGTGAGGGGGTGTGTGACAGCTGGCGCTAGCTTTGGAGGGTCTCCAGGCCGGAGGCACAGAAGTGGCGGCATTTACGGCCCTGAGGCCTCGTATCATGCAGTGGCACCTTTTTCCTGCCCGCCCTTGCTCCCCTGCTCGCCGGATGCTGACCGCTGCATTATTTTCTGGCTATCGCCCTGCCCCCACCACTGGCCATGCCCCTACTGCTGGCCCCGCCCACACTGCTGGCCCCGCCCCCACCTTAATGGGAGCTGAAGGACATGGAGATTTACCTGGCGCAATAAAACGCCACTGTGCTGTACGGGCACCTCTCTCTTGTTTTCGGTGAACACCGGGGCCGTTGCTCATCCTCTGAGTGCACACACACACACACACACACACACAAGCATGAGTGCCACACAACAGCACATCACACTCACCTTCACCAGGAAAACCCAGCTGGAAACAACCAATTATGGTGCAGTGATGCTAACAAACACAAACACACACGCTCAAATCCTTTGGGCGGACGTCAGCATACTGATGTTGATTTTTGTAGCACAAACCGCAGTCGCTGTATTGCATAGTTCCCTAAACATTATCCCATGAATTTACTGAACCAATAAGAATTCATCCTCCATTTCCCATTATTTTTCAGGTAATTGCTGAATTGTTACTTTCCTGTTAAAGATGGACCTGATTTGTACAATACACGTTGCACTTGTCCGTGGGGGTTCACACTGCCTTGCTATTTGCCGGTTTACAACAGAAGCCTTTGTTCTACTGTAATTTCTCGCCTGGGGGCTAAGTGATCAGAAGGAACAAGGGAAATGAGTCATGCGTCATAATATGGAGGGCAGCCGATATCCACACATAATAAATCCATTACTGCAGACGGTGACTGGGGTGCCTGTGAGCATTCAGGGCGGAGACTGGGCGGGGGGGGGGTGGGTCTACGGGGCAAACAGCCTTGATCCCCACACTCTAGGGGCCCCCGGCTGATCTTTAGTTTTTTAACAAATCATTTATATAACAATTTGGGTTAAGATATTATAATTTATGATAATCTTAAATCTGACCAATCAATTCGCCGGCGTGATACCCCCCCTTCCTGATTGGCAAATTTTATCGACGGCACTCCTGCCCCCCGCCCTGATCCGCCCAGGGGCACCGTAAAGTCGGGGAAACCTAAGATGATTCCAAGGCCCCCTGAGTGACTGTGGCCCCTAAAAAAATGAGAACAAAAATTGATCTGGGTTGGGGGCCTGATGTAATTTGCATTCATGGGGCCCATAATCTTTAGCAGCACCCCTGCTCATGTCAGCCTGGGCCCCTGAAGTCGGTCCACCAGAGGTACAGTGGAGAAATGGAAAGAGGAAGGTGTAAGGGAATCCAGAGAGGGACAGGATACAGCTTGGCAAAAACATCTTCTGTGATAATCGGACTTCCGCCTGCACTACGTTACACAGCGCTGACTCAACCCTTATTCCTGTAAAAAAAAAAGCAAATCTGCCTCAAGGGGACAGAGCTGTCAAGATAAAAACAAGGTGGGTCACAACTCCCAAATGATCTAGTACTTGTGTTTGCATTAAAGTCATTTATTAGAACTGTATCTGAGGCGTGTAGCAGCTCAGCGGGTAGTACCGTCACCCGGCACCTCCAGGGTGGCGGGTCGCAATCCAGCAGAGGATTCATTGTGAATAAATGTGACATGGGCTCCCCGTGCTGGTGCGGTTCGCCTCTGGGGGATGTGTGGTTGTTTCCTGCACGCCGGTCAGGTGCACGTGTATTTCTGTGAGTGAGCGCTGTCGGACATCCAGGAAATGCTCTGCATCGCCACAAACGTAATTAGACAGTTGTCGGTAATGTTTACAGCAGACTTAATCAGCTGTGAGAAATTATCTAGATGTTTTTTTTTTTTTTAGCAAACTTTCATATCCATTTTATAAATGCATTTCTCAAAGCAGACAAGCAGAGCCACGCATCCATCTCTATCACGTTTATACAGGAGCGATTAATAGCCGTTTTCTCCACGTAAGGGGCGGCGCTTGGCGCGGAAGGAGCGCCCGGGCGCAGTCTGCAGCCCGAAAGATCGCGCCCGCCGGCGGCTGCAGCGGACAGCCGCTCATCTGCCGTCCAAGTGCCTTCAGACTACTAGTACACACAGTTACGCTTAGTGTTTCATTCCCAGCTTCCGATAAGGCAGAGACGCTGTCGGCATAGCGACGGGGGAGGAACTTCAGAGCCTTAGAATAAATAAAAATAAAGAATATATAAATAAATATACCGGCTTCGGGTAATTGATGGCTTTATTCCTGCCCCAGCATGGCTGTATAAGATCGACTAAAACACAAAATGGCAGCCATAAAAACGGCAGGACATTTGTCTTAGGTGTCCACAGCCTCCATGACGGCAATTTCACACTTGAGTGAAAAGAGACTCGGGCAGGTAATACTGAATAGCTCGGGGCTTATTTTTTCCATCATGGACTGTTTGGCTGGAAAGAATCACCCCCCCTTCAAAATACCATCATTAGGTTCCTTCTGCTAGCCTGACATGCCTTTAAGTTTTAATTACCTAATTAGTTGCGTAACGCTGGTGTGCAGAATTTACCTTGGATTTAGGCACCTTTCATAATGAGGAAAATGGGTTTGCACCTGAGGACCTCCAATGGTGAACAACAACCTGAAAACCTACCGGTGATTGCAAAACACTAGTCGCCTCGTTGATGTGGCTCAGGTTCGATTGTTGTAGGTTCGATTGCTGTCCCCTGGATATTCTGATTCTTTCAACGCAGCCTAACACGTCATTAGATTTATGTGTCTAAATTGCCCATAGTGTGTACTGTGGATTGACTGATGCCCCATCCAGGGTGTCCCCTGCCTCATGTTCTGTCCTTACTGGGATAGGTTGAAGTCTCTCTGCGAAGCCACAGTCAAGGTTGGATGATGGATGGATGGGTGGATGGATGGATGGATGATGGATGGATGGATAATTTGCTCAAATATGTGTGGGTTAATTTTCTCTTCAAGAGGAAAACAACAAAGTGAAATGTAAGCATGGTGGTAATGATAAAAATCCCTTGCATTGTAATGAAGCTGATCATTGTCAACCAGCTCGTTTATGTCTAATAAACAGAACCGAAAACAAAACGCGAGGTCGTCCCCCACAGCTCGCCCTTCAAGGCCTGCACTGAAAGCCCTAAATTAAACGTCGCAGACGAAATGAAGGCTGAATGTCAAACGAGGAGGAATCCGTCAGCACGACACAGCATCCCCCACCAAGTGCTGTTGCTTCGTGTGGCTGGGATGGCTTTACAATTTCAGATGCCCCTCCACGATGACAAGCGTGCACATGAAAACAATTCAGCCAGTCATGTCACTTAAAGCACTGCTACTGCAAAACCGTACCATAAGCAGAAAAATACTCTGATACATTGTATAAAAATCATTGAAATCTATCTATCTATCTATCTATCTAGCTATCCATCCATCTATCTATCTATGGTGACCAGATAATCCATATCATCCCGGACGCTTTCAGCTACTTCTGGTTTTACAAACTACTTTAAACCTGAAAGACTCCTGTGCTTAGCTAAATAGTTCAGTTCTTCTTGCACTTTGACTGGTTTGTGTTCTTGCTTGAAAGACTCATTCAGCCATTTCGCATTTAACATTAGTGGCACATGCAAGAACGCGGCGCTTAAGTGAAATCTAGGTCGTTTTAATTGAAATGGTAGTTTACAAATCTTGTACTAGCTCAAAGTGTCTGAGATGACATGGATTATCTGGTCACCCTATATCGTATCTATCGAGAGAGAGAGAGAGAGAGAGAGAGATGAAAACTGCGAAGAAGCCATTGCTTTAACGTAAAAATGTAAATCACCCTCACATTGCTCTTCAGACTGCAGTGCGAATTCCCTGACTGATTTAAAGTACGATCCCATTCATTTCCGTGATTTTTCATTCTCTTCCTCCCTTATTTTTTGTAGTTTTCTCTTTTGGGCGCCTGATTACCCATCAGTCTGAAAGCGAACTTTTTTTTGGACCGATCCATTTTCTTTCTGGAATGACGTGTGTTACCTGTCGGCTAATTACAGTTCTCTTTTATGCAATTTCACGCAATTAACTAAAGACGCGTGAAAATATAACAAGTAAAATCTAAAAATATCTCTCAATACTTTATTGTAAAATTCAAGATATAATTTTTGCCACCCCCCCACATATCGGTTTACCCGCTCCCGCTAAAACCAGAGCGCATGAGGGACTGACTTCTGCTACACTGTTTTCTTCAGCTTTTGTCTTGAAATTGACATGATAAATGATGCATTTTTGGGCAAACCCTAACAACAGTGTTTTTCTTTGGACTTCTAGGTCTTAGAGACCCCAGAACCTTATTTTCTGTAGCCCTAAATTATGCAGCCCTAAATTATCTCGTCTGTATCTTAGCAGCATCGAGTCTGTTGGCTTTTTGACAGCTATATGCTTACCGTGCACTCTATTTCACTTGTACGTCACTTTAAACTAAAGCATATGCCAAAATCAATGATTTAAGTATGAACTTAATGCTACTGGGTTTTACAGGCCTTAGAACATAGAGAAATCACCTGTCTTGCCACTATACTTGTACCCAAACCCTACATTGAACAGAACATCTTTTACCATCCTTCCTGTCCTAAGATAATGAATGACAGACTCCATCGCTGCTCCTGAACACAGTCTTCACCCTCCACTCCCCTTTTTAATTCTTAACTACTGATTTATCCATGCAGCTAACGACTATTCAATCAAATTAGGCCTCGCTGAATCATTTATGGTGTTAGCTAATTATATCAATCTTTTTTTTCTAGCTTCCTCACCCATTGGCTGGAGGAACGGTAAGTTCGTTGCCGCGATGTGGTTCCGGAGAGGCAATGGCGGAGGCGGATTTTTTAAGGACAGGCGCCTCGGACCATGTCTGGCTTACGACGATCCTGCGACGTGCACATTATAGTAACCTGTGCCCTCGTAAAATTCTCATCAAAGGAGTGGATTGCATGCTAGGTGGGGGTGGAGGGAATTAGCACGAGGGGACAGGACAGGTAACAAGCTTCCATTGGGTGTCTGGACCACAAACCCTTGCCTATAAAATTGCGCGTAAAAAAAGAAGAAACGAATCGAGCTAAAAACATTAGCAGTACACTTGAATTAAGACTTTAATTTGTCCCACACAAACCCAATCTACATTTCTGTCAGTAATCTACCGTTTTAACTGCCATTTGACCCCAGATTATGGACGGTGAATGGCCGGGTGGTCCGGGGAGGTGCTTTACAGCCACAAATGCCATTCCCACCTGCATGGCAGGCACTCAGACACACCAATAATTGGATATTTGTTTACAGCAGTTATGCTCAGCTACTCAATAATGGAGACTATGTCCCGGAAGAGCCCTGGATTAAATATAGAGGAAGGGGAGGGAAAACTAGAGCTAGTGTATAACTAACCTTGACACGCTTACCGACATGGGTGGCGCTGTGCTACGTGGCTCGTTCAATTATTAACAAGAATAATGCTAGAGCCAGTCAGCGTGAGGCTGAGATATATGTTTGCTTGTCTGTGTCTGTGTGTGTGTGTGTGCGCGTGCATGTGTGTGTTTCGTGAGACGGTCCACACACTCATCCCTTTGGGTTGAGTCCGATATCGGCCAATTTCCAAGTGTGTGGATTATAATTGATAGAATGGCTGATTTATGGTACCATCCATTTTCATCTGTCATGCTCAATGTATTTCAATTTCGTAAGCAAATGATCCACCGAAGGATTAATGGTACAATGACGGTCACGTGACTTGCCCCTCGTTTTCAAATCGTTCATTGTAATGGAGCAAAAATAGCAATGCGGTATAATTCATACCATAATTCAGATTTATTGCTTTTCTTCTAAATCAACAATCTGGGCTGCTGGGTTGCAGCTCCGCATCTGTAACGGCTTTTTACGCTCCGTGCAGACACTGATTTCCTGACCTTGTGCTTTTTAAGCGCGACCTGACTCTGGCAGCTTGGCTCGGTTCCAAAATGGGTCACGTGATCATGGAGACCCAAACCGCTGCTCATGACCCTTGCTCTGGGCTCAGAATTCTGGCCTCGGACAACGTGCCCCACCCTCCTCCGCAACGTGCGTTATTGCAAGCGGACGATATCATAACACAGAACCTCTCTTTGTTATAAACAAGACCGGGTCGCATGAGACTGCTTGCGCCTGCCGCTCCTGTTTTTCCTTCGATCCAAATTGCCCTTGGTGTGTGAGAACGGCAGAGAAGACAAATAACAATTGGCTGTCGGTTGGTGCAGCTCCATACTGGCACCTAGTGGAGGTAGCGAGTAACGCCAGGGAATTCTCCCCAGGATTAACTTCAGAGGCAGATGCTAGCAAAGCAAAATAAATATTTTGAAACTTTTATTGATTGTATTACTAAGGTCTTGAAACTATTTCCCAACAAAATGGGAGATTCTGCAGCAAAATATTGACTGGATGTGTTTATTCTCCTTTCCCATTTGATTGGTTTCTAGTTCTGTTGTATTTTTTACTCATCTGCATACCATATGGGGGCCCTGGTGGATATTTGGGGGCCCTTGGGAAAAGAGGGACATCTGTGCCTGGGTCCTGGAGAGCCCAACACGTCCGTAAGAGGGCCAGACAGAACAGCCTGACTGTAATAACTTGACCGGCTTAATCGCATGGTCCGCTGTGACTCACTGCCACATGCGATTATCGTTAACGCTCGTGGAGTTGTCAAGGAATGCATGTCTCCAGCTGAAAAGTGAGGATGGGCCTTGCCATTGCACCCTCGAGTGGCCCCGCTAATGGGTTAAACCACTACCGCAGACGTCTCACTCGAGCGAGTGAACGCTGCCTTTTATCAGTGTGTCAGGTGAGAAGCGATCTTCTCGTTATATCGGGTTTTCTTTATGGGCGGCGGAGCATGGTTGGCTCCGTGATGAGCTTGGCCTCCTTGGGGTCCCGGTTTGATTCCTTACCCTCAGCTCTGTGTGTCTGGATTTGTGTCATTTGTGGAGGTGTCCTTCGACAGCCCAAAAACATGTGGTTAGTTGAATTAGTCTCACAAAATTAACCCTAGGGAGTGCATCTGTGCTTGTCCTACAGAGTATTGGTATCTAAGCCAGGGTGTCCCCTATCGTCCGGGGGGGGTCGGCTGCAAGTCTGCGAGGTAACTCTCTCACATACAGTGCAGTAAAGATGATAACATCGAGAAGAAAAGATACATTCTGACACCCAATCTGGATGTGTCAAGAGCTGTAGGATGTTAGGCCATGTTAAGAGGGTACAGTTTCTAGATGTCACAGCTAGTGTTGGACCTTTTACTTGTGTAGCTGTGTGTTTCGATGTACATCAGTAATAGGCAGGTAGGGTGTTGGACCTAGGGGCTGTGAAGCTAGCTGCGGAATCTAGAAGTGATCGGTGTGTGGAAAACCTCATTAAATTTTTCGTCCCCTCTACTTGGATAATAGCTACAGCTAGAGAATCGAGACAGGTGGCATTATGAGTCGCCGTCTTTAGGTGCCTATTCGTGCCTGGAGTTATCCCTCCTTAACCTAGATGATGGTGCTTTGCAGGAGATAATAACGATGGAGATTAATCACCCTCCGTGGGCTGGGAGTGCGCGTGCGAGAATGTGGGACGAAGGGGAGATGCAGGCACCCGTCTGAGCCCCGCGGAACCTTAATCGAAACACGGATGGCGCTCGGGCTGGCAGGCACGTGCCTGGAGCCCGTTAAAATCGTGGCGTTCCATGAAAAACTCCGTCGACTGTATAGGTTACCATGGCTACTGTGTAGGTTTAGCCCCATGCTGGGAAAGCGGTCGCATGCTATCGCCTTGGCCCTTATCTCATTTTTCATTGCTTATCTCCTTCCATGCATTTAATGATAAAATGCGTGGCCCCGTATGCACACACACCCCCCCCCCAGAACCCACATTTGCTTTGAAATACTGCCGTGTTTGCTGGGACAGCAGTTTAGGTATTAGCTATCGGGATTAGCAGAGGTTTTGAAAGGTGTCATGGCAGAGGACATAGTCCAGGGGCTTTTACTGCATTACTGACATCAGTCATCAATCTCCATAATCCTGTACCTGTCATTGACACAGGGGATAGAGAGGGAGGGAGGGAGGCATGGTGTCGAGGGGGGGGCCCACACAGCACGGAACAAAAGGGCGAGGGAGACGACAAGCGTGGAATGCTGACGGAGGGCGAGGAATATAAACGAATGCTTTTCGATTTCCATTATTATTCAGCTTGTTAGCTGGCCACGATTTATTTTATTCAGGCGACTTGCGGTTTCGCCCGTTCAGGTTAAGAACCTTGCTCAAGCCTGTCCGGCGGCCAGTCACCCACTAGCACTGAACTCGACAACCTTCAGGTTTACCGGTGCCTATCCGTGATGCAAATGGGGATAAACCGCAGACAATTTTTTTCCCCTCAAAGCATTCACATGCTAAAAAAAAGCAGAAGGATAAGTGAAGGACAAAACAGGAAAAGAGTCCAATAAAAAGGTGTAACTTTAATATGCCCATCCGTGGTAGCTGTTCCACTTGTTTTTCTGTTTCTTTTAAAAAGCAGCAGTGTCATGCTAGTCGCCAGATGCGTTACTGCGGCTTACATCACTTCTGTATTCGTCTGCCATTAATATATGTACAGTGAGTCGTCTGCAGCCTGCTAGTGTTTCAGTGCGTCTTGCAACGTGCACCACAGACAATCATTGTCATGCGAAATCGAGGCTGCACAAGACATTCATAAATGCCTTTTAAAGGTGCATATATTTATTAGTAAACAATAAATCCATCCGTCCAACTTCGAACTGATTGTTCTTGTCAGGGTTATGGGGGGAAAATGGATGCTAAACAGAGTGAAAAAGGAGCATTTTAGGGTGAACGATCGTATTCTGAGTGGCTTGAAAATGGATGGACGTATGAATGAGTTATCTTATTCTGCGGAAAATGCCTTCCTGTAATACTGAATCATTTTCCTCCTGCTTGCCTGCGATGATTACTTCTCGATGCAGTGCGGCCTAGCTTCATTTACAATCCGTGGCTGATTTCGCATGCCGGCTCCCTTTCTACCTTTGTTTCTCTGACACCTTTGCTCAAAGTGGACTGGCACGGCCTGGGGGAAGGTTGGCAGGGGGTTGAGCAGGGGCAGCAGGTGAATGTGCCACACGTCTCCTAACATTTTTTAAACCTGGTTCCCCAGATGCTTCGCCGTCTACTGGCCAGTGGTCGGTTTGCAACTGTTACAAGCGACAGCCAGGACACTGCGGGCGACAAACCCCTGATTAAACCTGAGAGACTCCGCTAACGAGAAAACAATTACGCTTTAAAGTGTTTTTCCGGGCCATGGGCAGCAATTTTGATGACTTTCTTTTGGTTAGGGGGTTAGGGGATGTTTTAACGTGTATCTCTGGCCGGGGATGTTTTAGGAGGGTGGGAGTGTGACCGTATGAGTGTGAAATACGGACACGCCTGGGAGCACATTGGCCGGGGGTAGGCAGGGCCACTGAGTAAGAACCAAAAGATGAACACAAACGAACACAATGGTCATTGGTAAAGGTGAAGTCAAAATGAAACATTGCTTCTCCCCCCACTTTGCTGGCAGATGAGGTGAAGGTGAAGCACAACTTCGCTCCCCCTTTTGCTGGCAAGTGAGGCGAGGCTGAAGCACCGCGCTGCCCCCCTTAGCTGGCGGGTGTCGCTGGTGTAGCTTCCACTGCCTGGCCTTCAGCCACCTCCACCTGATTGAGCTGCAGGAACGTCAGGACTCTGTCCGTGAACTCTTTGGCCGTCACCTTCACGCTCTTCTCCAGCAGGTAGCCCTCTGTCTCCATCTCCATGTTCTCCTGTCCCGCCACAGCCTCCATGGCCGTTTGGAGGTAGCGCAGGCTCACCAGCACGGACATCTGGGTGGGACGAAAGAGACGGCGGGGAAGAGGAGAGATGGATAATGGAAGCAGGCTGAAACAGACAGGTACCGAGGAAGGGCCTGACCATTGAAATAACAGCACATTTCAGTCAAAAGACACAAACGAGATGGAAATGGGAGCCTTGCCTGGATGAGGAATATAGAGAGGACGCCGGCACCGATGCTATTCATGAGGCCCATGTAGTAGCTGACCAGCGCCTCGCGGCAGCCTCGCACGTGGATGTTCAGCTCCTCCGTCTCGGACTCGTAGTTGTAGTGGGCCGAGTCGTTGGTGAGCAGGTGCTGGATGCAGGGGCGCGGGGAGCTGGGATTACAGCAGCTGAAGGGGACACTGTCCACCAGGTAGCGCCCGTCCACGTTGCTCCTGATGCGACTTTGGTGGTGGGGACAGGAAATAGATCCGGAGTCAATGACAGTCAACCCCCTCCTTAATTTTTTATGCATATAGCCAGGTATATAAAATTACGAATTTAAACCCCCTGCGGAATTTGCGTCAGCTCGCCCCACACCCCCGAAATCTCACAGAGAGGAACTCCCTCCACCGCAGAAATTCATATCTGACTACAGGCCCACTGACAGTACTGTCATTACAGCACTACATCTACATTCACATTTACTGCATTTGGCAGACGCCCCGAGTCAGAGCGACTTACATAAGTGCTCAGAAGTCTCCATCACTGAATATCTTCATCAGCTCCTACTCTAGCTCTTTTATCTTCCCCGTCTTCTCTGTCCTGCTCTCCATCCACATCTCTCCTTTCTGCAGGCTTCCAAATCCCGTCACGTATCTCAACATCCACTGATTTTTATTCTGCTCAGCTGGGATGCCGCACACATTTCAGAAGGCCGGCCTTTACTCCGGAAGGTCGCGGAACGTTCTCTGACATATTTTCTGTGTTTGTTGAAAATATTCCCTTCAGCAGGGGGGTGCACAACTCTGACAGACTCCTGCTGCCTTCACTACGCTGTTTAATTAGCACCTGAATTAGAACCGAAACTATAGGTGAGCTGATTAACTATCCAAATAATTACTCCATTAAAGCAATTAACAACTGAGGTTGAGTGAAATCCATCACACCCCCGTGGCCTTCAAAAATTGGAAATTGTGCCCCCCACTCCCACCCTCCCAAACAGGAAGTTATGCTGATTTACACCCACTGAAGTTTGATGAAAAAATTGCCTACACGGTGCAGACTGTACCTGTGAATGTGAGAAACCGTATATGAAACAGTTCTTCCGATAGGAGCGTGATTTTGATGGATGTAACAGACACCTATCTTTCTCTTTCTGAATCTATCAAAGGCACAGAAACTCAGAAACTCCACAAACACAGGACACGTGACAGTCAATCTGTTTTCCGACGCATCTGTGCAAAAACCGCAGAACCTTAGCTGTCTGAGATCACACCTTTTTTTCTCTCACCAGATTTATATGTGAATTAAAACTCCCTGCTAAGTACTTGGCGGCAGCGCAGCTGAACACTGAATTTAAGAAAGTGGGGGCATTGTTTGGTTTAGCCTGGTTGTCTTAGGTGTCTGTGCCTATGATCAGAAGGTTGCGGGTTCAAATCCCCAGGCTGTTCGCCACCTGATCCAGGCCCATAACATCCAATTTCTCCAGGGGTCCTGGCTCACCCTGCACTGTGACCCCTCCTACCTTGCCCTCACCTGTATATGTGTCTGTGTCTCTCACAGAGACCAAGATGGGGTTGGCATTTCCCCATGGGAATGAATAAAGGGTCATTTTTGTCTACTGGTAGTAGAATGGGAGCAGGGGCTGGAGGTGATATAACTGTGGTGTCTCCACAGCCAATGGAATATTTGGATGAGGTACCCAAGGCACCCTTTGCCAAATTTGAGTCAAAACTAGGGATAATGAGATTGCACAGTTGACTATTACATTAGGCAAATTCCCTTGGATTTAGACCATTCACTGTGCAACCAAGTGCATTTCGGTTTGTATGATGTATTTTCCCGGATGATTAGGCACGCCCACTGGCTAGTTGGTAATGAAATCAGACTGAATTTACTCAAATTAACTGGGACCAGGAGCATCCCCGGTGCATCACTCACTCTTTAACCTCCTTAGAGCTGAAGTCCAGGTACCGGTTGCTGACCCACTGGACCTCGAACCAGTCCCGGAAGTCGGTGTTGCCACAGCACTGGAACTCCATCTGCAGCTGGTCGATGGTCTGCTTCTGGTAGCATCGGCCCGGCGTATCTGTGTCCTTGTAGAAGCGGATGCCGTTCTTGAGACCCACCTTGAGCGAGGCCTCCAGGTTGCCCTTCATGGCGTAGCTCATGACGATGGCCACCAGCATAAGGAGGGCCAGGAATATGGCCACGGCCAGGTAGGGCTGCAGGAGGCCCTTCCAGCGTGGGAAGCGGCTGGCATCCAGCGCGTCCTGGCACATCCGGCCCGCAAAGAAGTTTACGCCCAGGGACATTAGGCCGACTATTATCAGGGTGTTGGGTACTGCGTGTATCTCTGTGTTGTCCATGACCTATGGACAGAGTCAGGAATGTCATTCATAATTCCATTGCTTGGTTAGTAAAAAGCAGTACTGCGGTGCGGGGGGGGGGGGGGGGGGGGGGGGGG
>JAODKN010000003.1:405338-434392 GCA_026774425.1 Petrocephalus zakoni
CAACTGCCATGTGATTGGTTGATTAGATAATTGCATTAATGAGAAATTGAACAGGTGTTCCTAATAATCCTTTAGGTAAGTGCATATATATAGGATGGTGGTGTGTTGCTCAGTGCGTTAGACCTCTGTGCTAGTTACCGGATGGTTGTTGGTTCGAATCTCATGCTACATCTCTGTTGGGCCATTCAGCAAGGTCCTTAAGCCCTTAAAAAATCCTCTAGGGGTGCCAGATAGACAGCTGATCTTGCATTCCACCCCCAAGTTGCACTCTTACCTGTGTGTGTGTCTCAAAGGACAGCATGCTGGGATTTGTGGAAAAAACACAGCCCAATGTATCTGTTTTCGTACTTTTACAAATGACAAGTAAGGCTACATTTTATTTCACATATGAAGGGTTTAAGACCGAGAGGGAAATAAACTGACAGAACAACTGATTAGCAAGCGAGAATGGGCTCGCTTTTAGCCCACAAAATGTGCAGTGCACCGTCCTCAAGGCACCATCTGCCTGCAGGAGTTGATGTCATAACAATGCAGAAACAATGAATTGCTGGATTCATGTGTGTGAGCCCATGGATCAGCTAGCCTCTGTGCTTTGAAAGCCTTTTACTCCTGCTTTGACAGCCCCTGAGATGCGCTATTATCCATAATCCTAAAACCACGACTATGGACTGTTGAAGACCATAAACTTGAAAACGAGCGGAAAGCAGTTTATGGGCATTGTCTTTTTATTGATGGATGCTCGGGGAGATCGGGACCATGAGGATTGCATCTATATAACCAACATGTCCACGTCAACATGCTGCGGATGCACTAAGTGACACAAATGCTCACATGCAGAATACTTAGGTGGTACAAATGAAACATTACAATCCAGACACACAGCAAAAAAGTAGAACTAGACAATTACTGCCTTAGGGAAAAGCTGGCATCTCTAATTGATCTTCTGTTTAGACAAGGGCTTTAATTGCAGCCATTTGTCCTGTAGTTTAAATTTCTAAAACCGCTGGAGTCTTCAATCAGACAAGCAAAGTATCAAGTGTTTCCTTTTTTTAGTAAATTTAGAACCTGCACATTAACCTACTGTGCCGATGAAAAAAAGTTGGCGTGATCATAAATCTTTTAAAGGGTCCAGCTACAAAATGACTTTTACTGAGCCACACCAAATAAAGCTCTCGGAAGAGAGTTTTGTTGGGGAGTTATTGCTGCTCAGCCTTGATCCTGTACATCTCAGAAAGGATCTATGCGATCAGTTGCAAAGTAATGTTTACTGACTCTCTGGAGACCAGTGCAGTGAGTCTATTGCAACTCCACAGTTACACCTAAGATACAAGCTAGGGTGATGCATGTCATCCCGGAGCTACTTCAGGTTTTACAAGCCTCTTTAAAACTGAAAGGCTCCTGTGCATGGCTAAATAGTTCAGTTCTTCTCGCGCTTTGGCTGGTTTGTTTCCTTGATTGAAAGACTCATCCAGCTATTTCACATTAACATTACTGACCAATCAGCACAAATTTGCTAAATTTGCCAAATTTCCCAGTTAGCTGGATAACTTAAGCCATATGTGAAAACTGTCCAATAGGAGGAGAGGTAAGTGACATTCCTATTGGAAAATCCTTATATTTGTCTTATGTGGCTAATGAAGAAATCCTGTGATGTGGTGTACCCTCCATGGGCTTTTAATCTTATCCTAGCTCAAAGTGACCTTCTCGACATGGATTATCTGGTCACCCTAATAAAAGCAGTAGCCTGCTCGCCACCAAGCTTCACTACTGGCACCCCTTAAAAGCATGACTGGCACAGTGAAATTTGGTGGCAAAGTTTGCTGGGTGCCACTGGATGCGGGAAAAATTAAGTCATTTGACCAATATATTAACACAAGGACAAAAAGTCAATCCATCAGACAGACCAGTGGCCTAAAATGGGGAGGGCTACCTGTGGTATGTATCCAGCTAAAGTGTTCACCTTGAATAATTAAAGAAGAAATCTATACATGCTTTGAGGGGAGTATGATTTAAGTCGCACTCCGGCGGTCTCCAGGGTCGCTCAAGTCACAGGATGGAGCCAGATAAAAAAGACGTACCGTCTGCCTGGCACTTACAGGGCGCCTCCTAGAGGGCATTCTGTGTTACAGTACAGGGCGCCTCCTAGAGGGCGTTCTGTGTTACAGTACAGGGCGCCTCCTAGACGGCGTTCTGTGTTACAGTACAGGGCGCCTCCTAGAGGGCTTTCTGTGTTACAGTACAGGGCGCCTCCTAGACGGCGTTCTGTGTTACAGCTCAGCTCAGTGCAGACCCTCACCCAGAGCTAAAACTGCATCACGCATCAATACGAGCATGGCTGTCCGCTCTGGCCAGAGCTGAGCTGTTCCATTCTACTTCAACCCAGCCTGCCTGTTAGCGACTTTTAATAAGACTGTCCGCTTTTTTCCCCCGCTGGTTTTCAGGGACAGGGATGCAAAAGGTGGCTTAAAGTAGCTTAGAAACACCCAAATCAAACAGAGCGGGATATTTGCCAAAGGGCTTTACTTGTTTCATTTCCATTAACGAACAGTTGGATACATTTAATAGCAACGCTACACATTTCTGCATCTAGTCCACGTTGGATGCAGCAAATTCTGTTCCGCTGCTTTAATAGGCAAGACCTGCTGCATTGTGGGTAACTGGATGGGGGAGTGGGGGGTGGCTAGGACACATAGAGGTCTTATCAGGGTCAGATTGTGAAATGGCACAATGAGAAGTAAAAAATGTAACGTTTAAATTATTTTTTCATTCTTTGACATCTCCTTTCTTATATTTCAGCCCCGTGACCTTTAAGGAGAGATGTATGTTAATACACTGAAGCGGCCATAATGGATGGAATTGCTGGAGGAGACATTATTTGGAGGTTGGATTTAGGCTTGCAGTTCGTTTGCCATCTCTCTGCTCCACTGGCAGGAGAGATTTCCGAGGCTGAGCTTGGAGCGCTGAAGCGCAAAGTCACAGTTTTATTTCACTTTGCTTTTTGGAGGGAAACCAACAGTCTGTACTGTAAAGTAGCTTAGTTAGAAGCCCAGGAGACAGGAACTTTCAGTGCTCCTGCCTGCAGATGAAAACTGCATCACCTTTCACACGCTACGGGGCAGTGGTGTGGCATCAGCATGCTGAGACTGTGTTAAACAGTGTTTTACATCTGTGCCATTATTAATACTGGCTGTATAGATTGCCGAGAGTGTTTTGAATTTTGTTTTTCATTTTGACTAGGGCCGTGTTTCTAAAAAAAAATGGACTGCTGGGCAGGGAGACTGGAGGGAGCAATAATGTGGACTGTCTGGGGTCCCTGAGAAATGGGTTGGGGAGCTGGGAGGGAGCACATATGTGGACTATCTGGCAGGGAGCTAGAATGGAGTAAAAATGTGGACTATCTGGCAGGGAGCTGGGAGGGAGCGAAAATTTGGACTGTCTGGCAGGGATCTGGGAGGGAGCAAAAATGGGGACTGTCTGGCAGGGAGCTGAAAGGGAGCAAATATGTGGACTATCTGGCAGGGAGCAAAAATGTGGACTATCTGGCAGGGAGCAAAAATGTGGCCTGTCTGGCAGGGAGCTGGGAGGGAGCAAAAATGGGGACTGTTTGGCAGGGAGCTGAAAGGGAGCAAATATGTGGACTATCTGGCAGGGAGCTGGGAGGGAGCGAAAATATGGACTGTCTGGCAGGGAGCTGGGAGGGAGCAAAAATGGGGACTGTCTGGCAGGGAGCTGAGAGAGAGCAAAAATGGGGACTGTCTGTGGGAGCTGGGAGGGAGCAAAAATGTGGATTGTCTGGCAGGGAGCTTGGAGGGAGCAAAAATGTGGGCTGTCTGGCAGGGAGCAAAAATGTGGGCTGTCTGGCAGGGAGCTGGGAGGGAGCAAAAATGGGGACTGTCTGGCAGGGAGCTGAAAGGGAGCAAATATGTGGACTATCTGGCAGGGAGCTGGGAGGGAGCAAAAATTTGGACTGTCTGGCAGGGAGGTGGGAGGGAGCAAAAATGTGGATTGTCTGGCAGGGAGCTTGGAAGGAGCAAAAACGTGAACTTTCTGGGTTGGGAAGCAGTGGACTCGGGTGTTTCCCTGCTTTGTGTCTTTACCTTCCTGCGATCACTTCCAAGATGTACTGTGACCCTGGACAGGATAAGCAGTTTGAATGTGGATAGAGGGATGTGTCACTGGTCATCCTGTCCAGAACACCCCCCCCCCCGCCCCCCCGCCGCGTGTCCTGTGCTTCCTGAAACAGCCGCCAGAATCCCCCCATCCTGAGTAAGCAGTTATGGAAATTAATATCCTGGGTGTAACACTGGGCTGGCTTGTAGCTTTTCAATTCGGGAAATTCAGGCATCTTTTTTTACTCAGAAATTAGGGTATTTGTGCAAGCGAGGGCTAGCAAAACAGGTACAGATACCAAAGAGATTATCCACAGAAATCAGATTCCTTGGAGGAGAAGTATACAACTGGTGGTATCTGACAGACCTATATCAAGGCCCCAAACAAGTCCTGTAGAGTCCATGTCCCGCAGTCCAGGGCCAACCAGGTATGAAGAGTCACAGCCAGAGGACTCAACTGGTTGGTTAAAATACAATCTTGGTCTGGATTTTTACTATCTGAATTATCCACCTCTGCCAATAGGTGTTATTAAAATGATGCTCGGTATTACATATAATTAGCTTTGTGTTTTGCCTCTTCAGCGCTGGGTCTAGGTACTGCTACAAAACCGAGATCTGCTCCTGCCTTTACTTGGGGACTCAGAGTTGCGTGGTGCTGGAGTGGATTTCCTCTAGGCTAGCGGAAAGGATGCGGATAGGGGAGCCCAGCTTACTAGCAGCCATGGGCCTGGTGCTGCCCCCTATTGGCCTCTCTGGGAAGCTCTTGAAGTGAGTAAGGTTGATTTCACTGATGGACGACGGTAGCGTTTCAGGATGTACAGTGAACTGGAGGTGGGGTATCTGGAAGGAGCAGGGAGGGGGCCGCCTGACAGCCTCCTTGCCCCTTGATTCACTTTCCACACCCCCCTCTGCCTTAGGCTCCACCCACTGGTCCTTCTTCCAGGCTGTCATGCCATGTTGACCCCTATTTGATCCCATTGGCCCACATAGCCACACCTCCGTAGCTTCTGACCAATCAGACTCTTCCTCCTCCGGCACTGCCCCCAGCAATTGAGCATGACCAGTCACAGAAGGCTTATCAAAATGCGCACTGTCCATGAACTGAGCAGGAGGGGGAGCCACATGGAGGAGGTACTGAGTGGCGGCCTCCTCTGCCAGAAGGTGTTTCTCTAAAGCTTCCTGCAGCAGAGAGGGAACCTGATGGAAGGAAACACAGCAGTTTTAAAACCATAACAAATCTTTAAGGACATTTTTCATCTGAATTAGAGATGTGTTCCAGCATTGGTAACACTATTCTATGTGAGGCACAAAAAAATCCCCCAAAAATGAAAAAGCTTATATCCTGCATATATCCTGTTTTAATATGTAGTTATGAATTCAAACTAATCTTTTTTCAATTTACAGAGCAAAGCCAAGCCTACAGCAATGAGCAGCCAACTGTACCTAAGTAACACTGACAGCTCTGAAGTATTGAAACCCTTAACTCAATAGAATCTGAAGTTGCTCCCACAATGAGACAGATGAAATTAGCTAAATGGGCAAGTTATAAGGCCCTGTATGTGATATCCTAGGTGAAAGCAGTTCAAACACACCGCAGTCACACTTCTGTGTACTTTGCGCTAGTGTGTTTTGTCCTTGTCGTCTCTTTCAGCTAAATATTTATGGTTTTATTGACGATTCGTTGAGAATATTTCCAAAACTCAGTTGAGACTGCTAATGACTTGAAAACAGGTTTCTTCATCATATATTTCAGCAGTGGGAGCAAAACTCACTCAGTCCTCATGTAATCTAAGGAAGAACTTTCATTAAAATTTCCAAAACTCACTAAAGTCCAGAGTAATTTTCTTGAAAATATATCTCATGGACTGAATAAGTTTTGAAAATTTGCTGTTCAGTTGGGTTTGACAACAAAACATGGGCCAAAGAACAAATGTTATCTCAAATAACCAAAATATTGTGAGACTTATGCACTATTCATAATTCCAAATTCTCATTTTGGAACTTCATTTCCAATTCACTACATGTTGTACCTATATAACTGTGTGTGAGATGAATACAACTCTTGAATCTTGATTTAAATTCATAGTAACGCACTGGTCATTATTCCAAAATTCATAATAATACACTGTCCATAATTCCGATGGGCCATTGTGGTCCTCAGTTAACTAGCGAGATGCTTCACATATAGGTAAGACACAGAACTATGCCAAACAAATTTATTTATGCAGCCTGTATGTACACTGAGGGGGGTCCTCACATTAATATTCTCTAAGGTTTGGATGGTGCTCTTCGCAATGGACAGCTCCTCAGTCAGCTCTGTGATGTGTTGGTTCAAACTTCTGCGTTCCCCATCCATGCCCTGAACCTGGTAGTTTGCCAAAGAAGACCGGGCAGCAAGCAAGACCGATTTCAGCACCGATGCATTGTGGGAATGGGAGCAGCTCACCCCACCTCCGATATGAACTGCATTTGTGGAAGTTCAGAACCCCGTGAGATGCTCAATTTTGGCCCAGCTGATCAGAAACATCATGCTGTAAGCCCATAAGTATCTTTACCACTCACATTCTGCTCATATGGGCTGTTTGACTTCTTACCATGTGTGGAGTAACTTCTATCGTGATGGAATTACGGAGCTATGGAAAGTTAAATGATAGACTTAACCAGACCCTTGACTCACAAGACGTAGGGCTCACCACTGAACAGAGTTTGTGTTCCAGCAGGTCATTGGTCTGCTGAGTTGAGAAGTAATTATCCTGTAGTCTAGTAAGATAAAGAGAAAAGTGTAACAGAAGAAGGGAGGAACGGAGGAAGGACCATGGGGCTCATCATTACGAGTAGCGGTAACTTAGCTTTATCAGACATCAGTGTTCAGTTGTTCCTGCGTGGTGGATGCTTGTATTTGAATGGAGGAGGCACTATCGCCCACATGCCCTAACCTCTTGAACTTGTCCTGCAAACTGGCGAGTTCCATGCGAGTCCTCTGAAGCTCCGCCTCCAGCTGCTGGTGGCTATTCTTAAGCTCCGCCCCCATGTGCTCCATACGCAACGAGGTCTGCAGCAGCCTGTCCTGTAGATCTTTGTTCTGATCCTGCAAGAGCCTGGAAAACAGAAGGAAATTAGGGAGCAGATAAAAGAATGAGTACAGGGTGTTTTATAGAAATGACCTCTTTACATAATACCTTATGCATTTCTATATTCACAATATAATTACGATAGTTTCGGAAGTGCTGTCATGATACATCAATGTCCACAGAGAACCTGAAAGATCCCGAAGGAAACTCACCAAATTCTGTCCGCCTCAAACATTGTATCCTGAAAATGAAGTCGAGGAGGTCATCATGAATTTTTGGGCAAGCATTCATATCAAGACATCCAATGAGATATTTTATAGTTGAAAATCAGATGCCTAATTTTAATTACTTATATTACTTAGTGAATGACAAAGCCAGGGGTATAGATATGGACCTCGGTGAACAAGCATATCTAAACACTCCACTCCCCTGAGTCCCTCTCCACTGACCTTGAGGCCCTGGGTAGTGTTGCTATGACATAAGTGTTTTTCCTCTGAACTGGAGCTGGTGGTGTTCTGGGAGGAACTGGACCGACTGGAGTGTGTCTCCAGCCCTTGGGCTGCTGTAGGAGTTTCCAGGTGGTTGGAGACAGGGAGACTGCGAGTGGCAAGGGGGAGTTGGCAAGAGGGGTTATACTGCCCCCTCTGGGGGTGGTGTGCTGGCTGATGGGGGGGGTGCCTTGGCAGGTGTGGGCTCAGCTCTGGGCTGGTGCTGGTCCCGTCTGTCAGCTGAGTCTTGGAGCCGACCTGGAACTGTTTGCCACATCTGCTACTCCGCCCTTGTCCCAGGCAGAGGCCGTTTTCGGGGCTGGTGCTGGTGTCACTGTGGTACTCTGGGGTTTGGCCTCCTGGGCTGTGCCGGGGGGTGGAGGGGGAGCCAGCAGCAGGGGAGCGGTGCTGCCGATGAGGGAGCTTCTGATCCTGATGCCTGCTGATCTGGGAGTGGCTGCTGCAATGGGAGGCCACAGAGCCTGGACTATCGGGACACCCCTGCAGCCTTCCCGACTTCCCTTTATCCATCCTGCCCTCAAGTGTCCTACGCTCCTCCTGAGTGGACCTCAGCGAGTTCTGGCCAGGGCTGCTCGGCCTGCTTGTGTCCATGACGCCCAGGGAGCTGAGTCGCGACGGGCTCAGGACCTGTCTGGTTATCTCATTCAGGAAAGCGGAGAACTGAAGCTTCTCTTTGACCACATTCTGTCTAGCCTCCTCTCTCTTCTTCTCCACATCCCTTGGGTCCATCTCAGGCTTGACTAGTCCTCCACTCCAAGACCGTGTCCCTTCTCCTGCACTCTCACCCTTGTGGGAGAGGGCTTCCATGGATTTAGCCTTGCGGAACTTGCTTGCTTTTGGCACTCCGCCTCCTGGTTCTTGTCGGTTCTTCAGAATACCCTTAGTGGGGAACAGGTTGGAGGAAGCAGCTCTCTTGGGCTTTTCGGCTCCCCTCTGTCCATCTTCAGTATTGTGGGGGGCCAGGTTACGTTCAAGGCTGAGAGACTTGTATAGATGACCGTCATCCTCCAGTAAGGGCTTGGTGTCCTCCTCTTCCTCATCCTCATCCTCAAAGGCCCTCCTGCGTCGGGAAATGTCGGTGCAGGACTGGGAGTGCTGTGGCCGGTACAGATTCTGTTCTCTGTCCACCAGGAAGGTCTCATTGTCCAGGCTAGATTCAGAAGACCAGGTAGAGGATGATGAAGAAGAGGAAGATGATGAAGAACCAGAGGAAGTGGAGCAATCTGGGCCCAGTGTCTGAGGGTGTCCATGAGTGATGGCACGAGGGGCTGCATCGGTGCTGCGTTGATGCAGTTGATGATGTTGGTGATGATGGTCATGGTGTGGATGTTGCAGGTGTCCATGGCGATGTTCTGTGCTGCGGTGGCCATGGTAATGAGGAGGACAGTGACTGTTGTCCATTGTTGTGCTATAACTGTGCAGAAATTACATTAGGATAAAATCTGGCCTTTCATATTCTTCTGTAGTACATCCCGTATTCCTCCCCAGCTACGATCCTGGCACATTGCAGCTGTAAACATACAGCGCCTTGGTAACCTACAAAGACTCATCGCATCGCCTGCACTGGTTTATTGTTCAAGGTTAATTTGGTGCAAATATACAGCATTTCCGAAACATTGCTTCAACTTTCAGATGCTGTGATTAGCAGGCATCCACACTGAATGCTAGATTAGCTAAAAAAAAAAAAAAAAAGAACCAGTCGCTTACCTTGTATTAGTCTCTATATTATTTCGAGCATAGGTGGAAATTTCAGGTCCAGAAAGTAAAAATCCAGACTACGGTTTTGTTTTGGCCAACTAGCTGAGCACACTGTGATTGTAACTCCCATACTCAACTGGCTGGTTGAAACTAAATCATGGTCTGGATTTTTACTCTCTGAAAATGTCCACCTTGGATTTCTTGAAATCATTATAAGGCTGAATTCATTAGTCCAGTCCAGGCTATTTATATAGTTTTACCGCTATGAATATTTTGTTTCTCAGGTCATCCTTCCGTCTATTTTGATGGCTATTGGGGGTCGATACCTACACGCCAGTCTTAATTCTAAGCAGTATAATGCACTAGGAGAAGTTCCAGGGCCCCATCCCATGACCCTGTACTGGACAGTATAGAAAATGGATATATGGAATTAATTAAAGCCGCCACATTCATACGGCCAGTCCAACAACACCTTCCAAGACCTCCCATAAATCCATTTACTGTTGTTACTTCTCCCGTGCAGAGTCACTGGTGGCCTGGGGCTCAGCCCAAGCAGAACAGCGCACGTCCTGGTTGGAATGCCAGGCTGTCGCCAGGCACCCACTGCAAGATCAATTTAGGAGAAAGGAGGAAACTGGGATGTCCAGAGGAAACGCGGGGGGACGTGCAAACTCCGCACGCGGAGAATTTGGCCCAGCGTTGAACCGAAAGCCCTAGCCGCGTTAGCAAACAATGCTACCCACTGAGCCACCCTGCATGTGCTAAGAAATCAAACATGCACTCTGGCAACAGATTCTGCACCCTCTCTTCAGATACGGGAAGCTGGTACGGCTTCAGGGTGTATGCATTCTTTCCAGATAAACCATAAAAATGTAACATATGAGGTAAGAATCATTGTAAATTGGTTAACGATATTACCTCTGCAGTATTGGCAGCACATGTCGAGAGATTACCCTCCCAGTTCTAAATGGCTCCAAGACTGGTTCTGGCAACAGCTAATAAGCACTGGCAAATCATCAGAATTACACTGTCCCCCCCCCGCCCCCAACGGCTGGCAGTATGAATAAAATAACTCGATCACTTGGCAACCACAGCCAGATATTCTAGGGTAAATTGCATTCAGAATGGTTTTAATATTGCATTGTTATCAAGTAATTTATGTCTAAGAACATTTCTTATAACCATATCTCACACCTACATTTATCCTCACAAAAACGCAGTGGAATAAGGGCTAGTGAAAAATATATACTGACTATTGAGTGACGTTAATGAGGATTAAAAATAATTTATTATACTCTATAAAAAGGCATGCGAACAATGGTTTTCTTGGAGAAGCGTAATGTCTATTACGAACTGTACCCAAAGTCAAGGGATTTTGATGGAAATTCGAGCACATACAAAAACATACAGGCATAAATGGCTTATTGTTAAAGTGACAGAAGCATCCACGGTCATTCATTCTATGACGTTACATTTGACAGATAGATAGCTGAAAACCTGGACAGGTTGCAGCTTCCGAACCCTATAAAATATCTACCTACCCTTGACTTTGCTTATTCTTTGCGCACTGCTCCCCCTGCTGGTGGTGAAGGTGGGGATGATGGTGTTGCCTTTGCTGGCGGTGCTGCTGCTGGTGGGCATCCTTCTTTGGCAGGTCTCCTTCTGAACCCCCCTTGTCCATGCCTTCTCCTGCGCTCCGCACTGGGCTGAAGAACTTCTCCATCAGCTGCTGCTTCCCCGGAGACAGCTCGTCCATGACCGCATCGCTCCCGGGCGGAGGCGGCTGCTTAGCGCCCCGGGCCACGTCTTCCCGGGGAGACGCATCACAGCCGACCACACGCCGGGGTTCCGCTACCGGCCCCGGGCTGCAGTCCTTGCTCATGGGCACCTGGCGCCGCGGAGGTCTCCGGAAGGCGGTTCTGCCGTGCCCCGTGGTAGTCATTGCTGCTCGGGGGAATCTGAGCTGTCTGGAATCGTGCAGTCTACATTACGAAAATAAAATAACCAAAAGCATAGCTGTACATATTTGTTGATTTACAGCCCTATCCTTTAAACTTAAAATGATTATAATTAAACCCTTTCAGATGCCGTATTTCTAAAATGTTCATACTGATTTACAATATTGTTAATTTATGGCAAATACAACTGAGATAGACTATATTTCAGAATACTGAATATACTCGGGAATAGGCCTACTGGGCGTTAGAAGTTCCGGGTAAGCAATGCATTGTTTTCCTATTTATCACTGCATACACACAATGTGCAGCACAATATTACACTGACGGCAGATTAACAAACGGAAGGCAACAGCCTTTCAGCAAAGACATAAAACACACTATCCATTTTCAGCAGCTGTGCCGAATCATTTACGTCAATGGACGCTATGAGAAATCGCTTTAAAATCGGCAAACCACGTGTATGTTCAAAGACATAAAGACAAGTGCAGTCATATCACGGAAAAAAAACCTTCCAGGTAACAACTGAAATCAAAATATATTCTAATTAGCTCGGTAAGCTGAACGACCTGCAGCGCCGTGCCCAGATTTAGTGCTGGTTCCAGATGCGGTTTCTCTCTCGCAGGACCCAAAGGAAAGACGGAGCTGGAAACTATTCAACTTTCTTTATTACCTCGCTGCCCCCCTCCTTCCTGGGTCCCTCTGATAGGGATAATTATCCAGCTCCAGCCGGGACAGCGTGTGCCCCAAACGTCAATAACTGCAGTGCGTCTGCCCAGTCGCCCACAGCAGAATCACTCCTACCAAACGTACGGTTGCACAAGATAAAGATATGATTAAATTCTGTTATTGAATATATTTTCATACCGAATGCAGTTTAGTGATGGTTTATTGTTAGTTGTATGATAGAAAAAATTGCTTTTGTTAACGGCTCCGCTAAAAAAACATGGTCTGGAAGAATTCTGTATATTATGTTGGAATGCTTCTCTTAATTCACATAACAATGAAACTGAACAGGATTTATTATAGTGCCTCCCATACTACCTTAAATATACGAAAGTAATAGGCTAAAATACACAACAGAGATACATTATTCAGAGAATACAAATTATATGCATAGACTATATTTTGCATTCAAATACTTTTTTTTCTTGTATAAAACCCTTATTTTCTCAAATTATTCAAAATTCCCATCCAAAGATATGAACCCAAGATTCATTATAGTTCCATTCTGTACTTCTTCACTTTAACGGAGTTGGATTTTAAGTTTATAAATTTGTTTTTAAATGAATGTTGCTGGTGCGCCAACGCCCGTCACTGCTAGCATTTGTGCGTTATGACCAAATAATTTTCGTTGCAAAAAGGGTTAGATTGGATTTCTAGTCACCCATTCATTTTTGTTCCTTTTTCGCTTATGCCTTCTATGGAGGAGCTCCAGCATCCTATTGATCAGGTTGGCCCTGTTATGTCCAAGAGGGGTATCCACGGTTATTCATACTGGAGATGGTCACTGCAAATCGCATTGAATTCCAATGAGGAGTCCCGGAATACACACAAGCACATATGCGAATAGTAATTAACGGAAAATCCGCCCGTCAGTTACCAATGATCAGAACAGGTCAGCTGCGCGTCCAGGTCGCTGACATGTACACACCATAAGAAGGGCCAAGTGCGGAAACACGGTCGCGAAACACAAATTCAGTGGCAGCTTAAAGTCGGTCTCTCGTCCACATTCTTCAAACTCGCCATCAAATCGATAGGCGTTTATGTAAGAGATCTGCCGTCATTGATGGGCAATGTCAATAAAGCATGGAGACAGCCACCACCCAGACGAAGGGGTTGTTACGACAGCAAGATCACGCACCGTAAAACCCAGTGTGGACATGGAGAAACGACGTGTCCTCCAAAGCCCTGGCAATGTGGCACGAAAACTGCGTTTCAATCGTGCAAGTGTCTACATTCATCTCTAACTTACCTTATGTTGATATAGTATTTTTTTAAATTCAAGCATTTATAAATAATCCCTCTCCTTCAACTGAATCCCTGTCCCATTATATTACTTAATTTATTTATTTTTTTAGAATTATCTCATTTAGTGGGCCAGAACTGTTTGTATGTTAGTTCTCTACTTTTAGGTTTTATTTTTGGTTTATATTTGAAAATCCGTGCCTTGTAAATTCACTAAAAGAGAGGGGGCAATGCAGACCTGGGAAACATACTGATTTTACAAAAAAATGACGACAGATTTTAATTTAACGGCTGCACAATGGCCGTGAAACACATTTACATATCACACCTGTCACATTTTTGGATTTTTTGGTATCAATCTCAACACGCCTGTTCTAGCACTATTCAATATTCCAAGTAATTTCCACATAGGAAATAGGACCACACTTCATATTTCTTTACCTAGATATTTATTGCGTAGAGCCCTTGTGCACATAGTCCATAATAAACCAAAACACATCCTTGTCATGATTCCCAGTCAGCTGGATTTGACACAATGATGAGAGGTGCTGAGCTACAAGGCAGGTGACAGTGTGCCATTGTCCTGCACCAATAGCTGCGCTCGGGGGGAGCTGACAGACACCAATAACAGACTCACACTTATTAATAAGCTGTATACCACAGCTCTGTAGAATTCTCGAATCGTATTGGTCAGAAAGGTGTTGGTTAATTTTCTATAACCGCTGCGTGTATGGCTGTTCTTGGCATCAGCAACCATGTGCTTAATAATGTATGATGTATAATCCTTACATAATATCTGTTTGCTAATATGGTAAAAATGTGTGTGTTTTCACACTTTACGCTTGACATTTAACTTCAGTATCATTCATAGCGTTTCGGCAATACTGTTTGTGTGTATGCAATGTCAGCAAAGCTGGTCGCATTAAATAGATGTAGAGACATATAGTGGGAGAGAGAAATCCTTGACTTGAACTGCTGATAGGACGGTAACTTTCATCGCGTCAGCTGATGCGATCGAGAAATTTCCATTCTATCTTTAGCTTTCTCTCTGTCTGGGGCCCTCACACCTTCCTCTCGCTCAATGCCCCTACCCCATTCCGAGCCTTCGATCCGGGGGGTTATCCATGGGCATGAAAATAATGATGTTAATTCAGTCATCATGATGATCTGCGAGTAGGACAGGAGCCAGGAGCCCTCAAATGCATCAATAGCACACCAGTCTGGCCAAGTCACCCAGAGCCCTGCTGGAATTTATATTAGCATCTAAAGGGAAAGCCGTGGTGTAGCACCGCCCTCTTCAGGACAGCACTATACAATGCAACCCTGCTTTGAGGTGCATTTGGATGCAGGCCTCATCTTTGTGGAATCACAAAGAACCTGAAGATTCAAACCAAGGCACCACTATTTTGAATTATGACAGACAGTATGATATATAGATAACGTTTCATGCACAAATAAAACTGAGTTTTAGAGGCTGCAGACTGAAGAGCTGTTGATTTAATAAACATAGTCTAACTAGATCAAAGTCAGGAGAGGCTTTTAAAAAGACCCTGTTACAGTTATTGGTCTGAATACTGAAAACCTTGACAATTTGTATAAATTTGATGATTATTGGACTGCGCTAACCCAGCAATCTTACTTCATTAGCCTTTGTTCCCATACCGCTACCTTATGCTCAACAGAGCAAAAAAATAAATAAAAGAACTCAACCAGGAAATGATTGACAGTCCTTCCTACCAAGATCTCTTTTCCCTAAGCATTATTGGTAGGAAATTGGCTTTATTATTATTATTTTTATTGCTGAATTTTATTATTTATTGGAGTTTATTGGAGTTTAGCACAAAGAGTTGATGCTAAAATTTGAACTCGGTTCACGGAACAAACATTTCTGCCAAACAATAGTGGCCGCTTAGGTGTATTAGCTCCATGTCCAATTACATAATTTGGTGGGTTGTTGGCTATAGCTGCCTGAAATAGCTGCAACACAACGCGCAGCAAAGGAACTATTTAAAACTTATCTCCCACGAACGCCTATGCAGACCATGTCATGCACATATAGTCATTTACACCCACCCTCATCTAAAAACTCACATGCTCTTCTGGAAGCTGGCCGGTTGCCTGTACTTATTTTTACTGCTGTAATTAAACCAATCAGAACCAGCTAGACTTCATTAATTCTGACATCTGTCGGTATTAGACTGGCTATGATGATGTGATCCTTTCCAAAATGGCCTTGGCTTATTGGCGAGTCACTCATTGTTGTGGTCTTTGATATGAGAAACCAGGGGATAACTGTGGTGTGTCTTCAGCAGTTCCGAAGTTGAATCCTGGGACAGACTGGATCAGGGTGAAGATACAGTTCATTTTACAGTGTACCTCAGATTTCTAAATATAAATGTTAGTGTCTCAGGTGTGCATTTATTATTACCGAAACAATCTGGTAGTTTTGGTGCTTGGCTTTCTATATTGTTTATCGCAATGAGGCCAGTCTTGTTCTTCAGCACAAATTTCCTTAGGTAGCTTATGATTAAGCGAATGAAATGGACAATAAGTTTTAGGATAACGATATGAGTCAAATGCAGATTCAACTCAAGTTACATCCCAGGAAGAAATTCTGTGCTCCTTACACACTGCTGTTGTAGCGTGAGGGTTCTCGGGGAAGCCTGACCCGCTGATTCTCCAGGTGAAATATCCTCCATCCCAGGGCCGGGTTTGTTGTTTTTGGGGCCCCACCCAAAAAGTAAGCCCACCCCCACCCCAGTGTTTTGAAAAACAAAATAAAAAGTTAGCTAGATAGCTAGATATATAGTTAGTGGAGCATGCAGCTTCCGAATAAGGAATGTGTATGTTCAATATTTAGTGCAGTGATTGTTTGTGGCCAACAGGGGGCCCTTATCAATCTTAGGCACATACAAATGCATGGTTTGAGTGCTGCTGTTCCCTCCATCAGAACCACTTTGCACATAGGGCACTGATACCATTACATTGCCTTGATATCACAGCAGGTTGATTCCATACCCATGTGGGTTAAGTTATGGAATCTTGACATGTTGTGCGAGTACCGCCTACCGCAAGACGAACTGCGTGGCCAAGTGAGAAGGCGCAGTGAGCAGGAAGACCTGCCAAAGACTTGCTAATAGACATCTATCCTGTGGGAGCTATTAAAACAGCACCACAGGCGAAGGTCCCCGAGTCAACTTGCTCCAGGCCTGAATCTCCAGTAGCAGCTTCTTTTGAGTTCTGGCCATTCGCATGAGACACACCCCCACTGATGCACACACTCCTGCCCCCCTGCAGAACGTGTGCAGGAAACTCAGGGGCGGTAGATTTCTCAGGGTCTGACTCCTGCTCCCACATAAGCGGCGGGCGATGTGAATGCCCCTGATCGCTCAGCGGGGAGTTGCAAAAATTTATAGCCATTCCAGAATCCTTCTATTTTTTCATAGGGTGGTGAAAAGTCGAGTAGTATAGCATGTGAGAGCAGCGTGCTAGCAACCTTCAAGGCAGCAGTGGCATGGAATGGTGTAGTGGAGAGGAGCCCAGATCCAGGCTCCAGCTTCTTGGCAGCACTACATCAAACAACTGAAATTACAGGGTCAGGGAAACACTCCACTAGTCGGGCCACTCGGACGCAGTCGAATGCGATTATGAGTGACTGCCGACGGGCTGGAGCCGTAACACCGGTGCCAGTCAAACCGGCGGCTTTACTGGACGTGCGACTTTAAGTGGGCCCATTTTTTCAAGTGGGGTCAAGGATTGACTTGTCTCGACCAAACAAAATGCCTTGCTAGTGGTCTTAGCCACCTGCTTAGTAACTGGACCAGCTCTTGGACAGAGAGGCCTTATTTCATCTGAGCAGTAGCCCATGATGGCACTTCAATAGCCAGGATACGGTTCCCGCTTCGCCAAGGCCTATCAGTCCACAGCTGTGTGGACAGGCCCTCAGTAATAGGCACTTAAACCACAGTGCTGTTGCATTCTCAAATCTGATTGGTCAGAATTTTTTTATAACCACACACATAGTGTCAGCCAGGCAAAGTACAGTACTAAATCAATGCCCTATTATAATCTTAATTATTGTAATAGTAACTAACATTACTTAAAATTCCAGACACAGGACACAATTTATAATTAACGGTTACTGTTTAATTGCTGGTGGGAGAAAGTAATTCAACTAATCGTGTTGCAAGCAAGAAAACGTCTGGGAACTAATGTGTTGGTCAAATGTGTAGTAGCTGTGATATAAGTGGTCATGCAAATAAGGAAGTTTGACGTACAGCTTGGCGTGCATTAATTCTTACGTAGATTATGACACACACCTGCCAGGATAAGGCAGGGGCCTCTCAGCACTGCAACATTTAATCACTCACATTGTTTATTCTGCACTCTCCATCAAGAGACGGCCTCCTGGTCTTCAGTAAAGGTAACAGGCGACTTCAGGTATAAGTGTGCTCTGCCACAGCAGTTCTCCTGCTCATCGTCTGGCTATGTTTTTGTGTTCATTAACAGGAACAGGAAACACTATGAAAACATCCCTTGCTTTTACAATGCGGCACAAGGAGAGTGAAGCATGAGAAAACTGGAGCATCATACCAGCCTCTGGAGTACTAGTGAATTATTACTAGGATGTGACAAATCGGTCTTGTGTGGTCCGTCCACCCCTCAGTGAAAAAGGGCAGTTTATTGCTTGGTCACAGGAATTCATAATTCTGTAATCTTATTGTGGATATGCATTACATAATTGTGTAATATTTATCTTAATAAAAACTATGCTGTTGGCAGGAAGCTCACAGGAGCCGCATTGCTCAGAGCAGACACGGCAAGGACGACAGCATTTGTTAGTACGGGGGGGAAGAAGAATCTGCTGTTCCGCAGCGTTTTTGCTGCAGATTGTGAAATATCTGATTTGAATTGCGCATTCAAAATCTCACGTGCCCACACAGAAGCTTACATCGATTTCCTCTCATTGAACAGACACACAAAAACAGTGGGAGTTAACGTCATTTATGTACACCAGTTTTAATTACAGAAAAAATTATTCCAAAAGTACAATCAGCATAATTTGCCAGGCATGCTGCTTGATATTGTGGATACCTGCTTATCATTTTCTTTTCACCCCCCAATTTAAAATATCTAATACAACCTCACTGTCATTGTCCTGTAGGATACTCTGCTTTCCACAAGGCTCCCAGGGGTTTGCATCACATGACGTACACATCACCCCCCCCCCCCGGAGGTGGTCCCGGTGGGTGGGTGGCCGACGTGGAGGGGGGGGTGACGGGGGCGGCCATGCAGCATAGCCGGGCCAATCACACCCGCCCTCTGCAGTGGAGAGCTGCCAGATAATTCCAATGCTGCAGGGGCTTATCACCACCAGTGGCAGATGATGTCATTTTTACACAAGTTATACAGCACTGATATTGTAGGAATTAGAAACTGCAAATAGCCATTCTTTCGGTAATAAGCATACATCTGCATTTTATAAATGGGACAAGGACAAACGGAAAAATTGTTAAAACCAGGAAAAAAAAAATAAAAAGGCTCCTTAGAAACTGAACATTAACAGCATAACTCCACCAACAAAAAGATATATTACAAATTCTGTTAGCAATAACTTATTTCACATCATGCAATAAAAAAAATCATCACAAACCTCAAGAGGTTGGTTTCTTCAAACAAGTTGGCAAGCAAGAAAAAGTCCCTACGTTTTTTTCTGTTTATTTTTTTACTTGTGGCACTTAATAGTTCTTCAGTTATTGATTTCCTTTCTTGATGAGGTAAATAAAAGACTGGATTCGATAACAGTGATGAGAAGCACAGGGTTTTTTTTTGTTTTTGCTTTTATTCCGACGTTAGGGGTCACTCCAGCTCTGCTCCACGATGGCCGACACTCTCTTCTCATACTCTCTCTTGTTTTCCTGATACAGCTGGGCAGCCTGGCTGTTGGCTGGGCTGTTAGGGTTCGGTTCATCCAAAAGGGACTGGGACAGCCAGAGAGAAAGAGAGAGAGAACGCATGGTGACACGGAAATTTCCCCACACAAAGTGGTACTCATGGGCTGATCCTAGTATCCTTGTTTTTATAACATACTCATATTAGAATGAGAACCCTCGATATTACGAGAGTGAAATGAAATGATAAAATGACGCTTTATTAGCAATTCCCACAAGTATGAGTACAGGCGCATTGGAATGTTTCTTTTCACATATCCCAGCATGCTCTGCTTCGAGACACACACACACACACACATATATATATATATATCCAGGTGAGAGTGAAGCCTGGGGTCAGAGTGCAGGGGAAGGGCATTTATCCAGCACTGCTGGATCATTTCTAGGTAGTTAAGGTCCTTGCTCAAGAGCCCAAAGGATATGTGACTACTCTGCAGAAGCCAGGGTTCAAACTGGCACAGGGGCTTAACCCGCTGAGGCACACACCATCCACAGTCTCAGACAAGGAGAGAATCTGCACCTTGCTCTTGTTAGCAGGGTTACAACAGTGTCCGTAAAACAACAACGGCATAGAGTATTTAAAACGCACCCAAAGACAAATTCTCTATCCACAAAGGCCAAGCAATGAAATGTTAAGATTCAAAAAATATCCCAGCGGGTTTCTCAATGGTATCTGCACACGCTTCTCGGCGGCCGGTATCAATCTGGCTTGTACACATTGTACATTTCGCAAATACCTGTTTAATGACTGTAATGATCTGTGCTGCCGATTCTACTTAAACATCTATTTTAGTTTATTTTAGTAATAACCAAGTCAAACTGGCCAATAAAGTGAATTCTGCTTCTCAGTGATCAACATCCAATCAGGATTCACACCTCTATCTACACAGCATGCTCCTATGCAGACAACATCAATAGGGCTGACAGGGATGCCCATGGGAGGAGGTGGATTCACTTACACACAAACAGAGACCTGGTACGGAGACAGAAGAGCGACTGACCTGGATAGACGTCAGGATAGATGATACATCATACGTGGGGCTCCATCGATTCTGGAGGATGTCTAGACATATACTCCCATCTGCATAAACTTCAGATCAAAAGATTTGTTCGCTTGTACATAATCTGTGCACTATCATATTAATTCATTTAACGAATAATTCTAAATGTTTTCCTTAAAAATATGTAAACTTCCTTTTAGAAATACATGGTTCTACCACAACTGGTAGACTTGAAAGTGGACTTGAAACAGGTTAACTAAAAAGCTAGTGACTATTTAGACTAATATGTTAGGGTAATATTTGAAACGCGTCATGTTTTATTTAAAAAAATAAAGTGTTCCATGAAATACTGAAACTGTGGACTACTAGAGATATACAGCCTCAAATCAGCCAGGTAATTATTTTTTGCAAAAACAAAAAAAATAAAACCTTTGAAGAGAATATGCTAAAGAGAATGGGGGAAAAACGATCACACTAATGAGAATTACTCACCATTTGGATGGAACATTTTAGAGATGAATCGAACTGTGGGAGGCTTATTTGGATACTCTTCTGAAAACTCTATCACAAGCTTAAATGTTCCTGAAGAGAGAAACCCAATTAAAGGGTGGTAAAAAAACAGCAAGCAGTTCCGTATGAAGACAAACCGTGTTTGACTGAGACCAAAACCCGTCCCCCTCCACTAATAATGTGAGAAACCTGCACCAATATTAAATCCGATGCGGCAGCACAACGGAATTTATGACATCACTACAGGCAGCGATTTTATGTATGCACGTCCTGTACACTAGGGAGGCCTGATTGTTAATTAATGAAGCAAAACCCAATGTCTTCACAGCTTCTTGCACTGAGGCATCAATCCCAATGAGAGAGAGAGAGAGATTAGAAGTGAAGGATTGACTGAATCCATGTGACAGTTTCCTTAGGGTTATCACTATCAAATAATGCCATTCATTCGGCTGGGTTAACACACTCACCATCTTCAAAAGGGGTCCCCACAGGCCTGCAAGACAAACAGACGGGTACATTGTTAGCTGTACGATGTCTGTACTTAGATTTCCAACTCCTGTATTATACTACATATTGATGCAATACTATCAAATGTGCACTTATTCAGCAATACTGAATATTGTACGATGCCACTTTATTAGGTCAACATCCACATGGCTTGTAAAACAACCACGTCTGAACATGTCTCACTTCCGGCACGAGGGTAATGTATACACCGATTCAGGACCACAGCAGTGTGCTACGAGACTACAACACTCCCATCGCGGAGCCCAGAATGACTTGCTCACGGATTTGCCTTCCCGATACAGAGCCCGAGAGTCGTTCTCAGCAGAAGCCGCAGTTATCAAAATTCCCACTGAGACACCCCTTCAATATTTACAGAGCCCAAGAGACACCCATTTACTGCCCAGACAGGGTTGCGCAGTTAAGAATCTGTTTTTATTTACCAAATTTTATAGGCGTGTCAAGATGATTCCCCCTGCTTGCCAATCACATACCACTCTTTCCATCAAAGCCGCATGGCTCACATGCATTTTGGCAATTTCAAACTACAACTTGACAATAACATTACCGTAATTGTTAGAGATGACAGTGCATTCCGTCTTCTAAATTAATGGCAAAACTGGCCTTCTGAATGCCCCTTGCCTTCCTCACGGTAAGCCTCTATCATGCTAACAGAGCAGTGGCGAAGGCAGATTAAACACTCACCCAAAAATAACAGCGTTCCACAGCATGATGTTATTTTCTGACGGAGCACCACTCACTCCAGTGGGAGGGTCTTCTTGCAGCCTGTGAACAAACGTAGCAAATCCATTCTTAACCTTTCCCAACCTCAATCCTTAACTAGGCTTTATTAAGCTATTATTGGCATTACATCCTATACATAAATGACATGGAAACTTTAGACATTATGAAAAGCCTAGTAGAATACTTAAAAATGTTACTAAAAATATATTCTGATCTACATCATCAATATATGACACTTGTCTCCCCCCCCCCCAAATCTATATGATCAGTCACATGATGACTGAAGGGTTCCCTGGGGTTAGACCAGGAACATTTTGTACATATCTTAAAGAAGGTTATTCATTTGAAACTGATACTTATTCTTAGCAACATCAGTTGTTCCTGTGTCTAATTATATTGAAGTTTACTGATTCATGATGAATCGTAAATGGCTGGGGACACAGGACAGGAACAAATCTTATAATGGGAAGGGAAAGGGCAAGCCACTGATCACAGACTGGCTCAACCCAAACTTCAGTACTACAGCCAACCGAACAGAGCCCCTATCCATCTCAGGGTGGATTCTCCAATACATCTCAAGCCCCCCACCCCCCTCCCAAAAAAAAAACAGAACTCCAAACAAATACAGCAGCCACCAAGAATGTCATTTAGGCCCCACTCATCTAGTATATGAGACAAGGAAGGTGATATTGCTTACAAAACAAAGTGCTCAAAAAACACACTCCTTGGTGGTGCTGTGTGACGTTCACATTCTGTGAAATTCCAAGGGTTTCCCAGAGGTTCAACTAAACGTCATAACTTTCATATATTGATGCAATGACAAGAAAAGACATTCTATTCTACTCTACTATGTTGTATCTGATGTTAATATTAATTATGCTACCTTAAACTACTTGACAGAAAGCTAAATACTAAGAAATATATTATTTAAAAAAGATTAGGAAATAGATCAATGGAAATATTACAAGAACGTCATAAGTAGGGCTTCTGCTCGCGCAGGAGCGCATATGTCGCGGAGTAGATAAAGTACTTTACAGGAGCAGGGCCACCTGTCCCTAAACGCATGGATCAATAAAGTTTCCGTAAATACATAAGGTCGTTGCAACACCACAAACTAAAATATGCAAATGACAAGGTATGAGCAGAGTGGCATTCGCCTCACATGCAAACACATGCTATCGACAAGTACAAAGATGAGCTGCATTTAGATCTCCATGCTGTGCTGCACCGCAATTACTGGAAATATTGACATACACACGGAAATATTGCCCGACATTGTATTAATGCACGCAACATCTAAATAAAGTATACCCGTCGCATTAAGCCGTTCACAGATACCGGCGATAAATTACTTTGCTATTGCATACAAATTGAGGATTAAACCACCAAGCACATCAGGTCTCATTTAAGTATTACTTTGCAGGATACTCTATTATACATTCACACTGGCATCACTGCCGGAACTGGCATCATAAGTTTGCGGCTTGCATTGCACGGAGTTATACGACATGCCAAAGACGTGCTCAGCCTACCTAGAAATAATATTAAGCACCTTGACGGCCCTGCCGAAAAGTGCACAGCTCCGCCCGCACAAAGTAATCATTTAATCAGACACGTCGCAGTCATCAGACTTAGATCCGGCACGTTAATTAGTGCCCATGCACAGACAGCGCCGCATAGCTACCCGCTGTAATGAGGACTGGCACGAGCCCCCCTCCGAAACACAGACGAGGCAACATTTTAAGACGCTAAATATACCAGCTAAGGCGGTTAACGAGAGCGACAGTGTTTGCTATCCATACTGCTGTCCGAAAGATGTTATATAACTCTTTAGCTTATTACCTAAATATATACTGAGAGGTCATTCCTCACTTTAATATTGCTAATTTGTTAGCTACTTGGCTAGCGTCGGGCCTAATAACACAGCGCCGGCGCGAGGGAAGAAAAGCGCACACACAATAGCCGCCAAAGAGTGGCGAGCACTACCTTTTGAAGTCCCTCATGAGGCGTCGTCTGGCCGGCGTGGACATCGTTCAGGACGCCGGAACGTCAAGCTGGACCATAAAACGGCGCCCGCGTCGGTATCCGTCGAAGATTCACTCGGTCGCCCCGTTTACCTCCTTCACCCAAACAACCGCGGTGACGTCATACACTTCACGCGCAGGGAGGGCGGGGGCGGGGGAGCGTTCGATCGGAAGAGACCATCGCGAAACCGGATACTTATATTACGGGGGAAACTCGTCAGCGAAAATCACCCCGCGGCCCATCGTCGTGCTCTCTTGTCATTTATGCGTCACATTAAAAAAAACAATATACATGTCGGTGTGCGTTGCAGGTGTCACGGCAGAGATCGAGATGTGGGAACCCCCGCCCCCTGGGAAGTGAGGAGTTGGTTCCGTCTCAGTACTGCGCTTGGTACTGTAGGTCGAGGGGTGAACACGGTAAAGGAAGCTCGTGTCCTACTGTACAAATACCGAGCGGTGCTCTGAAGCAGCAACGTTACAAATCGAATATCGATTTGGATCTATTAGAATACCCTATATATAGTTGGTATTCAACTCCCATAACTCCTTCTGCGATATAGCAAATAAATATTACAATGTGACTTATATTGACTGGTGCCGCAAAAAAAATGTAAGGTACGGAACTTGTTGTATGGAAATAAGGTACGATTACGGTTTACTTGGGAATTGTGTCTCGTTCAGGGATCGGGAAGCAGACTTTCACAATCTGTGATTTTTTTTAAATAAGATTGTACTGCCAATTTTAGTTTCTACACATACGAAAGTTAACAATGTCTGTGGTCTAAAGTTTTAATATATATGACTGCAGCCATATGTAAGATGGGTTTTTCCTATTAGCCAAGTACTGTATGTAAATAAAAAGATTTACTATACAGGAGGTGGGGCGTGACGTCACAGAGCATCACGAGTATGTCACGTTTCTGTACGTTTCGTTTTCTTATCAGCCGTATGTGCAACAAGGAACTGCACACCCCTTGCACTTGTTTGTATAAGAAAGTCCCCTATCCCGATAGAGATCTGGATATAAACTGAGCATTCATTTGTGCATAATCTGGGTAAGAATAATTTTAGCAGTGTGTCAGGAAGGAGGGACGACCACTAAAGGGCATTACAGAACACCGTCTGTTCTATAACAGGAGCACCGTGCAATACAGGAAATGCCACTTCCCATCTTATCTTGTTTCATGTACTCAAACTAACCTGGAACCAACAAAACCAGCAGCCTCATCTTTGGTTATGTTCTCTTTGCTGGAAAATGACACTGATTTGACAAAAATTAATCAAGCTAACAAAAAATCTGCAGTCATTTAGTTTATAAAACAGTTACATAATCTGTGCTATTATAGTACAGTTATCCTGTTTGATTACTGTCTGCTAGTACTACTAGCTACTGCATGCTATTAGATAATGATATTATTTCAATCAGATGTAAAAATATAGTGATGTGACAAATGTTTCTTTGCCTGCAAACGTATCAGTGATGCTGATGACGGGTATGTCATGTAGTCATTTCAGGATCTTGCCGTCTCTGTCTTTGTTGGTTGTATTTGACTTTTACATAGATGGGATCTCTGAACCATCACCAGGAGAACCTGTACATCCAGAGCCCCATCTATACAAAGATCAGACAATGAGATACATGACTCACCAGAAAAAATACCTAAGCTAAAATCCCTGCAGTCTGAAATCAAACATAAATCTCGCATCTCACATTTTCCAAGTATGAGTCCTGCCAAATGAAACATTGAATAACTGCCTATATTACTGTATCTTAACTACACCCATTATATGCCTAAGACCTGTATGTGTAACTTTGAGAAAAGTCATGTAGACAATCATGTAATCAAATCAGGACAGACTACTTCATCGAGTACAAATCGAGGACGTTTCCGGTTTTGTCTTACAGATTTGTTCTGGAGGTACAGGCTTTGATTCAGAAAGATGCCCAACGCTACAGAATGCAGTGGAGTCACGTTGGGGTGTGGTAAGAGCTGGAGAGTCAACTTATAGAAATGTCATCAGACAAAAAGTACGCCAGTGTTATAAATTACCCAAAGGCGTGCCTCCTAACAACGAGATAACAGAGGCTACGCCAAGCGTCTCAATCGTTACTTGATGTTTTGATTGCTTGGTTACCTGCTGGAAAGTATTGCACTACATTGCCATCGGGAAGAGTAACCAGATGTGAGAATGCTGAGGAAGATCAGATAGGAAAGAAGAGAATGAGAGTAAAAAGTGTGGGACAGTAACTCTGAGAAGACAGTGAGGAATAGTCATATTCATGCTCACGTAATGTCCTGTCCTGGCACTATGTAGTATGAGACTGTCCTGGCGCTATGCAGTATGTGCCTGTCCTGGCGCTATGCAGTATGAGACTGTCCTGGCGCTATGCAGTATGAGACTGTCCTGGTGCTATGCAGTATGAGACTGTCCTGGCGCTATGCAGTATGAGACTGTCCTGACGCTATGCAGTATGAGACTGTCCTGACGCTATGCAGTATGAGACTGTCCTGGCGCTATGCGGTATGAGACTGTCCTGGCGCTATGCGGTATGAGACTGTCCTGGCGCTATGCAGTATGAGACTCTGGCCATGAGGGCTACTCTATGTAGCGTTAAACTGTCTGCTTCCATTATCCATCTTCATCAGCCCCTTACGAAATTAGGGTCAAATGAATCGCATCCCATGATTCACAGGATGAAAGGTACGGTCCATCCTCCAGTTTCACCAGTTCACCCTTGACATAATGAATCAGCACTAATCACTGGAGCACTATGCCTCCCATTACGCCCAACACCTTAAGCAGCTGTAGTGAAGCTGTAACAATACCCATAAATGATTAAATGAATCCAGATAAAAAACATTTGATGTTTGCCTTGACACAATTCACTGTGTACTTCCATCCATAGTGCTGACAGAACAAATGAGAGGACGTTCAGCCAAAATAGATTTTGATAAGCATTCTCTTTTAAGCTGGTTTATCCTTTAAAGTGTTTTTTTTCTGTTTTGTAGAACTATCCCAAAAGGACACCCTCCTCTCAAGGATTTAGCACTCAGTTCTGGCAAAATAGAAAATAGCAAAACTGATCCAATGGTATATTTCAAAATCGGAAAAGCCAACCATGTGTAAGATATGCATTCTAACTTACAATCTGTCTTTTGTTCAGATGCAGAGTGACAGCCATAATCTTCAAGTAGAAATGTCAAGTTTAGGCAAAGAGAGAGATATCCGCTTTCCAAAAGTACCTATTGTAGACCACAGGGTGGCGCTAAGATGGTAAACATTGTTTTTTTTTATTAGCCTATGTCATCAAAATACATGTTATGTATCTACAGTTGACATGTATATGTGTCTACAGATTTTGCCAAAGGACCAAAGGACCTTACAAGTATAGCAAATCCTGGAAAAAAGTAATTAGTGAAGTCATTTTTCTACTTCAACTTTCATTTTATAAAAATCTGTGAATGCAATAAAAAAAACGAAAAATGCCAAAAGCCTTGTATTTTGTTTACTTACTTATGGTTAAGGTTAGGGCTGGGTAGGGGTTAAGATTGGATTAGGGTTTTCCCCATATAAATGAATGGACGGTCCTCACTAACATAGGAATACAAACGTTATCCCTATACAAACGGTTACACACATACACTTTTAGATCTAGTGTTTTATTTGTTTTACGTGATGTTCTTTGCCTGTGTTAGTTTATGATTACCTCGGCACATTATACATCGTTATGGAAATTTAGCGGTGGATTACATTAATAGCAACTGGGAAATACTTTTGTCTTCAGCCGCTGATGTTGAACAAGTTCTCTATAGACAGCTTCATGTGGGAGCGAAAACAAACTGCACTGCAATCTTACTGAAATGTGACGTATATTAAGCTTGGATGCTTATGAAAACATACGCGGAAGTTTTATGCACAACTTCGCGAATGCTTCCTGTATGAGAATAAAATTTAGCTTTGATTACAATGTGCCCCATTTGCAGAACAATTACCTTGTCATTCGTTTGGTTTTCATTTCAACTTGATGAAACCAACATTCTACTCATAGAAGGAACAGAAATTCGGTTCGCATCTAACAGATTTAAGGCTACCCGTAGTAGCCTAATATTCTAATTTTTTATTAATACGGCATGTTTATTTAATTTACATTTTCAAGATTTTAACGAGATAAGTGACAATGGTCAACTTTCGGAAAATGTGTAAACATGTTCTGTCGTCCTTATAAAGTGCGCACTGTCAGGAAAAAAAGCACCAATTTATACCTTTGAAGGTACAATTACTTGTCATTGGGACTATACTCTGAAGGGGTAGCTGTAGATAAATGTACTTATAATAGACTCTGAGGAACTTTTTTGTAAGGTTGGAGGTACATTAATTTTGTTTGTATCTTGGAGAACAAAACTGCACCGTGGCTGTACCCTTTTTTTCTGACAGTGTAGGTTAATTACTGTGACAAGCAATTAATTTACATACCTAAAAGTATAAAAGAGTAATTCATATACGAGCATGCTATGTAAGTATTCCCCAGACAACAATGTCATATTATAATTAATAAAATGCAACTGCATTAAAGTTTAGGATCATGTTGGCTTTATTATGGTGACATACTGTATGCACCCTATATTCTCTGCTATGGCTCTGGGACACTTTATCAACAACCAATCCAACAAATTCTGTGGTGCCTTGAGCAGAAGCTGCCTTACGGTGACTTTCACACGTGAGTCATGAGATCATACCCAACCATATCGTCACATAGTGTTTACAGATTAAATGCAGAAGTGTGCGTGTGCACGTACGTGTCCTTGACATGGTGAAACCACCAATGCACAACAAGAACCCCGTTTGTGGCAGTGTAATAACAAGTGGTAAAGATTAGAACTTTGGCTCCAAGGTGAGTCACTGTGCTTATGCACCAGTCACCAACATTAACGCGGTCTGGGGGGGGGGGGGGGGGGGGGGGGGGGGGGGGGGGGGGGGGGGGGGGGGGGGGGGGGGGGGGGGGGGGGG
>JAODKN010000003.1:446020-456866 GCA_026774425.1 Petrocephalus zakoni
GCGGTTCGTCTTGACCATGTCAACATGCCTAAATGCATTGAGTTGCCACCATGTGATTGGCTGATCAGTAATTTGCGCCAACGAGCAGTTGGACAGGTGTGCCTAATAAAGTGGCCGGTGAGTGTACTTAGTGAAAAAGAAAATAAATTGCATACTAATTTTGGCACTATAGCATGCAAAACAATACGATTCGTCGGTAACTTTACCGTTATTCATTTATAACAGTAGTGTTTGTCTTAATATAATATCATGTGCTTTGACAAATGACATCCTACGGACAGTCGGCACAAAAATGTAAACTACACGAGTATTTGCTTTGCAACAACTTTATAAAGTTTACGGAGCCTCACATTCTGAGCGGCCTTCTCCCCGCCCACTCCATGATGCCAGAGAGCGTCCACTGGCGTTGCGTGCAGGGTGCCCAGAGTGAGCGCTGACGCTCCCGGTGTGAACGCATGGTTAGGGTGACCAAATAATCTGTCATCCCGGACACTTTGAGCTATGACAGGATTTGCAAACTACCATTTCAATCAAAAGGACCTGGATGTTGATGCAAAACAGCTGGATGAATCTTTCAATCAAGGAAACAAACCAGTCAAAGCACAAGAAGAACTGAACTATTTAGCCGAGCACAGGAGCCTTTCAGGTTTAAAGTAGTTCGTAAAACCCGAAGTAGCTCAAAGCGTCCGGGATGATATGGATTATCTGGTCACCCTACGCATGGTAAAACTAAAACATGGAGCCTCAATGTCCCCATTGAACAGGGATTTGAAAACCGTAAAAAGTTTTCCAGAGACAACGAAAAGGCTAAAGCCACAAACGACAAAATAATGGAATTTATAGTCCTTGATGACCAGCCTTTTTCCATGCTACAGGATCTAGGTTTTCGCAGGTTAATAGCGCATTTGGAGCCACACACATTCATAATTTGATCGGCAAGAACAGAGTAAACACACTTTACTTTTGTTGAGGATGCACTTTTTCCGAGGCTGACCAAAAGTCAGTGCATTTTAGTTTATGTATTTGAAAAACATTTAACTTAAAACGTCTATATAAATACCAAAAAAAAAAATGTAAAAGTACATTTCTTTATTAAGCATAACATACTTGTATATGAATGTTATTTCCTGATAAACCCATCATAGTTCTGCTAAACTCTTTCCTTAATGGTTGTGTGATTTGACATGTCAGTGCATTTACTGATTTCATGTATAAGATGTTTAGGTTATGAGTATCTTTTACTGCTGTTTTTTAACTATAGCAGCTTACCATAGGACTTAAATTTTTTGTAAAGCCTAATATACTGCTACTAAGTCCATAAAAATAGTTCAATGTACCGTGTTTAATATGAAGGAATTTTCTGTAAATTTTTTCCACAGGTGTTTTACCCTTTAATTTGAATTTCACGTTGCATTGTAGGAGCAAGTACACCCGCTAATGTCTGTAAATTTAACAAAAAAATAAGTAAAAATTTGTAAGAAAACAGTCTTGGCAGAAAATTACATTATACGTTTTTTTTTTTTTTACGGATTTTATTTATTTATTTATTTACAGAGTAGTCTCCTGCTGCAGATTATATAAAAATTATAGTAAATATAAATGCACTGGTTATCGGTTTCAGAATCAGCAATGACAAGAACTTAATTATCGGTTATTGGTATCGGTTAAAAATTTTCATATCGTGCATCCCTACAAAATAGTATTTAGTATATTAATGACAGCCAATGTATTAAATGTTTTTTTTAAATCTATTTTATCAACATACTGCTTAAAGTGCTTGGCAATTAGGAATGGAAATGACCGTGATTCTATGCCATCAATGTCACTGTTCGGAACTATTCACCGTCTCCATGACTCAGAAGTTTGCCAAAAATTTCTCGGCCATTTTTTGTAGACTGTAGTGTTGTAGTGTTACCAAATCTGTACTGCCTTGTTGCTACCTGATCTGTACAGCCTTGTCGCTACCTGATCTGTACAGCTGCACCACTATTTCTTACACTCCTGTTTCTTATGTTTCTACCGCTCTACTACATGTAATGCAGTGTAAGCACACTGTGCGACTAATAATCCTCTGTGTGAAACACTGTGATCACTGAGCAGTACATAGTCATGTGGATTAAGCAAAGCAAAGAATTTGCATCAAGGATTTTTTGTAATAGTTATTCGAAATACTTGATGAATCGTTGCAGCCCTAGTGTCAACATGCATTTGGGGTATCAAAAGTAATGAGGGAAGAGCATGAGCACAGATTGCATATACAGTCATGTAGCAATTACATTTTGTAGTTTTATTTTTTTCATTTTTGTAGTTGGTATCGGAGGGCTCTAACGGAAGCCCACATAGATTTCACTCTCTATCTCCCCCTGCAGGCCGCCAACTATTTGGACATCAAGGGATTGTTAGACGTCACATGCAAAACTGTCGCAAATATGATCAAAGGAAAGACTCCAGAGGAAATAAGGAAGACTTTCAATATCAAAAACGATTTCACAGAAGAGGAGGAAGCCCAGGTAAGAGCTTTTGACGTTGAGGAAACACCCCTGTTCATGCCGGTGTGAAGGTGAAAGGTGTGCGATTTAACATGCGGTCCGAACTTTGTCTTCTAGGTACGCAAGGAGAACCAGTGGTGTGAGGAGAAGTAAGCCAACACTACCGCACTCTAAGGATCGTTCCAGGATTGGGTTGCACTGCGCTGTTCATACTTGTTCACATGAATTACTAGACTGGCAAACCCTTGTGTTTTGCATGATCGTTCTCATTTCTTGTATGGTGGAAATGTAAAATTCTATTTTCTTTTATTTTTACAAATTGGGCAGTTTGCTCATTTTCACATATATTTTTTTGACTTTGGATGCATCTTTCTAGTTTTTTTTTTTTTTTTTAAACTGGAAATATTGTTTTGGAATAAGTTTAGCAGAGAACTGGTAAATGTCCGATTTACAGTTATGTAAGTGCTGTGCTTCTCCAGACATTCTTTTATTTAAAATATCATAGATGTGTGTATAAAGTTCCAGGTAGGGTTTATTGTGGGCTCACTAGTGCTCGTAAACAAAGTAAATAGTGTGTCTCACAATTAGGTATTTACCTTGCCTTTTATCAGTGGACATCTTACTTTGGTGGATAGAGCTTTTAATGATGTTTAGAAATGTTAGCAGTTGAATTTCATAAATAAGCAGTTTTTTTTTTTTTTTACCTTGTGCTGGTTTAAAAATTGCAGCACGTATGGGCTTATGCCGTGATGCCACTCAGAATACAGCCCTTGGTTGAAGTCCCTCTTTCGGTCTGAAATCCTTTGACTTATTGGAACTCTTGAAATAAGCTGCCAGACAGTCTTGTCATGGAATGGTCAGAATCTGAAAGTCATTTATGCAAGGAAAATTTGGAAATGGCCCTTGTCTGTAAGAGGTATCGATGCCTGATTTTAAAGGAAGATGCTGACGTGCAAATTCAGGAAATGGCGTTAATCGTAAAATGTCAGTGATATAGTTTCACTTCCTGTTATCCTTATGCTAGAAATTTGCCAAACCCAGTCATATAAAATACTTTGTACATGTGTGTCCTGAGGGGAGTGTACTACTGGGTCATTCTCACGAACTTCAGAAACTTTTTTTTATATATATATAGAGCAGCTGCCATCTTAACCTTTCAGTTATATTAAAATTGGTATTGGTTGCTCTGATTTAATATTAAAATTTTCCCCAAATACTGTAATAGATTTAAGATAAGATGCAGTTGGATGTTTTTGACTTTCGCCTATTGCATTTAATCCACAATAAACAATTTGCAGTAAGGTTTTTTTTTTGGTCATGTTTTCCTCATCTCTAACTCTTGCACTGGATTGGATGAAATACTTATTACAGTAATAACTGATTACTACCCTGGAGGCGGAAGCCACAGTTTAAGTCGTATAATTTGTTGGTCTTCAGCCTTATTTGAAAAACGAAAATCGTTGTTACCGTAAGGAGTTTGTGAGAATGACCCTTGTGTGTTTAAACGGGGGCACTGGTACCAGTCCACCCCTTGCTGGCTATAGGAAAGTAAACCTGAATTAAATGTACTGGCATTAATAAAAGATCAGAATCGCAACAATTTAAAGAAATTTTAATAAATTGCATCGTAACATTTGCAACAATTTAAAGCGTAATTGTCTTCCACATTCATTCATGTGAAATTTAGTGACGAAAGATCTTGTAACAATCTTAATTACAACTAACAAAGACAGTCCTGCCCACGTATATAAAAACAGCCAATCTACACTTCTACAAAGGAACATTTGGTGTCGTCATACAGACCTGTATAAGCCATATCCATTCAGGTTACAGAATCTCAGCACCATCTGCTGGACATCGATTGAATTACAGTGCATTTGGAGACCAAAGCACCATAGCATACAGCAGGCTACAGGATTTTGTCAGCACTAAAAAGATCAAGCTACTGTTTCACATTTTTGGCTTTCTAATTTAGTACATGCAGAAATTGAATTTTGGATGCCAGAGCAGAATGGACAATATAGGCTTTAGCACACAAATATCCAAATTTGCTCCCCCCCCCAACAGCAAAAAAAAGAAATCCTTCTTAAAATACTCAATATTTTTGTATTTTCCTTTTTTTTACAAAACAACATATAAAAGTTTTATATATAAGGAGTTCCACATTTATATAAAAAAGATTTACAACACAATGAAGTACAGTACACATTAGATAATCTTTAGACTGATAATTGTTCAGTTTTTGTGGAGTCTAAGCACAGAATCTCACCCAGGGGTGACACCATCACCAAACAAACCACATGTTGAATGGCTTCTGCATCATCCTCCTCTGAAGCACTGGCATTCTATAAAACATGCCAGCTGGGTGATGGTCCCAATAATTACCCATAATGCAAAGTGCCAACACAAACTACGAAAGTCACCACCTCTCCGATCTCCAAGCAGGCTGAAATAGGGACAGCCACTGGCCAAATGAATTGCTTCAAATAGAGCAAACCGTCAATTTCAGTCATGTTTTCAATGGTAAAATCTTTTGAATTATTTGCTGATGGTCTCCCGGAATTATTTTCAGGTTTCGCAAAATACACACTGCAGAGTGCCATTGACACGCTGTATATTTTAACATTTTCAAAATATGGCCTTGGCACAAATCTTTGCCTATCCCCACCGTATTTGGCGCTCAGATAAGCTATTTTTCCTATTTTTTTAGCATATGTAATTACTATCTGGTCTAAACTTAGTCAGATTAAACCTTTTCCATGCACTTAAATATATGTTAAATATACCTCTGTGAAAAGACACTTAAAAATACCAATTTTGTAGACTTTTTTTTTTTTTTTTTTAGGTGGTTTGTGGGTTTAGTGCTAAATTGCAGTACGACTCCTGACAAGTTCTGGACTTGGCTACTCATTTCCAGAACAGAACTATGGTTAGAAACATTGTGAAACGCGCACTGAAAAACACACCGGTAACATACAACACGTGGAGGGGGGGGGATCCCAAAAGTATCTACACTTTGTGACGGCAAGATTTAATAATAATAATAAAAAAAAAAAGTCCTGATACCCCTTTAAGGAATTGAACCTGTTAAGATGAGACGAGGCATCTCCTCTCACTCATCATGAGCTCACCTTCAAGAAACAGGAGAAACTCGCACCAGTAGACAGAGCCTCGATAAACAGGGCCTTCAATGTTAGTTTGAGACTGATCTGCCAAAACAGTGTCGTTAAATGGCGATTCGGACGTTTAAATGCTACTATACTGTGAGGCGTCAGGCGACGCGCGGCCGGCCTCGGCGAGGCGCTGGTCGCCATCGCGGTCTCTCTTCCTCATTCGCTGCGAGCGCTCCTGGCAGGCGTCGGCGTCCCACAACGATCCAAAGTCCCGTCTTCCAGGACCGGCGGGGAGAGGCCGGTGGACGGCGGGATCGTGGGTGAGCGGCGGGGGCCAAGGGGCGGGGCTAGTGAGCTGGCGGAAGCGCGTGGGGGCGGTGGTGGTGAGGATGGTGCTTTGGCGCCGTGGCTTTGGCAGACGGCGTGGAGGGCGAGAGGGGTGCAGGGAGGAGTTCTCGGGGGGTGGCGGCTGTTAGCGGGGGCTCGTGAGGTGGGGATGGGGGCACAGGGGAGGGGGGCGAGTCTATAGCACTTCCATCGGAAGAATGGGGGCTGGAACAGTGTCCTCCTTGTAGGAAGCGAATGCATTTCTTTTTCCTCCTAGGAACAGTCAAGAGAGTTATCTGTGAATAAAGCGTGGATGCAAAGTGTCACCAGCACGAAGGAGAGTGCACATTCAGAACAAACACCATCGGGGGGGGGGTGGGGGTGGCACGCCATCTGACCAAACCCAAACTGACACGCACAGCTCCGGGCCTAACGGCGTCATCAGGGACCAGACTCACTGATGGGGCAAATCCGGGTTATGACTGACTATAAGGGAGGGGCTCCCTCGTTCTCGTACAGCCGTGTGCGGTCGCCACATCTGAGGGGCTTCACCAGCGCGCGAGACTGCAGATGTTAAAACCTGCGAGAAACCAGCCTGTCGTCTTATGGGAATGGTTGAGGTTTGGAGTGGGGTGGGGGGGGGCAGGGGATTTCCAGGTTCATTACCTCAACCTGTGCTTTTCTGCAGGACTAGAATCACTACTGATTTCCCAGAAGACCACAAATAATCATTACAGGAAATCTTCTCAAATGGAAAAAAAATAATCATCTGTAAATAAATCATCGAAATAATTCTGAATCTGGTATTGAAAGACTTGCCCTTCTTTCCTACTGAAAGCCTGACAGACTGGTTCCTTAGGCTGCCCGCATTACAATTTATGGTAGCGGCCCCCAGTCGTAACATGGCCCAAAAGCGAAATACACCAAAAGCAATCCAGGCTTTATTTGCACATGTTCAAAGAGGGACGCCTTATGTGTTTGCGATTCCAAGTGAGATGCATGTGAAGAGTAAATGATTCATCTGCACATAAATGGCAGCCACCCCTCTCGAGTAAGTAAGGTGAGTAAAAATGCAATACCAGTTACAAAACCTGCCCAATCTGACTGGACAATTATTTGGGCTGAATTACACCCACATCCACCGCATTTCCACCACTATAAATTCTGTATGTGGCAAAGCTTAATCATACCAGAATATTACGTTTTCTGAATGAATCAGCCGTTTGTTTGAAAAGTCTCACCTTGCTTCTTACGGGGATCGGCCCCTTCTCTCGCACTCAAAAGATCAACTAATTGTCTGGTTTTCAGTCTGACTCACGGTCTCACTTGTCTTTAATGTAGATCTATTGACTCATATTTCATGCTGGAAACAAACTGGATTTTTTTTTTTGCCCTCTAGTCAAGTGGACATTTTGGATCCCCAGAGAGTAGCCCTTCCCTAAATGTAGGACCCACTCGCCACACTTCAGGAATTCAGCCCGTTTCCATTGAATCCACTCCCACCCCCGAGCAGCAGGTGGCGCCATAGAGTTAGTGAGCCAGGCACATGCAGAGCAGCAGCAGCGGAGGAGCGAGCAGCAGTAGCGGCGGCGGCAGGACAGCCGTCCGGCGGTACACACCTGCAGGGGCCACACCAGTCCGTTTGTTGGTTCAGCCCGAAGCGAGCTCGGCATTTCTTAGGCGAGCCGGGGTCTGAGCACAAGACGGCATGCGCGGAGGAAACAGGAGGGTTGGGGCGGGCAGGCGGGGGTCAAGACCATACCAGAGAAGAGGGGAGAGGAGGGGGAGGTACAGACCAAAGGTAAAGGAAGCATCAACAGAAAGATAAGAAATAAGTAAGCAAACATAACTGTTAGTCTCCCCCCCAAGCTAAGGAGTTAAAACCTGGCAGCCTGGTGCTGAAGAGAACAGCGTTTCCATTTCACACGGCGTTCAGGAAGAGAGCGGCAGGGAAGCGTGGCTGGGCTGCGTCACTGTATGCTACTGAGCTTACATGTGCATAGGAATGCGGCAAAGAGCCAATCAGGGCCAGCCAGTCAGCATGAGCCAATCAGGGCCAGCCAGGGCTCCGCAACCTGGGCGTACCTGAGTTGGAGTCCTGCTGCTTCTCTCGTTTCCTTCGCTTTTTCTTTCCCTGTTTTGCCAAAAAACAGGCATAGGACCAAAGTAAACATACACACATGGACCAACATGTCGACAAACCGACGTCACGCCACTCATTCCTGTCACAAGTCACATGATCGCTTGCCTTTACCCCCCCCCCTCCACATCTGCTGTGTCACATGACCAGGCCAAATGTAACATTCACATGTCAAAATCGTAATTCATTTATTAACAAAAAAAATCCAGATGACTCATTTGCCGAGTGAGGCTGATCTGATTTTTCCACTGAGCACGCCAGTGAGGATACCGGTGAGGATGAACACACATCAAAGGACGACACAGCGACCAGGCGGGTCTCTCTCTGTAAGCGACCGTACGGTTATTGGGCGCCATTGGTCACGGTGGCCATCACAAAGACTCCGGTAGGAAGGGACAAAGGCGTGGAAGGCGGGGCAGCCTGAAGTGAGAGCGGAGGGTCCAGCTCGCATCACATCGCTTCTGCGGAATGGCTCATCCAATCAGTGTGCCGTTTGCACGACCCGGGACATGTGACTTGGACTCTGTTACATATGGGGACAGATGTTCATGTTTCTGGTAACCCTCTCAAAGTCACCCCCCTCAGTGTAGTGGCTGCTTGTGGCCAGCAGGGGGCAGTGCAAATGGATGGTTTGACTGATGGTACTAGACCTCTGGGAATGCCATCCATAACAAAGCAGCTCTGAAGAGCCCCGGTGAGATGGCAGGTCGCCACATTGCGTCTGCACTCGCATGAACCTTCGTGGTGCCGCAGAAAACATCATCATATGGCTGATCATCAGTCAGGTCTGTGTATCCTATAGGGTGTGGGTGTGTGTGTGTGTGTGTGAACCGTGGGGGGGGGGGTTACTTTCCAGCAATGTGAATTGTCTGCTGAGAAAACCATCTTGTGCCCCCCCCCCGTCACACAAAGCTGCGTGATGACTGTTCAACAGCCAGCTCAGGTCCTTTTCTCATCCAGTCTGACCTCCCTCACTTTGATAAGGGATTAAAATTACTGAGTAAATTCAAAATCAGTCCAACTGGAACTAAAGGATGCAAGTTTACACACACACACACACACACACACACAAGGCATCTATATCTTTATGGGGGCTCTCCATTAATTGATCTTATATTTATATTATAATTATTAGAGCATAACTCTAATCCCAAGAATGACAAACTTAACCACAAGTAGTCAAACAAAATACAAGACTTCTGACATTTTAAGTTTTTTGATTGCAGTCAGATTTTTATAGAATTGAGTTTCCCCTTGTGGGGGACTGAAAAATTTCCCTAACAAGGTCAAAATAACAAAAATCACATTGTGGGGACTCTCTCTCTCTCTCTCACAGAAAAACAGACACACACAGACACTATTTCTCTCACACGCACGCACGCACGCACGCACGCACACACGCACACACACACGCACACACGCACACACGCACACACGCACACACACACACACACACACACACACACACACACACACACAAACACACAAACACACGCACGCAAACACACAAACACAGCAGAGACTCACATAGTTGTCCCTGGCCGACCAGCTGGGGTACAGTTGCATGTGCAGCTGCCTCTCCTTCCTGGCCAGCTCGTAGTACTTGGCCTGCTCCTCCCTGGTCAGAGCGTGCCACTGAGGAGAGAGCAGAGGGACGGCCGTGGCCATCAGGGCGGCTCGCCGGCCCGCGGTGCCCCCCACAGGCGTGGCCGTGCACTTACCCTCCTGCCCAAGATCTGGTTGATGGCGGCGCTCTCCTTCAGCGTGCACTCGGCGATCACCTTGGCCCGCATCTCCTTCATGTAGAGCATGAAGGCGTTCAGCGGCTTCTTGATCACCGGCTTCTTCGGCTCCTTCTCCTGTTTGGGCTCCTGGTGGGCTTTGCTGTGTGGCGGCAGGGCTGATGAGGAGGGGCTCAACGCTCGATGCAGAAGCACAGTCAGGGCTCACACGCTCATTAAACAGAAAACATCGCCTGCGGATGGTGGGGTGCTAGAAAGTGCCCTTCCTAAATTGTGTTACATTGTGAAATAAATAAATAAATAAGAGGATACTCACGAGTACATGTTTCGATTATATTGCTCATGCTCGTGTTTGCCTGTAGAGGGCACTATGGCAGGGTGTGGGATTCCTGTGGGGTGCATGCCTGAAGGCCCCAGCATCAGGGAGTGAGAAAACCTGGGAAGACACAAGCCGGCATGTCCAATAGCGGTACAGACAGGCTTCAGCCGCTAGGTGGTGCTCTATTAAATTGCATAGAAAAGCGAAAACAGAATTCTCAGACAGCAATGGGAAACTGGTATATGCCATTAAAGCAGGGTACCTCAATTCCAGTGCTGGAGGGCTAGAATCCAACACATCGTTTCCACCAACGCGGTGGAACTAGTTCCATGCATTTCCATTGTAAAAAATGGTTCCAGCACAGCACCACGGAAAAATTGGTCTCAGAATTTGGAACCGTTAACGTCAGTGAAAGTGGGGCAGGCTATTTTTCAGTTCGACAGCTTATAAAAACGTACAGTCCGAAGCAGATCAAAATTAATCTAAAAAAATGGAATACACATGAACCTTTACTCTCACTCCTGCCTACGTACCATTTCCATTCTCTTTTTTGAAACTGGTGGAAATGCAGGCCGGTTCTCCAAATTCACCAATGGCGCTTTTCCACTGCATAGTACGGCTCACTTTTGGGGAGTTTTCCCACTGGGAACAGTACCTGGTACCTGGTCCTTTTTTTAGTACCACCTCAGCCGAGGTTCCAAGCGTGCCGAACCGTT
>JAODKN010000003.1:483270-503496 GCA_026774425.1 Petrocephalus zakoni
CCCACCCCAAACCCAGCCCTCCTCCACTTAGCTTCTTCTGATCTCTTCAGAATGAAACAACACGGACTTCCAGTAATCTTGGGAGTCAACCCCCCCAACCCCAACAAAAAAAAAGGACATCAGAATAAAATTCTTCACTCACTAAAGCGTTGACAATTCTATCAGTCTGTGTGCCACTTTCCCATGTCCCCCTCCCTTCCATCGCTGGATGAACTGAATTCTGTTCCATATCTCGAGGGCCCAAGCGTAACAGGGCATGGAGAAGCACATTCATCCATCCCCCGATGAAGTGGCTTTTTTTTTTTTATCTGAGTTATTGTTTAAAGTAACAGGAATTTGTGCATTTGTACTGTGTGTAATTATAAAGGGATCTCGCGTAACAATCCCACCAGAAAATGATAACATCGCCGTAAGACAATACTACAAACCATGTTTAGTCTTAATGAGAGAATTGGAATTTAAATTCCTCTGTTAAGTGCCTTTCTATATGCCACCAAAACAAAACAATATTCTGCTAAAGCATGGTACAAAAATAAATAATCAACCTGGTGAACAAGTGGCTAGTGAATTAAAACAAAATGAAAAACAAAACAAAGACACTAGACGGGCACAATGGAGTCACACTCCATCATGAACCCAGACTGGTTCTGGGTATGATGACAAGGGGCAGCCAGGTATCCCTCTACACTGAGGAGAGCAGCACCATGGCAACAGGAAAAAAATGCAAATAATCACAGCTTAAAAGAATAATCACACCAGTGACATAACCAGTGGCTGGTAGTAGTTCATCAGCTACAGGTGCTAATCACATGGAAACTGCTCGGGTTAGGAAGCCCCACAGAACAAGACCTTCATAGGAGTCACACATGCCCAGCCAATATCGAATACAACATCAAACCCATCTAAAGAGTGCAAACGACACACGATGGTCAAACTGGAACCTCACAATTAGACGTATATACTAAGCACTGACAGCCACCCCCCCCCACACCGCAAAAGACGATCGCAGCAATAAATACTTCACAGATGGTCACACAGCATCAAAACCTGCTGCAGAATATGAACATGGCATCCGTGTCAAATGAGAGGAACCCAGTATACACCTACAGAATGCACCAAACACCATTAATCACACACCAATTACCCTACGTGCACAAGAGGTATAAAAACTGCAAAATACAAATTCAATGTTTTATCACGCATCCCCTGTGAATTCTGCACTACGGCCTTCAAGGGCCAAATGATGACCCCGCCACAAAATAGCAGTGAGGAGACCCCCAGGACTGTAGCCAGAGCATTCATCAAGTTTCGCATACCACAGTTACATGTAAATTCAGCGAACATTTTCATACCTAACACTCCAGGGAAACAGGCACCCTTTAAAATCATTAGAAACAATTTCATTTCTGATTCTTTAGAGGAAAACTATTTAGAAAGTTCGTGACAACCCTTTCAAAGTAATTATTAATCTGTGAACCACGATTAGCATAGGCCTAATATTAACTGTGTACCCCTGCACTACATTTGTAAAAGAATGTTAGCGTAATGTTTTTGGACAGTACTGTAGTTCAACAACGCAGAACTCTTCTCACAACTAACAAACATAAATCTTTCTGCAACTTTTTAAAGGAAACTTTAGTTAATTTCAGACAAAACTAGTTTTCCTAAATCATTGCATTGGCATTAACCGATTCGATGGACTTTCAAAGTCAAGAGACCTAATTTATATTATAGGATGGCTTTATAAACAAGTAGCCTTTGTGATTAGCTATGAGACCTGACAGAAATGTGGACTTACAGATGGAGACATGGAGCCGCTGGGTAGGTATGGGTCAGGAAGCATCAGAAATGGGTATCCAGAGTATGCAGGCGCTTTGTACACTCCTCCATCTTGGTGTTTTGACACTAAAAAACGGAGGACATCGCAACAGCTTAAATAAAAAGCGGTCCTAAAATGATTCAGCCACAGCATAACGAAAAAAATTTAACATTGTGTTTTAAATTCAATTACTTTGTTGCTCTAAAAAAAACCGTGCCACCAGCACCCCAATGCCACATTACCATGACTTTTTCTCATTATTATTATTTTGTTTGCTTAGCACACCACACGTCTCTGTCTTATTTGTGGTCGCTGGCGGCACGTCCCCATTTCGGACGGGGTTTGTTGTCAAACAGCGCCGAAATGTTACAAGGTTAACCTAACAAAGTCATCACAACCCCGACTTGCATCTTTCGTTAACAAAGTTACGGTGCCTGTCGCGGACAGTCACTCCTGTGACACAACAAATCAACCTGCGACAATGTTTTTAATCTAGAGGTAAAACTTAAAACTTTAAAAGGAGCCGCGCGTTCAATCGATGCGCTTTCGCAACTCACCTGGCCTCGGGGAAATCGCGATGTTTATTCTTATCTTTCCCCCCAATTAATCTGCTTTTTAAAAATACGTTTTTTAATGATTTACGGACGAATGTTCACTGTCAACGACATATACATTTCCCCGTGTGCCGTTTCCACACGCCGGCGGCCAAACGTTTGCTCACCTTCGTCCAGGGGATCTCTATGCTTGTCCGAGTAAACTCTGTGCTCCCCCTGCTGACCCCGTCTGACCGCCTGTAAATGACAAAAAGAAACACAATATATCGCTATACTACAGCAAAATGACTGCTGCAAAGTTGCGGAGCAGCGTCTAAAAGCCCGAATCTGCAAAGACGGGGAGGGGGGGATAAAGTTCTCACCCCTGGACCAGTTACTGCGTTCGGACTCTGGTTTATCTCCGATTCATTCACCAGAGACGACTTAAGGTCCGCTAAATCCCTTTCGGTGAAAGCGTTCTCCTGAATCTTCTCATCCTGCTCTCCTTCGTGCTTGAAGGAGATCATCTCGTCGTTAGCCCCAAGATCATCCCCTCCGCCACCGTTGAGTTGAGGCATGTTTGCTGAAGCACAAACAAATAAAAGCGGTAAAAAAGCAAGTTTTACTTAAAAATACAACAAAAAAAAAACAGAAGCTGTCCAACTTGTGCGGATTTTATCCCCTCCTTGGGTTTGAAGCGCCCAAAACGGGGCGATTGAATGAAACGAAACAAAACAAAAAAAAGTTGTTAGGGTACGAAGTGGCCCCGTAGGCTGAAAGCAATGCAGCCCGAGCGGCGACAAATCGCGCATTTGAGCCGAGCACCAGGCTGGGGCTCCGACATCAAAGAGCTCCGCCCGGTGATTGACAGCCCCGATGACTTGTTGGGGGTCGTGCGATTGTCTGTGCGCAGGTTTCCTCTCTTAAAGGGACACCGCCGCGTACGGGAGGCCGCTCCGGCCACGTCCATCCAGCCGACACAACTCCCCAAATTTAAAAAGTTTTATAACGAAGTGAAACAGAAAACGCTTAACATCACTTCCTAAATATTTCAGACCACGACATTTCTATAGCTACTGCCTCCGATTTGGGCTGTGAAGAAATGCTGACCAAACTGGACATACTGTAAAAGCGTAAATGTAAAACTGGGTATTTTTTTTATCTAAAAATGTTTTGTGATTAAAAATAAATACCGAAAGGGAAAAATGGTTTGCAAGCATTCAGTCTAAGTTTTGCCCTCATTTACCAGTCACGTGTTTTCATTTTCTTTGGTACTAAGTGTAATGTAACCTACTTAAATGTTACACAATAAATTAAACCCATTTGCCGTTGCTATACTTTTAAATTAAATGACTGGCACCGAGTCACAAATTTACACGTGAAAAACAGTTTATTAAATGCAAACAATTCCAGCATGCTTATGGCCACATATTCTTCACCCTATTAAGGTAAATTGTAATGTGTATAATTATGTGTATGATAGTTCCCAATCTCCACACTCACACATACTGAGACAGAGTGCAATCGTCCATCTTTTACAATAACCCAGCCCGTCTACATATATTTACCAAAATATTCCTAATCGCTCCGTTTTACGGCCGCATCTGCCGTACTGGGCCCTTTATAAAGATTATAATATGTGCTGACAAGAGGCGGAGGCCAGTTTAATTTGTAAGAATCAGCATTTTGGCGACCTGATTAGGAATCTCAGCAAAGGCTGTATTCGTTTTGCAGTGGATTTAGTTGCTGGATTTATGATATAGTGGCCTATAGTCAGTCAGCGGTTACCATCAGGTTGTTTTTTTATATTGACTAAATTCTCTTCATTCTAAAACCTCGACAATAATTAAAGCCATGTGCCCCAGCTGAGAAATAGATCGATTACAAACAAAATACGTATACTATTTGCATAAGGCTGCATATTTATACTATTCCACCCATGCATATTAATAAAAGGATTAAAATGAGCAGATTAATATATGCAAATCTAAATTATAAATGAGTTGTTTAAACTTCTTGTTTATTTGCGTTGATTAAATATAAACAGCTGTTTTTAGAGGACTTCCCCTACTCTTCCTGCTTTAGTCTCGCATTGCCCCCAAGTGACTGCTTGCTCTGGTGTGAGTAGACGTGAGCCTGTTTCACGTGGCCGGCGTACCTGTGCCCTCCCAGGAGCGAGTCCCGTGCCGCTTTAATTTGCCCTGCTGTCCCGTGACACCCCCTCGCCTTGCCCGTTTTCACTGGACGCGACTCCCTCGTGGAAGCAGCCTTATGTAGCCGCTCTCTTACCCGTTTCCTTTACACAGACGTGACGTCAGACGTCAGTGGGCATTCGGGACAGGAAACGTGAGAAAGAAGGGAGCAAATATCGACAGAAATATCAAACAGAGGCTGATACATTATTACTGTACGACTATCCACGCTGGAAGTGTCTCCTTAGATGAGTCGAAATAATGCTGAATAATGCTGACTCTGAAGAAACAACCCTTTCCCCCCCTCTAGCTACACACACTAATTTGCTCCACATTTTCAAAAAAAAAAAAGAAAGAAAATGGATGGATGGAAATTATAATTACAGCCTATTTTGGGTATAAATTACTACATAACTTACTTAAGCATAAATTAATATATTTAAGCGTCTGCATTAGCTGGCATTCGCTATGAAGTCATACTGCTACATGTGCATTTTTTGGGTAAACTGTGCCATCGCCTTAGACTATATAAAACTATATATATTAAAAATATATACCTGCGCGTACTTTATGTATAATACCATGTACATTTGAAAAATGTATACACACGTACAGCTTATACTTCATCTATAATCCAAATGCCATTGACACATTTACCTGTACACTGATGGCAGTCAAATGGGGTACAAGTTCTAGTCATATATTTATGGATGTTTTAATGATCACACCTGTGACCATTAAAAATACCAATAAAACCAGGCAATATTTTCCCAGTTATTGCACACAGAGTGACAGAGGGTGTGAGCATCTCCCCGTGACGACGTGTCAGCCGCATTCCTAGCATCCCATCACTGACATTCCCGGGATATGTCTTGGGTGCTTGATGCGTGATCCCTAAAAAAGTTTCCCATTCCATTTACCAGTCTTCATGACACGTGGATCTGTCTGCAAACCAGACCACAGCAAACCAGCACTCACACTCACAGTGTAAACCTGTAGGAAAATTAAAACCCTACTTAATGACGGAAAAAAGTACTTCACCTGTAAATCAATGAATAAAACAATCAATTCTTTAAGTTTCCATAACGATAGTTGGACAATAGCCTCACTCTAAAAGCATCCCATAGTCTTGTAATGTTTTAGGAGTTTTAAAGTTTGATTTTTAAATCTGAGGAAACCATAGAATACCGCTGGTATTGTAAGTATTGAAAATATTGAAATATTTTACATCTAAGATGGTACTTTTATAAAACTAATCATGTTTGGCATGATCATAAGTTTTATTTTTGTGACTACTGAAAATCAGTTAGAAGCAGAGGCTCAACAAATATAGTAACTCTGACGTATGTTACAATTTCCCATTTGAAATGTAAAAAAGGAAGAATCCTACCTCCTTTTAAAAAATACCTCACCCACTTTTCTTATCCATTTTATTTATTGGAATCATTTACCCGACAGATCATTCTCTTTTGTCGGATAAATTGCAGTGCTTAAAAATTACATACTCCACTTTCTAAATAAACTTCTGCGCTTTAAAGTAAAAAACTAATTAAATCATATGCTTTCATTGAGGTTAGCCCACATCTGAGGGAATAGCTCTTAATTCAAACCATTTGTGTATATTTTATTGCCTGGTTCCCTGTAACAGAAAGCTAGTTGTCTCAGGCTACATCAGGGCTTACCCTCACAGAAACCCCCCCAAAACATTTTCCTCATAGAGAGATTTTGCCAAGTCATCATAAATTCCTATACGCCTTGGATTTTCTGTTTTTTTTTTTTTTTTTAAAGATGGATAATTTATTGCACTTGTCAGTGTCCTAGGGGAAGATTAGTTCATCTTTGGATGACATGATCCTACATTAAAATCCACAAGTAGATGTTTGGTGAACCTCACATAATGTATATTATGCCATATGATGTATCAAGACTTCAGCGACTTTGAGCGTAAGCGTCTGATGTTGTGAGTGCGTAGCGCGACGCCGTAGACTTAACAGGGACGAGAACCCTGACCTTACCGTCTCCTGGTCTTTCATTGCAGAGAGCAGAAAGAAGAACTTCATGCTTTTCAAAGGTTTTTTTTTTTCATTGGAGGTTCCCAAATCTTTCACTTTCTCTTGAAAGGAGAAGGTGGTTGCTATTGTTTCTAGGTAGGGAAATGAGCTGTGTGTGTGTGGAGGGGATGGGCATTTGTGGATTATTCCATTAGCCCCCTTGGCTCGCTGACGCGCAGCTTAAAAGCGCCATGAACCGGCTGGAACATGCAGGGCTGGGCCTCATTTACAAACCGGTGCCCTTTCAGAACCGGCAGTATAGGGGGGTGGCACAGGCCTCAGGTGTGGTGGGACCCCTAGGCCCGGACCGCCAGGCCTGTTGACCTTCCCTACCAGAACCGTAACACTGCCAGGGAAGGCGAGAGCCGCTGTAATCTGCGAGGTGGGACACAAAGGGCCTTGTTAATGCATAGACAGAAAGACTGGCCTTTGATGTGGAGCCAAGCCATTCGATCCTCATTCCCTCCACACAAAAACATTCATAAAAAACATCATCTCTCCCTCTCCTGCCTCTAGCCTCTGCGGTCGGGCACGCTGCTATTTTAAGACGCACTAGACTGAATCGGCGCTCCGCGTTTATAAGGTGCGGTGCGTAGCGCAGTGGAAACTGCAGTTTATCTGTACTTGTTTTTTTTTTCTTTCTCTCTCTCTCTATCTTCTCGTTCTTGTCTTCACCGCACGCTGTTTACCCCATCGCTGCCTCGCAAAGCTCCTGCTCGCTGACTCCATAAACCCCTTCCCCTCGACTGCCGCCACGGCGCCCCACGCCACGGCGCCCCACGCCACGCCACGCCAGAAGCGAGGGCCGATTGCGCTTCCATCAAAAAAAAAAGACACATTAAGAAAAGCAATCCGTCAGGGGAGACTGTGAGTAAGGAGCTCCGTAGGTTTTGGATGGAAAGTTAAAGGTTGAAGGTCAATTCGAGGCCACATTTAGCCATAACTTTGTAAGGAAATAACATCCAGGGCTTTCTTAAAGGCTACTAGGGACCAGCCAGATCATGGCCCTCAGCTCCAGGTTCCTTCTCAGCGTATGTGGAATTTTACACCAATTAATTGGCCCTGTGGCCTCATAAAGGGACCCCTGTGTCATTAGAGCTGTGGAAGGATCTACTCTGGACAAACGCTAGAGGCCAGGTGCCACCAATTAATTTTCATGAAATGCTTAATGTAAGAAATCAAATAAGATAAGTGTAGGTGGATTTTATTGTGCCGAGGGGGGAAATTCTAATGCACGTGACAGCACAGAAAATAAGGTGCACGCAAACAAATAAGGCAATGTGCACGTACAGTACTAACAAATAAACGCAAAGTGCACACAAACAAACAAGGCAATGTGCACGCACAGTACTAACAAATAAATGCAAAGTGCATATAAACAAACAAGGCAATGTGCACGTACAGTACTAACAAATAAACGCAAAGTGCACACAAACAAACAAGGCAATGTGCACGTACAGTACTAACAAATAAATGCAAAGTGCATGCAAACAAACAAGGCAATGTGCACGTACAGTACTAACAAATAAACGCAAAGTGCATATAAACAAACAAGGCAATGTGCACGTACAGTACTAACAAATAAACGCAAAGTGCACGCAAACAAACAAGGCAATGTGCACGTACAGTACTAACAAATAAACGCAAAGTGCACGCAAACAAACAAGGAAATGTGCATGTACAGTACTAATAAACGCAAAGTGCACAAACAGAACATTCTAAAAAGAATATTAAGGAAATAAGGATAAATGTATGCAAGGCATATGTGCGATTTTACGTGCAAAGAGATAGTTTCCTGGTGTGTTTCTGCTGGGGGTGGGGGGTGCGATGCATTGTGGGGGGGAAATAAAAAAAATGAAATCTTTATTGCTAAAATTAGTTTGAGAACCAGACGTTAAGTATCTACTAATAATGGGGGTGGGATTACTCATATTTGGAAAGAATGCATCAATATTCACCAGTTCTGCTGAGAAATTTACTGAGAAACAGGAATCATGTGAACAGGGCAGTTCTAACCCCAAGCCCAGTTCTAACACAAGCCCAATGCCCGTAACACACAGGAAGGTGGGCGTCTCAGCAAGTTAAGATTCTGTGATCAGAAGGTTGCTGGTTCAAATCCCATGGTCAGCCATCCATCCATTCATCTCTATATCAGCTCATCCCATGTAGGGTTGTAATAGACAAGAGAAGCCCTGGAAAGGGGTGTCAGTGTACTGTAGCTATCTTTCATTTATAGCATAAAAATGGCTTTAATACAGCATCTTCCACAGGCAAGCTGCGTAACACCACTTCATAGCGTGTGTTCTAGAATCTAACAGCAGCGAGGTATTGTGTTATCTCTCTTTAGCAGTCACTTTCGGACATAGAGACATACATTTTTGAGAAAGTAGCATCAGTTCTTTGAGTCATTGGGTGTCAACAGCCTTGTGCAGGTGATCAAGTATGAAACCACTCCTCTAAGGCTGGGATTCAATTCCGATCAGAGGCACAGTATCCTACTCAACTGTCACATGCCACCCCCATTGATTTAAGTATGAGCAATATTATCAAACCCAGTCAGCAAAGCAACTATATTCCACAGGGAACTTGAACCAACAACCACTGGGTCAGGAGGCCGAGCCTTATCCGTTAGGATACTGTGGCTACTTACAGTAAGCTATACTTTGCCTGCTGGAAAAGAAATGTCAGATCCCTTAAAATCAGCTGATTGAGCAACAGGGTCAGGACAGCCGGTGTCTTTGGATGGAGTGAGTCTGCAGACTGGAGAAGAACCACTTGAAGCTCGGTCTTTGGCAGGTGACACCAATCTGCCATTTCCTCCATGCCGTTACTGAGAAACAAACAGCGCCCCCCCTGGGGTCTGCATGTCAATGACGCTGCGGATAATTGACCAAAGCTCTGCTTGCCCCCCTTATCTGCATTCATCACAGTGCACAGGCCTCCAAACCGCCAAACACTTTATAATTCGGCATCTGTATGTCTGGAATAAATATTCCGGGAGTCGCTGTTTGCGCGCAATCTTCTCTTTGATGTTTCATTAATATTCAGCGTTTACAAGCACAGAAGTATACATATTTAATCGGAATGCTTAGGCATGCTAAGGAAACATATATAAATCTAAACTGTATTAGCGTTTTAATAAAATATTTTCGCGCACATCCTCTCTGATTTCGCCTGGCCGACTCTGGGCTCGAGCCCTCGCGCGCTTTCCGCTCGAGACGCGCCCCTGCCGCAGTCACGCGCGCGCTCGCGGTCACATGAGAGCACGGCCTCCCCCTGGGACCTGGCATTTACACTTAATATTTTTAGTTTAAAAAAATGAAAATTATGCTGTGCCACACCAGTCTGCCATGTAGACAGAAACACCGGAGACCTAAAAAAAAAAACGCTTCACGCTAACTGCAGCGCTCGAGCTCTCTTACTGTTATCTCGTCATTCAGTAGTAGCAAAAAAAAACGGTTGAAATATAAAATATAAAAAACACATTATAGTAAGCTTGTAATTATACAGTGAAGACAGTATCTTTAGTTATATCAGTGCTCAGAGAAGCACCAGATTTAAGTGTTCGAGCACACGGTGCAATGCTGCACGGCGAGGAAGCTGACACTATTTTTGGCAATGTAGGTTATTCTCTAAGAAGCAGGCGTGATGCCAGCTTCGTCTTGTTAGAAAAGAAACCGTCTATAACACAAGAATGCACAATAAAATACACACAGCTACTATTACTTAAACTAAATCTCTAAGCCTTTGATTTATCTTATTGCACATTGTTTATTCGGGGCATATGTTATTTCCTATTTAAGTAAAGGATTCTTATTCTCCTATTTCTGCATGACATTGTATCGAATTATTTCGACATGTATGCCCATTTGTAATTCGCAGAATGTAATTTCTCTGCAGGGTAATTAATTTGGGTAGGCTTAGATGTACTAAAGTGGAAGAAATTTACTTATAAACATTTATAACGCAATTGCATGCCGCCCCTTTCAAGGGCAAGTCGATAAATGTGTTTTTAACAATCTTGTAAATCTTTATTTCTGTTGGAGCTCATATAAAATTGAATGCATCATGTTTTTAAAGGTACCGCGACCCTAACCAGGACAAGTCGCGGGAAGACGAGATAATGTACTTACTCTTACTCTTTCAGTTAAAATACATTACGGGTTTACGTTTAAATTAAATGTCAAACTTGTTGAAACAATTTCCAACATGACACGTGGAAAGTTTGTCTCGTTAACTGCCCTAGTTCAAACCACAATAAATTCAACAACAAATGTGTTTATCCCATTGTTCATTTGAGGTTCATTTCCGAGTGCGCTTTAGGCGTGGCTCAGTCAGGGCCCATTTCTGCAGACAGTACGGTGATGATTTGATCCTTGCTTCTTTTGCCTAGTCTCTCATTGCCTGGGTGATCCATAGCATGCCCATGGTATGGTTCTGCAGATGAGAGTGGCAATTTAATCCAGATTAACAATGAACAGATGAGGCTTCCAGGCCAGATTTTTGGTCCCTGCATGCATGTGCTGCTGGGTTTTCTGTTTTGTGATGGATTTGTTTTGTGTATTAAGACCACTGTGTTAACATTTTGATTTTTTTTTTGCTGGGGGGGGGGGGGGTAAGGGCCTTGCCCAAGGACTCAATGGCAAAATCACTCTGTTAACTGTAGGATTGGAACCAACAACCTTCCGACCACTGCATCTGAATTCACTAAAATACACACCGCTCTGTGTTACTGTCTTGCGTTTGGGTTGTTAGGACTGCCCTGTTCTCTGGGTCATGATTCCTGTTTTTCAGTGAATTTCTCAGTTTTGTCTTAATAAAGTTAATAGAGTTATTTTTTAAATAGCATTGCCTCCATATTCTTCAGTCTGAATAAGGTTCTCCCCGCACATCAGTGATCAGATTTTGAGTTATTGATAAAAATAATCAAAGCATATAGATTTATTAATCAAAATCACTTGCACATTAACAAGAATGTGGGGTGGTTGAGTGTACAAAAGGCATCAAGAAGCAAATAATCTAGGTGCAGATTGTTTGTTGGTTTCATCAGAGTGATCTAAGTAGGTCTTTCTGTATCTTTTTTGCCTCAGATTAAAAATATACACACCCCCCTTTACAGCGACAGGTTTCCCGGTGGGGTCCCTGCGTGATGGATTCTGGAATTGGCATGACGTGACGCTTTGTAGAGATGTGGAGCCTTGCGGCGGATCACAGTGTGAGGCTCAGAAAGTTAATATGAGAAATCGCCTGACCACATGTGTGCAGCTGAAGAAATCAGCCGCACAAAAATCATTTATTCAGTCGGAGCAGAACTTGAAGTATTTGACTTTTATCCCATGCAAAATACGGTAGTTAGCCAAATGGGCTGCGAAAGCTTTTTTAATTGGACAAAACCTGATTTTTTGATTGCTTTTATTATTACTAATAACAATACATTGTTAATGATAATGTTATGTACTAGTTTTTAGTTTCTAATGACATTATTCAAGATGAAATTATCACCCTTAACGAGACATTGTTTTTGAAACCATTTATTTCTCTAAACTTTTCTAGAATGTTCTAGAATATTAATAAAAATGCATTAAATGCTACATGTATAATAACTTAAAAAGTGGCATCATGACCAGTAAAAAGTCACATGCAGGCTTTAATGAGCAAGATCACCAAATTTTCATGATTTTTCATGACAAAATGAATTATCTTTTCAGCAGAGCTGAATCTTGTTTAATTCTCATTGTGCAAGCTGAAGTGTATGGTTCAGAATTAATAGCCAAACCCTTTATATGGAAAATTTACCTTCACTCAGTACGTTTGTGGTAAATGCTTAAGGTGCATTCAAGGTAAATGCATGAAACCCATGAAGGAAAACGTAGTGTGGCTTTGTGGATGGTATGACGCTGTTGCTTTTTTTGACACTGTAAACAGGAAAATCGACTGAAGTGACTGAGTGTCTGTATGCAGATCTTTCCTGGATATGAGGTATTTTCTGAGTGTGTTTTCATGCAACCATAGCACCCAGGTTTCAGTAGCTGGATATTTTAAAAATGCAAGTGACCCGCCACAAGAATAATGAGACCCCTGGCAGTGAGACAGTGAATGAAGATATAATTTAGCATTTCAGTTCCTGATAGTTTCCCAAGCAGCAGAAGTAACAGGGTGAAAACATTGCTTTCTGGAGCCACGGTCGTAATTAGACTCGGCCACGATATTACATGCTGTCAGGAGCCCTCAAATTTCTAGATGATAAAAACACTTCATAAAAATTTTAATAACTGATGCTGACAAGATGAGGGTTTTACTGTAAACATTTCACAACTTTTTTTTCCATGACTGAAGACTAAAGTCGGCATATATGGTGTACTACAAACATTATAGAAAATGCAGCTGACCAGAGGTAGACATTTCAGGTACAGAAAGTACAAATCCAGACCAAGACTTTGTTTCAACCAACCAGTTGAGTACTTTGTGACTGTGACTCTTTATACTCAACTTGTTGATTGAAGCAAAATCTTGGTCTGGATTTTTGCGTTCTGGACCTGCAATGTCTGCCACAGCAGCTGTCCATGTCCTGCATGGCACTGTTACTGCCAAGCACTGGGCTATGTCACTATAACTTCATGTCATAGCTAAATGGTCAGATTTGGATTTTCAAATTATACTGACTGAAGAGTACAGTTGAGTATTGGCTGGTTTGTGACATAAGTTGAGTACAAACAGTTAGCCAGCAAATATTAAGAAACCTTTGAATATATGCAACTGTTAAACATTTACCAATATAACAAGACAAGCTGTTCTGATGTGAAAATGATGAAGACCAGCAAATGCTAGAGTTTTGATGTAAACCAAACCATTTATACGTCAGCTAAAAGCAGTTAGAAAATGTCAAATCCTGTATTGCTATTTATCTTCAATGAAGCCACCATCGCAACGCCAAAGTACAGAGACCTTGCATTTATGACCTGCTTCAGCTCATGGCGTGCCTTTGCCTGGACCCCGGTCTTCTGTATTCAACATTTAAACACCCTTGAAGCACCGGGGGGGCTTCCCAGGAACCAAATGGACCCCTCACCTGGAATTTGATCGTATCGTCGTCCTTAATTTCCTGTTAGCGGGTCCCTAGATGTGCCCCATTTTTTGCACCGCATGGATTACATCCTAATCTGTGAATACAGATGTAATAATAAACTAAATTGTAACAGACTTGTTATGGCTGGAAGGCCAACGTAGAACATGCTCCAGTAGCGGGAGATGCGAAAAAAACACACATGCTTACAGCATTTAGAAGAGAAAAATACAGTGAAATAAAAAACACAAGGATGCTGACTCTCGACAGGAATTTCATATTTAAATACTGTAATTTTATTCATCGACATTTTAATATTATTTTATTGTGAGTCTGCTTTCAGAATGCTGAAATTGGAAATGACAGACCCATTTTTTTTCTAACTCATAAAATATTCTGAAATGTGCTTATTTGGCAGAAGCTTAAATTTACATTGCATTTAAATGTCTGGAAAATGCAAGAAAACACATTTATGCATGCGTTTATGCATGCGTTTCTTGGCTCTAACATGTTGAATATTAGTGAAGAGCTGGTTTTTGATTTAAAAATACTCCACCACGTGTGGCTGTATTTATCTTAGATCTACTTGCATCTGTTACATTATGAAAAAAAAAATTTTTGTGTGTCTTCAGTAGGGAGACACGTCAGATACTTCACTGGCATGTCACCAAATTTTGGAAAAAAATACTACCAGACATCAATAAGGAAACTAGAAATGTAGAAAGATTTCTTACTGTGACAATTATTTGGAGATTGCCTATTTCCAAACTGGCAGTACATGTTCAAACATAATATTAAATCTCTCTTCTATTCATTTTCTTTGAATCCAGTTTAAGTGGACTTCGCAATGCTCTTTTTTTTAACTCAAACATTGCCATGTTTTCTGACAGTTAAAAAGAGGGTGATAATTAAACTAATCCGAAACAAATAAACATTTGGCATCTCATGAAGGGGTTAGCAGAGTAATTTAAGATTTAAATGCATTTGGTGTCTTTACTTAAGGTCTTTGAAGATACAAAATTAACTGGAGTGGAGACTCTTTGGGCAGTGAGTAAGGAAGGGATGTTCGCGTTGCATTTAGCAGCATGAGAAGACGCAGCTACTATGGATAGATTTTTATATTTGCACTTGTACAGTTCAGTCTTTCTTTCAGAAGTTCTAAAAATTAAAAACATTTGCTCATCTCATGTCACAAGGAAGGATACACAGCCTGAAAATTATTCACTTTTGCTGGTACAGCGGCCCATGGAGAGTTACTGCTTTAAGAGGGGGCTAAGGTTTGGGTCTCAGGGGACTCTTAGCTAAACGTGTTCATCTGTTAATCTTTCTTTTTTTTTTCAACTGAAGGCTGTCTCCTGGAACGGTGAAATCACATGGTGCCTGTCACATGGTTTCCAGTTAGCCAGGAAGTCATAGAAAACCCAGCCTGATATTTTTTTTTAAATATACACCTGCTGCATCACAAATAAGTATTGCATGAACTCCCGTTTACCTTCTTGACTGCGTCGATATTTTAGTAAAAATTTCAGCCCCCCGTCTCTGGCGTTGCGATCCGTGCCTGTGCACGAAACAAAGTGGACGTGAGACGTCTCGGTTCTTCTCGACGCTCACAGAGAGCGCCTGAGACCACGGAACGTTTGACACAAAACCTGTCCCTAATTCTGTGGCCTGAATAAAAACTGAACAAGGAAATTGAGAAGCAGACTTGATTTTTTTTTTAATTCAACAACTAAGAATGTCTTTGCCATAGTCATTTTATTTTATTGATTCGAAGGAGAGCACCTCAATGGCATTCAATCTGGTCACCAAAGTGAAAGAAGAGCAGGAACAGGTGTTTGCCATTTAATGACCAAAAACAAGCTTTGATTTGTCTGGTTTGATTGCATCTAATCAATTAATGTAACCAATCTAGTTGCATTTATCTGATTTGTCACGGAAAGGGCCAGCACGTGTATGAGTTGTTAGATAGCCCTACATTAAAGGATTGATACCTGGAGAGTATTTCGCAGGTGAGCCCCTGGGTGCTTCTTATGTGCTCGAAAACCACAACAAAGGACATTCGCGATTAACTCTTGCAGAAGGGGATGCACATTTCCCACAAAACGAACTGACACCCTTCCTGTATGTGAGGCCGCGGTGCGTCTCCGATGCGGCCCGCACTTACTGTAAATCACTTCCGAGAGCGGTGTCACTTTCTACCAGTGAGAAAGAAAGTATTGATTTTAATTAAAAAGTTTGCTTACTTAAACAAACTGGTAACATGGGGGAGGGGTTTAAAAACCCAACCGAAAGGAAGCAATTCACCAAGGAAATGAAAGAGAATTGAATGCAATACCAGAATAATATTTAAAAAGGCACAGGCTAACATAGCGGGGAAGAAGTGTCCCAATTCAGCAGTTTCCCACAGTCCGTCACTTACTTGTGGTAAACCCCCCCCAACCCGCGCCTTGGGAACCAAAGTCTCTCTGCTCCGCCTCATTATAGATAGAATGCCCATAATTTACGGCAATGACACCATAGAGCACTATAAAGGGCCAAATTTGTTTTGGTTTGAAGACTAAATAGATTATAGCTGAGTTGTCACAATAATAGCCATGGCATCTCCACACATACATCATGTCTTATTATTTCCGCTGATTTTATTCTTGGAGGCTTATGGCTGCAAACGATTCATTATGACGGGACAGGGTCGCCTTCATCTTCACAGATAATAAAGGATTTTTAACGGGAGTGCCGCCCAGGATACGTGAGAAAAGGCTGATTCTATAGCTCGTGCGCCAGTGCCAGATCTGATTCAGTTTACGTGTCGATCTCAGCAAATATTCCCCACACAGAACAACAGCTCGTGTTTTCTGCACTATTTGGATGATTAACAGGATGTTACCCGAACAAACTGAAAATAGATGCAAAAGTGGCATTTGAAACTTTCCAGGCTGTAACTGTGTTGAGCAATCATATGTCTTCATGTGGCAAACAACAGATTAACATACCTCGAGCTCGCAAAAGGGCAAAATGCTAACGGTGTACAAATATGTAACAGTGCTTTGCATAACAAAACAACTACTTTGCATTTTAAAACTTTTCATTCAAAAGTGAACACATACCACTTAAAACCAACAAGAAGTATAATAAATAACAGGCACAGATATTTATTTAGAAAAATATCAGTATGTTTTCATTATAACATAAGGGTAGATATCATGTAAATGTATCCATCCATCCATCCATCCATCCCTCTATCTTTTCATCCATCCATTCTCAAAATACTTACCCTGGCCAGGGCTCTGAGAGCTGCATCCATATATGTGATAGTACTTAGTATCTTAAAAAAAGCTGTTGAAATTAATAAATATTAAAGATTTCCAAAAAACAGTCACAGATAAGATTTTTAATGACTCGTTTAATATAATCTATGTATTTTATTAACTGTTTTCCTCTTCTGTTTTCTTCTTTCCGAATACCCCCTCTAACAATTCAAGTAAACAATTATCCCTACATCCAAGCACTGTAGAGCACAGACAGTATATTAACAATATGAAACAGTTATTAAGTCTATAACAACTTAAATGAGCGTGTATGTACAATGGAAAACAATTAGTCACATTGTTGTTTTTGCTTGAATGTGTCTCATGTGTTATTTATACACAGGAAAAATGACAACCACAGTGTTTCTGACATGATAATTGCAGGAAACCAGGCAGTTGATTCCATAATTGCCATCGACGACAAACAGTGCCGTGTTGCCGCAAGAATCTCATGCATGTCTTACAACAAGCAAACATGCAAACAAACATTTAACAGGAAACTGGGCAAAACCCAAGAGGCACAAATGGTTGGAAGTTTAAACAAAACAAATAAACAAATAAACAAACACCGTCTGCACCTGGGTTATTATCTCTGATTTTTAGCAACATTTTAGCCTGATGTGGAAATGCTGCTTTAATGGACTGAAGGCTCTAGACATGAAGTTATCTAATAATCTGGGCCCGGTTTCCCAAAACCTTCTCATCGCTAAGTAGTTCTTAAGTTGTACCTTAACCTCTCTTAACGTTATGGAACGATTCCCGAAGCGTTCTTACACGAAGTTTATCTTAGGTAAGGCACACGTTCGTAAGGTTGGTCCGGACCACTCTTAAGAGTCTTCTTAGCGCGCTAACAGTGTGCGTTATCGGGAAACCGGGCCCTGAATTCTAGAAGCATGGTGCACGTTCTTGGTAAACTCTACTCATCAACTATGGCCACGTTTTTTTTTCTCTGCAATTGTTTATGAAATTTTCCGAACATCTCTGTGTTTTTTTGCCCTTTCCTGTAACTCGCCATAGTTGGTGTCACAGTGTCGGCTCTAAATGCCACGGAGAGCAAAGACCAGTGTCGAACGAAGACCTGTGATGGCAGATGATGTCATGCAATATGTCTATAATTTAAAACAGCCAGAGACAAGATGGTCTGCTTTTCTTCGTGATGTTGTCATGTACCACAAACTTGGATTTGGTTCAGTATGTGAAAAAAAAAATGTAGAATTATGAAGATTCTCAGTGTGTGAGCTCTCAACATGACATTTCCACTGTCTTCTTAGAAAGCAAGGTATTAAACAGTGAATATTTATACATTATTGTCAAAAGGCCGTATAGTGTGTGATTTGAGGGGTGTAAAATTCTCCTCTGCCCCTAAAGTTGGGCTTTTTAGTTGGGGCGGGCTGGTGGTGCTGCATTGGGCCTCATCTAAACTCAGGAGAGATGCCTTGTCTTAATTTCTGTCTTTATAGAGTGGTGGCCTGGGGTAGAGAGGCATGAATTCACAATCATAAGAAGCTAACTGTACTGTTGCACATCCCACACAAACATTGATGGGTCATGTGGAGTCTCCTGTATCCATTACACCGATCTCCTGATCCTCATCCCCCTGTCTTCCATCAACTGGCTGTGGTGAACAGTTGTCATGGTAACACAGGTGTGATATACATTGTATAACAGGCAATCGTTCGCATAAGTTTAGGTCTATGTTGGAAAAATAGGCACAGCCTTTGGTACAGTTTTGTACCCCCAAGGTAAAAACAACCTTAATGAACCTCCAATGGTACAAAAAATGTTCTTCACAGTCCATTTCTGTACCTTAAAGGGTACATTTACCTATAGCTAGGGTACAATTGGCAGACCCTAGAGGGTAAAGCCCCAGTGATGAGTAATTGTACCCTCAAAGGTACAAATTGGCACACACCTACACTGTACATTAAGCTCCACAAGCTTAAAGAAGCTTAAAAAATGATAATGTAAAATACAGTGCTGCACGTGCTTTGTCACTGTGAAAATTAAGTTATTACAGTATAGAATGGACACAATAGAAATATGGATATTTACCACCCATGAGCATTGGTGCAAAAAGAAATTATTTAAGACAGAGAATTTTCTTTGTAACTTACTATGTGAAGTGGAGAAATCATTGTAATGCTTACGGCCAAAACAAAATTATGATATACTTTTCCATACATAAAACACACCTTTGCGTCACTTGATTGCAGTTTCAATAAAGCAAACCTGTCTTCAGGAACGAGAATGCCCCCGTTTTTGCTAAGGTGATGCGTTATTGCGCAACCGTGAGCATTACAACATACGTCCGCGTGCCCGTAAACCGCAGCGTTTGCTCACAGAGCGCCTCTGCAGAATATTGGTCCCCAGTCTCCCTTTGCCCGACACACTGCCTTTTCTTCTCCTACACTCATAACCATATTTCACAAGCGCTTTTGACCAGATAACAATCTCGCTCTTTCAGTCTCCTTGAATAAAAAAGAAGCACAAAAAACAAAGGAAAAAAAGAGCCGCTGCAGCAGAAAATGATGCGTAGTCGAGGGCGCGTTTGCAGCCCTGACCACGTGGCGATCGAAGGCTTGACATTTGTCATGTAGAACCTCACTCGTTCAGACAGGAAACCGGCGTCTATATTTTTCCTATATTGTCAACACCTTCAAATCTTTAAATTGAGACGAACCAAAGGAAACCAGAAACCTTCAAAACACCTTTTTTTCATGCGTGAAAATCAGTACCGAAATGGCAGCCGGTAGAGGAACTGTTTTCAACTTAAGGGAGCACCTTGAATTTAAGTCTAAAAAAAAATCAAAAGAGATTGTTATATATTTAGGCTACCTTTAGGGTATTATTCATGTAGGTACATGCGTACACACACACACACACACACACATGCATGTTTGTATTTCTGTCTTTGTGGGGACTGTCCATCCATTTCTAAGGGAGAAACCCTAATCCCAACAATGACTGTAGCTGTAGCTCATGCCTTAACCCTAACCATAAGTAACCAAACAAAATGTAAGATTTTTGAAATTTTTAGTTGCAGTCACAGATAAAATTTAAATAATGGTTCCCACAACATCGAAATAACAGGTGTTTGGTCCCCACAATGTAATATATTCACAATCACACACACACACACACACACACACACACACACACACACACACACACAGACTTGGCATACTCATCTAAATGGGGACCTTCCATTCATTTCTATGGGAAAAACCCTAATCCCAATCACGACACCCTTAACCCCAACCCAG
>JAODKN010000003.1:519706-530527 GCA_026774425.1 Petrocephalus zakoni
TTGCGACTAACCGACTAATGAAAATGTATTCGACCAAGCCCTCTTCATATTGACTAACGTTTAGTCGACTATTTGTGGGCAGCCCTAGACCTTGGTAAGTGTGCTGATCCCCCAGTTAATCAGTGAGCACCATTACCTCAGCCCCACTTCCTGGCCATAACACAGGATAGCTTTGAAGGTTCTGAAGTTGGCGTCAAATGTGTGAATCGTTCCTTTGAAGATAGAATGGCCATTTCCTAGTTGGAGTGATTGCTTCCATTGCTATAGCGCTAGCTAGCTATAGAGTTACTGACACAGTAATGGCGAGTTCATTGCAACTTTGATCAAATGCCAGTTATGAGAGATGTTTAGATGAACCTTGAAACTTCCTCTCGTTTTCATCAATTCTCTATACATTTTTCTTAAACTTGTTTGGTTTTCGTCTGCATGTTTCTAGCTGGATAATTCTGTCATGCATAAAACCAGTTACAGTATGTAACTATTCTAATGTAACTATTCTTATTTGACTTTGTCTTGGTTCCTAAAATCCTATGGAACGCATCTGTCAACATAACTGAACTCTTTTTGGCGTTTGATAGTATCAAGTATTAAGTAATAAAGATTCATTCAAGGCCCAAAGCCCCTTTCCTCAGTTTAGCGAATTCTTAGATCCCTCTTGCCCACTTTGACCTAGTCTGACCTTTAATACCTGAGCTGTTTTTTAATTTTTTTTTACACTTGTGGCATCCTGGGAACCTTATTTGTGAATAGAATCCCCCCTCCCTCTACACTGGCCTGAGTTACCACAGTACCTTGCATTTGTCTGCAATTTGACTGCTATTTGGCAGATGGCCTTTATCGGTGAGCTTACAGTTCTATGTGGAGATCGAGTGATATCTCTGTTGATATTCAGAGTGAACACCCAATATGAATCAATAAATAAAAACCTTCCTTTTGTTTGAGGTCAGCAAGATGGAGAACATTTGTATGTGAATGTTATCCTGGCACGGGGCAATAGTAAACATCAGCCTTTTTAAACATGGTCTTAGTTGTTTAATTTTGGGATGTTTTCTGAATTGCAGACCGTGCACCTCTAAAATAAAGTTCTTTGCAGTGTAGAATGTCATGCAAAGCAAATATTTTAGACAAATATAGGTATGTCTGATTCACCTCATTAAGCAGATGTCTATCGAAACAGAACCTTGTCTTTTGGTTACTCCGCTTGTCTTCACACCAACATTTTTTAAAAATGCATGCACCTTAATTTTCCGTTTCCTAACTAAAGGTGGGTTATTTGTCGCTTTCTCAGAGCTGAATTTCTGTCTCATACACACTCTACTTGATCCCTTCCAGTTAACTGGCACTCTGCTTGTTGGATAAAGAGGCTTTTTAGCCAAAAACAGTTGACCTTATTTCCGTACCAACTAACATTTGTGTTTAGATTTTATATGAATGGCCTCTTTCTCCAGCTTAAAATTTTTTCTAACATGAAATTCCAGCTACTAAGTATAAGGTAAAAAGAATTCTATTGAAAGAGCTCAGGATCTTATTTAACACTAGACCATACAGCAATCAACTTGTTTCAGTAATTGTCAAACTACATTAGATTTCAGCCACAGTGAGGTTTCAACACCAACATGACACGCATACATACAGGCTCTCCGTTCTTCTGCAAAATAAACCTATTGCTGTCTTGATTCAGTAATTTTAATATGATGTAAGTTGCAGTTCGCACAGTGATTGGGTACGATGATCAGGGGAGTGTTACACAAAGCAAGATTTCTCAGTTAGCTGCAGTGTTGTGGTTATTGGCTTTGAGCCAATCGGGAGTCAGGAGCCGCTTGTGTAGAATTTAAAGTAAACATGGCAAAATGTAGATTATTCATTGGCTTAGAATTTTAAAATCTTGGAGCCCTGTTGAAATATACTCCTGCCTTGAGTTTTGTGTATATTTGAGCCCATTTGTATGTGAAGAATCAAAGGGGGGAAAAAAATCATTTAATCATTTACCTAAACATTTTGCAGAAAGTCGCATCAATCACTGATGGCCAGATGTGGTTTACTTGGGGCTATGTTTTTTTGCTTTATTTTACTTGGGGCTGTTTTTAAAGACCATGCATCACATTTTCGGGCCATCATTTTCTGTCCTTCTTACCCGTTTGACAGGTAATGACGAAAAAGTCACTGGCGACATTCCGGCAACTTCCAGTAACCCAGGGAATAGTTCATCTGAAATCGCGACAAATTCAAATGGCCCCACTGAAGCAGATTTTACAGAACACCCCAACCTAAATGAAACCAGTGAGAAGAACCCGAATGACACGATGCCAAAGACCATCGCTACCACGGTGCCGCCCACTACGCCATCGTCATCGGCAACCCCAGCCAGACTCCACACCAACCCACTCTCCACAGATGCGCCTTTGATTGTCTCCCCCACTCAGGGTGACGTAGGGTTGGGACCCAGTGATGTGGGACCCAGCGATGTGGGACCTGGTGATGAAAATGCATTTGAGTTGGGTGATGGAGTGACCGATCTAGGGGACATGTCAAAAGCCGACCAGGAGTATGACGATCTCTCTCAGGCTGAGGGCAGCCGTAATGTCGATATGGGAAACTCCAAGAATAGCCCTGATGATAAGTGGCAGAGCAACGAAGGCAAAGAAATGTATGAGGATGAAGATTCCCATTTCTTCCTCCACCTGGTCATCTTTGCCCTCCTGGTGGCCGTTGTGTATATTACCTACCACAACAAAAGAAAGGTAAGACGTTGCAAAGGTGACACATTCTAAATGTTACAGCAGAGGTATTCAAACTGTGGGGAGTGAAGGACTCGCGGTGGGGGAGAACAAATAGTGTGAATGCATTATATGCTTGTTTACATATGACGCTTGCTGATTATTACATGTTTATATTTAAAGTTTATTTGGGCTCTGTGTGTGTGTGTATGGGGGAGCGATCAGTATAAATATGTCAGACAAATGAACGGGGGCCCTGTGAAAGAGTGTGAATACTGTTCTAGTACTTGGCTGATATACAGAGGTAAGCTTCTAGTTTTCTATTTGTGGTAGCTAGCCTGCAGGTTACAGGTCACTGGTCACGCCAGCACATATGATCTTTTACTATGTGTGCTTTCTGTTTTTTGCAAAAAGCGATGCATAACTTCCTTATTTAAAGACAATGAAACATTACTAGGACAGAAGTCATGCGCTTTTTGCATTGTCCAGCTGATGGCGCCGTAGACCAATTTATTCTTTAAGCAAGCCCTGAAACACTTTGAGCCCCTCTGCAATAGCTATTGACTTTGAGACATGTTAATAATTAAATTATTTTATAAAATATTTTAAAGTGTTTTTCAGAAATTGATTTGCTGATTTATATACCAAATCGGGTAAAATCATTGAAGGATTCAATCAACGGTTAATTAGCTAGCTTAATTTATGAGACGACGGCGAATACACCAGGCGGACACTCCCGACACACCCTGGTGGGTGACTAAATAAATCTAAGAAAGTGGGACTAGCACGCAGTTCCTACATTCCACCTCGTAAGGAGCGACCACAAGTAAAGACACGTATGTAAGATTCTCTGTCTGTTTGCCGGCCCTCAGATCCTCCTCTTGGTCCAGAGTCGCCGATGGAGAGAAGGCCTCTGCTCCAGGGGTGTGGAATATCGGCGGCTGGACCAGAACGTCAGCGATGCCATGCCCTCGCTCAGGGCAACCAAGGACTACATCTTCTGATTGCTGATGGTGGGGGAAGTATCTATATTATTTGTGACACCATTAAAGTGCTTATAAACTTTTTTTTTTTTTTTTTTTTTTAGTATATCAATTACTGTTTATGCTTGGGGGTCAACCCAGTCTGATGGCTTTAAATTTGTAGCTGGTTGGGTACAGCGATAGTTTGGCTCTTATCCTCTTTATATGTTAAAGGTTGTCAGGGTTAATGATATCAGTATATTGATATTTAAGTGGACTTGTGGAAGGGGGTATAAACATTAAATTTAAGTGACCTAATTTTTTTTAGCCTTGTGATTGTTTAATTCAACGGAAAAGAGATTACCTGCCTTGATTACTCTAGACTGTAATTTCAAATAAATGAAGTGCATTTATATTTTTAATTAAATACATGTTTTGCACCTTTTGTATACATATCAGCAATAATATATGTTTCAACATTTGACTCTTGGTCTGAGTTTTTTCTTTTTTTCTCTCCCTTTCACTGAGCAGTTAGGAGTTTAATATTTGAAGGGCCCATATTTGTTATGAAATATGCGCTTGTCAGGTTGAACTGTTAATGTGTCAGTTAAGTGATGCAGATGTCAATGGATTTAAATGCCATAATATTTTTTTTCTCCCATATTCTAATAAAAGGTGGCCTATATATGTATTCTATTTAAATGGCTTCAGTGAAGTCATGCCTTCAGATGTCATTTTAAGAGACTCCTGAAGCATCTCATACCCAGCGGATACCTAAAATATACCCTTTTTTGTGTGTGACCATTATGTGTATCTTGTTTTAAAAAAGCATGCTTATCTTGGCACAGGCCTAATTAAGCGAGTCTATTGTGAAAATGGAGAAACGGATACATCAATATCAAACCTAATGGTTTGGTCATTAAGCGTGGCATTGAATGTTGACTTTTTTTCTCTCTCCTCATTCTCTTGCTTTCTCTGTATTTTGTCTCATTGAGTGTGGATTGTAATTGTATTCACGATTTTTTTCCCCACCTGTACATATGCTTGAACACTTCCGGGTGCTCTTTATATCGAAAAGGTCATGGAATTTATGGTTTGGAGACGACTATACCCGTGTTCGTAACATTATTATTATTATTTTTGCATTTATTTGGGTACAGCTTTAAAAGACCTTTGCAATAAATGCACTATTGTAAGGAGACTCCCAGTGTATATGCTGTGTTTTGTGGCATCACCACAAATGGTTTGGTTTCAGGGTAAGTGAGAAGAAATTTAATATCATGTAAATGTTACAAAGTTGTATAATTGCATTTTTTTACGATTAAAAAAAGTATTTGGTATAAATATAGTTTTGGTGTTAAATTAGAATTGAAAAATATAATCGTCCGAGAAGGTATTAAATGTATTTGTCATTTTGGGTGTCTGTAATTAAGAAATATTTCTTTTGTAATGATGGGGTCTGCTATTCTCTGAGGTTTTGTAATAAATTTTTGTTTTGCCTTTGTGCAGACTATGGTATGATGTATCGGTTTGTGGAAATGTTGCCCAATTGAAGGTACTGTAGTTCTCCAGGGGTGATATGTGTGTGCTCAACATCCCGGCTGTCCAGGCTTGCTTGTCTGCATTCTGTAAGTGCTTAGATGCTGTCATTTTAGAAGCATGGTTATTGCTAGTCGTATGGTCACTGCAGGACAAGGACCATCTCCAGTGATTGGCTTCCTGGAGGACTAAGACTGCCTCAAGTAAAATCGGTCCTAATAAGACAAGGACTTTCTCAATGTTTCCAGGAGACCAAGGACTGTCTCAACTACTAGGGTAGTAAGAGCCTCTAGTAATAGGGTTCTGGGAGGACTTGATCTGGTCCCACCATCTCTCAAGGCAAGGAAGACATGAATCTAGGCTATTCTCTGTTCTGGCATCTAGTTGGTGGAATGAACTCCCCCTAGATGTCCGAACAGCTGAGTCATTGGATGTCTTCAAACGACGACTAAAAACTTGCCTCTTTCAGAAATACCTGGATTAGCACTTCTGGTATTATACTTTCTCTTTTCTTTATTTAAAAATATAATCCTGTATTTTCCCAACAGAGTATTAGACAGATGGTATTCATAGCTTGGGTTTTATTGAACCAGTATCAGAAAATATTCACTAATGGAGTCTTAAAGCACTTGGGTAAGTCTAAGGCTAAGGGCGTCCGCCAAATGCTGTAAATGTAAACTTGATCTGCTTGTGACTGGGTTCTAGTGCGACAAGGAATGACACAAGTAGTAGGCTTCGTGGGGGACACGGACTTCCAGAAGGCCTAGGTCATGTGAGGAGTTCAGGTCTGAGAAGCTGCCAGAACTACAGAAGTAGGTAACCTACGCGGCCACATTCCACTTTTCCACTGAATGTGGGTGTCACAGGGCAGAGTGGCTAGGACCTGGAGGAGAGAGGATTTGTCACCAACATCAGCCTTTCTCTGTGCGTCGGGTCTACATGTCCGCTATAAATCCATGGTCATTCCCCACACCAGACGAGAAGATTTAATGGAAAGAGGAGATTTAATGCGTTCCTCACGCAGGTCAAAGGGACCGAGGGGTGGGTTACAGCTGATGGGATCCTATTGGCATCTTTACAGTCAGATAGCCGAATTGAAAAACACAGCCCCCTAGAAAGAGACAGTGATGGAGGATTTAATCAGAATCATAAAAGATACTGTCACACAAAGGCCTGCGTGGGCCAAATAGCACTGTCATATAAAAAATGTATTTTTCTGAGTCCTCAGGTGAACAAAAAAAGCGTGTCGGGATGATGTGCCCTTGTTTACACTCCTATCATGCTTTCATTTATTGTGCGCCTTCTAAAACTCTCTAGAGTCAGTGTGAACGTCTCATGGACAATCCAAACTTGGTGTGGAATTTAATTAGTGCCGTGTAGAGTTGAAGGAGCTTCCTAACTATTCAGGTGGGTATCTTGTGGGAAGTGATGTATGACACCCCCTGGAGAGGACTACAGTCCACTGCAAGGCATTCAGGCATCCATTCATATGATAGAAGCTATTTTTCCAGTAGAGGCCTGGAGCCTATTGCTGGAAGCACAGGCCACACGGCAATATGCTTCAGGAAAGACAACAGCCCAATTTCCAGGCACTTAACAAGAGGTTAGCAAAACGGAAAGGGGGGAAAAAGTAAAGCATAGAAATACAGGGGGTGTTGGCACCCAAATCAAGGAGAGGAGAGCTTTCCTCTGCAGGCCTCAGCCTAGAGAGCGGTGTGGCAGAAAGCAGAGGTAGGAAGGGCCTCGATAATCCGAGGGACAGAGCGCCATTGTGTCCGCTGCTCTAGTAGGACAAAGCAGGCTACCTTCTATCACAGTACCGATTCATGCATCTGAGCAGATGGGTGATGTGATCTCATCCTTCTGTAATTTCTGAAGGTAGATCTTCAAGGCACAAAGCTACACGCACACACATACATACACACGTTTGCATTCATATCTTTGTGGGGACCATCCATTCAATTCTATGGGGGAAAACCTTAATCCCAACAATGACAGCCTTACCCCTACTCAGCCCTAACATTAAGCAAAACTGACCAAACAAATTACAAATTACTTTTGACATTTTGAGTTTTTTTGACAGCTCTTTATTAAAAAAATATATTAAAAAAATGTTTCCCTTTGTGGGGACTGAAAAAAAGGTCCCCACAAGACCAAAATAACAGGTCTTTCTCGTATTATGGGAACATTTGGTCCCTACAATGTAATGTATACATAACAGACGATAGATAGATGATAGATGAATGAGTCAGTGGATTTAGTTATTTTGTTTTACGTAATAAGCAGCTTTTCTAATTTTCAGAATTTGTTAGACATCTGTCTGTTCGATTCTCCACACGTTAGCACACGCACACACAAACCGTACCTTTTTGATGAAGTTTTAAACAGATTATGCAGGAATAAAGTACTCTAAATTATTAACATCGCGCGCAAAACGGTACATGAATTTAATGAATACATAAAGCATTAAACCGCAGTCAGACATTATAAATTATAATAAAAAGAATTGCATTGCATCATGAATCCCGAATTACACGCCGTGAAATGCATCCGTGGGCATCATCTGTTGCTCGGCGATGAGAGGATTAGGCGGTAAGAATACCGACATAAACCTGCATCTCATTCCAGGTTATTCTCTATGATGGGGAAGAGTGGCGTGAAAGCCTGGAAAACGATACTCGAATCACGGCGACAGAAGGCTACAGAAATCCCCATTGTCACATAGAATAATGCCTCCTAGAATAACGATAAGCTCGGATCAGATTTCAGCACAGCGAGCGCTCTTTCAGAATTGCCTATAACGAGTCCATCCATCCATCCGTTTTCCATAAATCTGCTTATCCGGTACAGGGTCGCGGCGGCCGGGGCCCGGAGCACATCTTGGTTTGGGGGTGGGGGGCACCCTGGACGGATGGGGTATATTAATCTCCGCAGCCACGTCGGCGATCGCTGCCGAGCATTTTTCACGCTTCCTACTTCCTCTTAGCCGTTTTACTTCTCCGTTCCCCCTGATTCTACCTTCCCAGACCGGCTTAAGGAGACCCGCTGCTCCCATTCAGCATGCTCGGTTAAGATCAAAGGAGCCTGCTCGCAGTATTCGCGCAGAACTTTGGCTGAAAGCACATTTACCCCCCCAACGCATTACGCGATACTTTTATAAGTCATAATGCTTTAAAATCCACCGCAAGTGCAATTCGCACGCAATGATCAATAGGGCTTTATTCTCACAGCTGAGTGCGATCAGCTCTGCTTAAAGTGTCGCGGATGAAAGGAGATCACAACGTTTTTTTCTAGGGGAGACAATCCCACCAACGGGTCGTGTCGCTTGTATGTGGTGCACGCAAGAATACCTGAAGCTTATTTCTTTTTTAGCTAGCGGATTATTATGGCGAGTAGTCGCTTCACGCAAGTACGTGAGCAACCGTTGTCTTGGCTTTTCGCAAAGACCACCTAACCCTAATTCACATACACACCCCCGATTATTCCATATTAAAGTCTGGGGCGTTTTACGAGGCCAGTGCTGCTGGGTGTAGGAGACGCATATCTCATTGGGCCACTAGAGAACACTAAAGTCACACAAAACCCAAGCAAGCGCTGTTAAAATCCTGCTTCTAAAGTGTTTATATTAGATAAGGTCCTGATGTATGCTAGGCTTGCAGGATTCATGTCTGTACTCCAGGAACACTAAGACATTGCCTAGCATTACTGCACTACTGTACATGTTACTGTACATATTACTGTACCGTGCTTAGATATTAAATGGCCTACTTTGTTATATTTTAATTATTTAGATTATATTGCAACTGCAACTGTAATTCATAACGACCCACAGTGAAATAGTTTAACCATTCCTCTTGGATATAATTTGTATGTTCTCATCCTATTCTCAGGTACCATATGGTGTAGATGTTTATTATGGGTGTAAATTCTTCCTGAAACCGGACGACTTAATCGCTTTATTACACATTTTTACCCTCTTGTTTTTGCAGTCTCTGGTAGGTGTGGAGGAGGTGTGTATAAGGTATACCTAGATCCTGGTTCTGGTTCTACGGTGTAATGTTACTTTGCTGTCCTGGCGGAGCTCTAGGTGCCTTTATGGTTCACCGGCTGGTCATTCATCACGGTGCGGGCCCGAGCTCTCTGCGCACCCGCGGTTCCCCGGCAAACGTGCCCGTCGGGCCCCCCTGGCTCAGTCGCGCCCCGCATTCCGTCTCGTCCGCAAAACCACGGCTCCCCGTTCCTCCGGAGGGCCCCGCGCGCCGCGGCGTTATAATGGTTTGGGGGGTTCTTGTCACACACAGTTAGATGCAGCTTCCATTCTGGGCCCATGTGAAGAAGCTGGGAGAAAAAGAAACACCCCTTCAAGGTTATGCAGAAGATTTAGGGCATCTTGGGCACCACAGCCGCACCACACAGGACCGAGGTGCATTATTACACCCTATTTAGTTCTTATAATTACTGAGCATTATTAAGGCCATGCTGTCACCCTGCTAAATTCCTTACTCGTATTTCCCCGCCGATTTGTGATAAGCAGAAGTGTCATGTCACCATATAAAGTATCACTTCCACACAGATGTACTGGCTAATTAAGGTCGCTGGAGAAACACACAGGAAACAGTAAAGTTACTGGTGCTAACAATGAAGAGGACCCCCTCTCCACCAGCCTGGCTTGCAGCCCATAACTCCCTATTCGCTTTACCACCCAAGGGTGACCTCAGTAGGTCATTCACTTGGTACATCAGGCAGATTAAGTTTCCCTCAATGCAGCTATGCTGCTTTCAACAGCTACTACTTAGAATTAACAAGAATGGCATTCGCTGTTCACTGCCAGCGATTATTATGCATAAACAGTATTAAAATATATTCCATCTGTGTCGTCCCGACCCTTTTTTGATGAGCTTCTCTTTCAGAAATCCCTGAGTCTCTCGCTGGTAGTCTGCATCCCAGAATCCTCGGCTGCACTCTCCTATCGTGGTGCTCGCTTTGAAAAAGCCCCAAACAGTGTTGTATTTTCTCCCGTTTTATTTACTTTGTCAGGCCTCCCCCCTCCTCCCGGTTTCAATCACCTCCGACGGCGACCTGCCCCCCGCTGTAGGCCGAGGGCGGCCCAGGGGTGCGTTTCTGCTGCCTCTGCCCCCGACACCGTGCCCCTGTCTGAGAGGAGTGACATGACCTTGACAGCCGCCGGTCGGCGCCCTTAATGAAGCCGCGAAGCCGTGGACCCACTGTCGAACCAATGCTGGGCGACCCCTTCCATAAACCGAAACCAATTTATTCAGCCTCTAGCCTTCTGCGCCTGATGTAGCTCACACCAGAGTTATGATCAGGCATGCAGGGCTAACGGCATGCGCGGGCACCGCGGAAACGCTACAGAAAAACCACGAATAATGATTGAAGTTGCGGCTCGTCTTCCTCCTAGCCTGCTGATTGCCCCCCTGATGCACCTGCCTGTTGCTGCTTAAAAAGCTATTGGTCAATGAAAATGAATCCCTGTTAGAAAACATCCTCCAGGTTCCCCTGCAGGTCTACACTCACCTAAAGGATTATTAGGAACACCATACTAATACGATGTTTGACCCCCTTTCGCCTTCAGAACTGCCTTA
>JAODKN010000003.1:534454-566706 GCA_026774425.1 Petrocephalus zakoni
CCCCCCCCCCCCCCCCCCCCCCCCCCCCCCCCCCCCCCCCCCCCCCCCCCCCCCCCCCGCATCACGCCAGCGGATCGAGGGGCCAAATTTAGGGAGATTAACCGTTGACTCTTTGGCTGTGGCTCTATTCTGAAGCCTAGGATATCTTATGCTTTGCTCCGCTCAACTTTTCCATGCGTGAGTTTTAATTGTGTTTTGTCCTCGTCTGTTCACAATTTGTCTACCACTCTAGTGGGATAGAACGAAAGACACAAGAGATGTAATGTTAATCTTTGCCGCGTTTTCTTCTTGTTAGGCTACTTTGTGCCGGTTCGCTTGGCAGAGAAACAACTGGTACCACTAGACTCTAGTGTATAGAGAAAGCTGGGTAGTGCAAAGTCTCAAAGTAGGAACAGTCCACTACAGCTGGGACAAGGGGCAACTTTGTCTAACCTGAAAACTGTTGCTAAAAATGCAAATAATGGACATGTTGCTGTAATTTTAATTATCACACTATCTTATACACATAAATATAACTCCAGGAAATCCTTCATGGAGGGGGGGAGTTGTCATGGGGCCCTAGTTTTTGGGGGTCCCAGGCAACTGCTACCCAGAGGTGGATAGTTTAGATCCAGATAGTAAGGCCAGACCAAGATTTTGTTTCAGCCAACCAGTTGAATATAAAACGTGGGAGTCACAGATGCCTCATTTCCACCAGCATGGTGCTGGCGCTGGGCTGGTTCTTGCTTGGTGCCTTTAGAGAACCTGTCTGTGTTTCCACCGGTTTCAAAAAAGAATGGAATGGAAATGTTACATTGGCGGAAGTTAGAGTAAAGTGCTTTTACTCACTGTACCTGAGCTATCCACCTCTGTGCCTAGCTTTGCAGTATGCTAAAGCCACCCCTGCCCTCCAGTGCACGAGTGGCGGCATAGTGGTACTGTGATGTCCTCCCAAAGAAATGCGATTAGGCCACAGTGTGTGACGGCGTGTGAGTGTGTTTCCCAATCTTTTCCTCCTGGGAGGGAGCAAAAACGTGGACTGTCTGAGGCTCCCCGAGGACCAGACTGGCACGCCATCCGGAGTGTCCCCTTCCTTATACCCTGTCATTCCTGGGATTAGCTCCCGACTCACCACCACCCTTGGAAAATGGATGTAAAGCCCCCGCTTTTAAAGGCAAAGGCCATGTATATCAGGCTAATCTGAAAAAAGCCTTTAATTGGGGTAATAAATAAGATTGTGCCCGCAGCACAGATAAATGCCAGGTGTTGTCAAAGATGGCAGCCCATCTGGCACCCAGGCCTGGTAACCCTCGCCAGGGCCTGTGTAGGGACAGGGTGAGTCATCATCCTGTTAGACAAAAAAAAACATGCTGCCCTCACACCCTCAACCTCCTGTGTCTGACTCAACCATAACAGAAGTGGCTGTGACTCTGGGGCAAGTGGCGCATTAAAGCACTCCACTCCAGTCTTTGGGGACCCACAGACGGTCCATGTTTTTGCTCCCTCCCAGCTCCCTGCCAGAAAGCTCACATTTTTGCTCCCTCGCAGTTCCCTTAAATGTAGACTGTCTACATGTTCCTGGGGATCGAATTGGGAAACACTGCATCGGAGCGTCAGCACGTGTGTCAGGGGCCCACAGATGCCTCGGCCTGCTTTGCCAGCTCAGAACACCTTGGCGCAGAACCCGGGACCCAGGAACTGGAGCTTCCGTGAGGGAGCGGCCCTATCTGAGCGATGATGCTCCCCTAACGAGACATCGGAAGGAAGATTTGCATTCAGGAGCATATGCTGCCTGTCAGGGCATGATGTAGAGCCACGCTGCTACCAAGATAGACTCTCCATTCAGCTTTTCACGTAGGTAGCTTCTCTGGGTAAGACACCTGATACACATCAGAAAATTAATCTATTACTTTGATTCATGTCTTCTAGTGTTTGATTCAATTTTTATTATTGGCTTCTAGGGAATATAGTCCTGCTTTCACTTCCTGTGTAGAAGTGAAGTAAACATTATTATTATTATTATCATTATTATTACTGATAATAATAATAATAATAACAATTATTATTATTATTGTTATCCTGTGATGGGATGAGGATTCCTCCGGGGGGGCGGAGCCTTTAATTGGGGGGGTCTGACTTTAATAACGGAACGGCGGGCGTGCAGGGTGCGGAACGAGGAAGCAGGAGCAGGACACGGAGGTAGCAGGTGAAGCACAGGGATTTATTCCAGGGACAGGCACGGGTAAGCTCACCACAACTGTAGACGTTAATGACCGGACTGGGGAAACAGACTTAAATGTGGACTAAATACACAGGATCATTACTACACGATGAGATACAGCCGGTAAAACACTAGGATTCTCACAAGGGCAATGAGGGGGCGTGGCACACGGGAGGATTGAATGGGCAGGGCGTGACACCAGTGTCATGGTGTGCATAAAAAAACTATTTAGAGGAATATCTTACTTTTAATATGAAACAAATAAAAAAGGGTCAGACTGATATATTTTTCTGTTAATTATTACCAAGCCTCTTCCTCAGTGTCTATATAGGCAACTGTTCAAAAACCACCACCTTAATATAATGGGAAGGAAATTCAATCACCTGTCCCCAATCACTGCAATCACACATAGACTCAGATTATCGTCGACCTTAAATGACCCCTGGTGAGGGCCTGATTTTAATGAAAATGAATGGCAACAAGGGGTAGCATGGTGGTGCAGTGGTTGACCTCTGGGACCTGGGTTCAAGTCTCTGCCAGGGCACCATGTGTGTGGAGTTTGCATGTTCTCCCTGTGTCATTGTGGGGTTCTCTCCAGGTACTCCTGTTTCCCCCCACAGTCCAAAGACATGCTGAGGTTAATTGGAGTTACCAAATTGCCTGTAGGTGTGACTCGTGTGTGTATGTGGTCTGCGATGGGTTGGTGCTCCATCCTGGGTTGGTCCATGTCTCACACCTATAGCTTCCAAGATAGGCTCTGGATCCCCATGACCCTGAATAGAACGAGAGGTACAGGATATGGATGGTTTGAATAAGAACACACTACCTTAACCAATAGCATGTGTGTATTTATTTTTTGGGGGGTTAAAGAACATTTTAGTTGGATAAAGCTCCCATAAAATAGTCATAGCAAAGTCCTTTTGTTTCTGTAGCTGTCATGTTGTTACGCAGACTGCATTTAGACTTACATGCAACCTATTCTTTTGTTGTAGAGATTGATAGATCCATTCTTCATTACAGTCCTGACTGTTATCCTCATAGCTGAAAATTCATGGCTCAAAACAAGGAAACATGCAGCGGTAAGCCGCATACGGGTGCCGGAGGCTGCCTGACATTGCGCGGACAGGTCAGCGTGGCCACAACACTCACATGTCTCTGAAAAGAGAGGCAAGGAGGGCATCATTGGGTAACGAGGCCGGGCCCGTATGTTGGGGTGAGGCGGCCTCCGGGAGCAGGTGTGTGGCCAGGAGTCGATCTTGCATTACGACAAAGATTGGAGCATCAGGAGCCAAGCCACGCGACCCTTTTAATGGGGCTCTGTTTGAAGTTTCCTTGGAAACAGTGCTCGCTTTATGACTCACTGCACAACTGTGTGCTGTGTAATACAATTATTACTCAGTGCCTGTTCGCACTTGTACCAATACTTTCCAGGGCATAATAGCATTTGAGCTGGAAAAGTTAGGCCCATGGTTCAGTAGCTGGAATCTTTTTTTTGTTTTTTGTTATCAGCTTCCAAGAAACACAAAGAGTTTTTCGTCTGGGAGCGATTTATTTGTGGATTTGGTGTGCATCTGCGTGCGCGTCTGTGTTTACGCTTTTGGTGTGAAAGAAGAAAGAGGAAAGGTTCACGGTTGTGTTGAAATTTCCGGCGCTGGAAGAAGCTCTAGACGCTCTAAGCCTTGTGGGTCGCGCAGGGGTCGAGTCCGCTTGTTCGGTATTAATAGGGAGCGTCAAATGAACAGGTAAGACCCAGCAGGCGCATTCAAGCCACTGTGACATACGGGTTAGAGTCTAGGTGCCCATCACAGAATGACAGATAGCCGTCACTCTCACACAATAGATTTATTACCACTCAGGATAGGACGTAATCTCAGAGAGTGGCAGCATGGCGGGGACACATAACGTGACGAAATTCAAAAAAAGGGAAGAAGGTTCTGGAATGGCGTTGACGAGAAAGCCACAGAGAACGATAAGGAATCAAGCAAATCAACGAAACAGGCCAAACAGAATCAACACCAACGCCTGTACTTCTTGGACCGATAAGTGGATTAGTAACCAGCTCTAGAGAGAACTGACATGAAAATAACTTACTAGTTAGGCACATTTTTATGAGTAGGCGGTTACAATAAACCGCAGGAAGAACTGCACTGAAAATCTGACACACGATTAAGCTAATCTTCATTCCGGTGATCTTCTAACGTGGCTTAAAAGTAAACAGTATTAAAACTCTGGCAATCCTGTTTTCAGTGGCATGCCTGTCTGTTTAAGTTTCCCCTTAGGTTACTTGGTATTGAACCTGCCATCAATCTGATGAGAGACTCTGGCTTATAGCACTAAGGGCAATATTCACCTATTCAGAACAAGCTCTGAAATGTGATAAGTTACATATGGTTTTAAACTCTTCGGAGATCACCAGGTACACCCCAGCATCATTTGAGCGATGACATAGCTAAAACAACTACTAATTTTACAGGTTTGCGGAAATAAATAATAATATACTCCCAAATTTTGACTAGGATTGTGAAGTTGCCCCTAGATAGGACTAGCGAAGGCTAAGCTAGTTTTTCTCTTGTCCAACAAATTAGAGATACCTGCAGGATTTTTCTCTACAGTGTTACGAGAGTTTGCAGTGAAGAGGAAATTGCTATCCGAGACAATCTTCTGTAAGTGCGATGCGTATCGATTGGCTGGTATGGCCTTGTTGGACAGTGAGGTAGAAGTGTGTTGATTAACTCGATGTGGCGTTCCTTAACTTTTGCAGTGTGTCTCAGAACCTTGCAGTGACAGGTACATGCTGACAGCCTGTAAATACAATGTTTGTGACAGATTCCTTTGCTTTCCTCTGAAAAAATAAGGTAGTTAAGGATACAAACTTGATGTAGAATTTGCCGGCTCTAGTCCCAGCAGATGCCTTCTTTTATGCCCAAGCAAGGTACTTAACCTGACTTGTGGATATCTAGCTGTGTCGCTAGGTGAAAATCACTTTGACGCAGTTTAAGTCAAAATACAAATGTTCAGTTTTTCCTATTCCTATATTAAAATTCAGTTCCTGGATATGTCTGCAGTGTGATCTGGTTTAATCCGGAATCACTTGTTTACACTTTTTGAGTAGGACTGGATTAGAGTGAAGTGCAGATCGAAATGGGAAGCCACAAAATGAAGGTCTCATTTTCCTGGACATTATCACACAAGATTCCTGAATATATTTGTGACCCAGCCTCAAAGTTAAGCACACTCATAGAGAATTGTCTCGGTACAGATCGAAATGGGAAGCCAAGATTTGGCCAAAATATTCTGCATGGTGGAACTACACATTTGTTATGATGTTCAGCTGAGCTCTCTATAGCCCTCTAAAATCAATTCACTTGAGAATCGTCTCTCCTACATGTTACCCATGTTCTGCCTGTAACTCTCCAAGTTTTGGACTCTCTACGTTTTTGATTATCTTAGCCATATAAGTGCTTCAGGTGAGTTCACTTACAGAAAGATGTTCCTTGGCAACCGCACATAGTATCAACAGGCTTTTCACTTCTTCCTGAAGCATTTATCGTTTATGTTGAGCAATTATTGTACCAAGACTTGAGAGGACTCTTCGGGCAGTAGAGCGACAACTGATGGTAGGCAGCCCTTAGAAGCTGCCAAGTGAACCACGGATGGATAGATTCTACCAGCCATGAATTTCACTCCATGCATTCTGGCTGGCCCAAAATTAGTCTCTAAGCATCTCAGCCTGAGCATCAGGGGTGCTCGGTTCAGGTGCTGTGCCGACTGAGAACTGAGCACGACGGAGCCTGTCTGCCAGCGTGTGTGCGCAGATTATCATACTGAGCTGGTAATTCCATTTTGCAATATCTATGTTGTGCTGCTGCCTAATCCGTCAATACACAAGGCGATCCGCATGGAGCCGGTGTGGCTCTCATTCCCTCTATTGTGGTTTTCTATAATGCAAGACTGTTTGTGACTCATTCCAGCTGTAACCTACGCTGTCAGGAAAAAGAGCACAGCCTTGGTACAAGCAACATTACCATACCCCCAACGGTATAAAAATATTCTTCAGAGTCCGTTTCTGTATCTTAAAAGGTACATTTACCTACAGCTAGGGTGCGACTGCCAGACCCTTGAGGGTACACCCCCAGTAACAAATAATTGTACCCTCAAAGGTACATGATATATTGCAGCTGTAACCTATGACTTTTCATGATACATTGCAGCTGTGACCAATGACTGTTTTTGACTCATTCTGGCTATATGACTGTTATTTGCCCAATTCCTACAGTCTGTGACTTACTGTTCAAGAAACCCCAATATAGCGTTAGCTTGTCACTAATTTCACAGGAGTCCCTGCTGTGGCTTATGACCCTTCAGGACTCCCTGTTCAAGAATACCTGCTAAGCCTGTTCATGTCTAGTCCACTGTGGTGGTGCAGCTATCAAGACGTCACCTAGAGGCCATTTTCTTCCACGTCGTTCCGATATAGCATCACCTGTTTTTTTGCTTTGGGTTATAGTTATGATTCAGGATTCTTTATTGTCTCATTATCTCATCATGTGTATACAGAGGCATGGCCACAGGGGAATTAGCCATTACAGAAAGCTGATTGGCCCCCGGAGTACCCCTCCTCTGTCACTCACAGATTCAAAACGTATCATTGGCTAATGATAGGGTTAGCCCCTCTATATGAATTATGGCGCCTCTTATGTCTCCTTGGCCCAATCCCAAACTAAACCCTCGACACTCCACCTACATTTCGAGTCACACTCATGCTGAGTCACCCTCACAACAAGCCCTATGCACTTAAACTGAGGGAAATTGGCACAAGAATGATTTGAGACAGACTTGCCCTTGCAGCTCCTTTTTACAGTCTTCTTTACTGGAAATGTATGTAGTGATTTGACAAAATGAATCCATCAAGAAGCTTTTCTTTAATGACATATCAGTTATTAAGAAAATCGCAAAGTTCATCTACTGCGAGAAGAAGACGGTTGCGTCGTCTTTTTGCACTGACTGAGCAGTTTTAAGCATGTACACGTCATATTGAGGATTGTACAATTTCCACTATAGGTAACTTAGTTTACACGCATAAAACATTACGCATTACTTCTGTACCAAATACCAGGTCAGATCTGTAGAGAAAAAAATATGAAACAAAAATAGTTATTGCTGGTGTGATTGAGTTTGTGTACGGACGATTCGTCGCCTGGTCTCTAGTTTGAAAAGTGCACGAAATCTTTCTTAATTGGATCATGATAAAATCTATCTGCACTGACCAGCCACAGCTGGTTTCCTCATTTTTTTTCTGCAGCGATGAATTAGAACGTGTCACATAGCCGAATTATGTGTATTTCACAGTGCTGTTAGAATCCAATTAAAACATTATCAGAACATGACATTGTGTATTTGTTTCTTTCAGGAGAACAAACAGATGTCATACTCTAAACTGAACAGCTCTGTACTGCATTCCGTGTTTTTCCCGCGCTGTTCTGTGTCCTGTGGGATATGGAAGTGGTAGTGGGATCGCGCGAGCCACCATCGTTGCTGACTCGCTTCAGGCGGGCATAATGGACCACTCCCCCTTAGCCCTTGCTGCTTTAATTGGGACACACTTCAACATGGCGACGGGTCTCGGGAACGCGCAAACGAAGGCGAAGTGGTGAGGTGGAGTGTGTAGGGACCGGTTTGGGATTGGGCCCTTAAATAATCCAACTCCCCTCCTGTGGCGCTGTACATCACAGGCAGCACTGGTCTGTAATAGAGGCTCTGGTAAGATTAAAAAGGAAGACGGCAGTAGGAAATTACAGCGCTTTGATTCCTGATGACGAACATCACGCCCCCCACCGCTTAAAAGGTTTCCTTTATTCCTTCCGACTTTTTCCCACGATGGAGGCGAGAGGCATCCTTGAAGTTCCCGTGTTAAATAATAAATGTATTTCGCTAAGCCGAGGCAACGAGGAGAGGCACACAACAAACAGCATTAAAAGTTTTCCCCCTCCTTAATTGCGCCATGTTAATCTTTAGTCTTCGCTTCTCCATCGCAGTAATCAGACTGCAAATACACGCACTGCGCGTTAAAAAAGTGAAAGAAAACCAGCCCTCATTTACATGTCACTTCACGAGTTCGATGCGATGTATCTTTAAGTACTTAGTGTTAATGGTGTTTAATTTAAAGACCGGGTCAGATTGACTGAACTGATATTTCCCCGGTTGTGTGCCGTTTTATTGCACATGTGAGGCACTTGATGTGGCGCTGTGTTCACTGGCGCACATTCAACATAGCGTGAAACCCGCAGGCACAGATTATAGAGCAACACAAACATGCACTTATATACTGGAATGAATATTTACAGATCTTAGTAGTATGAGCATTTCAGTTACAGAAGGGTTGTATCACCAGCACAGTGTTGTTCACAAAGTTGAATGTAGACTAAATCGTGAAAGTTGACACAAGAAATACATTACTTCTGTACCAACATTACAGTTCTAGTCTTGAAGTTATAGTCTTCACTATAAAGTGACACTGCAATTGAGATTTTCAACTGGATTTCATGCCTAAGAAACATTTGCACCAATTGCTAATAAATGACAGATAAAATGACTTGTGTCACATTTATAATATTTGATGGCTGCATGTCAGTAGAACTATATGGCCAGGTGCTAGCTGATCACAGTGGGACTGAATCTTCTTCTTACCACCATTACGTAGTAATGACTCACAACTTGCGTCTTAATTTATTTTTGTTGTCCGCTGACGTGAAAATCGGCTGTCCTGGTCAGAACGTGCCTGGAGATGGGGGGAGGGGGGACTATTGCGATGGCAGAGGATGCCCTGTGACACATTTTGTGACAGCGTGAGTCATAGCTCCGTCACTGCGGGTATCACAACTTTGGCGACAGTGTCTGCGTTTACATGTGGCGTAGCGATTCCCAGACTAGCTAGCTGTTCTTCTGCCGTTCTTTGCTCTCCCACAATATAAATGCAAAGAGTTTTAAATTGCCTTTTGTATCTGTGAAGGAGATTATCAGATTTATTTACATAATGCCATTAGATGTGTTAAAATCGTGCGCGGACAAAAGCTGCCTTATCTTGCGACAGTGCTGAGCTCCAGCCGAGCGGTTCTACCTGAGAAAGAGCCGCCGTAGGAGATTATCCCTTTAAAACCTTCATTATCAGCTCTGTGATTCCTTTAAGGGCCTTCTGAGATTGAGGCCGTGGATGCCGGTGGCTCCAGTCGCAAGTGGCTGCATGTACACCAGGCCGCTGAGGCTGCCACCACGTCTCCTGGCTGATCCTGACTGTGGACCAGAGGTTCCCGGACAAGGGACCACACTGAATGTCTCCCTTAAAGCCTTATGGACTGCTGGAGTTTTCCAAAGTGTCCTCAGGGGACAAGAATGGGGAGATGGGAGTTTCTCTCCCCTGGTAATTTGGATCCATATTGAGGACAATATCTGTGTCTAACCAATATTCTACCACAGCTTACTCAACACAGAGTTGTGCAGCTTACATATGTAAATACTGACTTATTTACAGAGAAATCTTTAGTATCGAGTATTCATATATCGCCACTATTTGCAAAATATCAGTATAAAAATGTATAATAATAAGTAATAACACTTGGTGGCATGGTGGTGCAGTGGTTGGCACTGTTACCTCACACCTCTGGGACCGAGTGTCAAGTCTCTGCGTTTGCGTGTCGTCATGGGCTTTCCACTCACAGTCCAAAAACATGCTGTGTTAATTGGTTAATTGGAATGAACTAATTGCCCATTGGTGTGAGTGTGACCTGCAATGGGTTGGTGCCTCATCCTGAGTTGTTCACTGCCTTGTGTCCATAGCCTTTGGGATAGGCTCCAGACCCCGAGTCGGACAAAGAAAATTAACAAAAAAAGAAAAATTACAGAAAATGGATGAACGGAAGTAAATATACTGTTTCATTAACACGAAATTAAACAGAAGTACAAAAAAAAGGTAAGTAAGAAAAGCATAATTCCCGCGCCCGCATACGGAGCAACGCGCTTTACAGTTTTTCTCAAATGCTTACACACGTTTCTGAAAAACTGTACACACATTTTGAAAATCTTTACAAACTGTGAGCAAAAGGTTTAAAAGCCTAAAAAATCAAAACATTTCATTAAAGAGTGTGTTAAAAGTCCCCAAGTAGTGCTTGGGGAAATTTGTGTGCAGGACCTGAGAAGTGTGGGACGTGTTTTGGGAAAGGTGTTTAAAGACTTTATAATGAGGTTAAGTGCAGTAAATGTGTGTAGGGGTTAGAGACTATATCTCAGGCAAAAGACTACTGCATTTGGTTAAGCATTAATGTGTTAATATAATAGTATAATAATCATTAGACTGTATAAAAAATTATAACATATAAATAAAAAATTAAAGTATAAGAAACATGTTTCAAGAGTAACATTCAGCTATCTGGAAAACTACCAATCCACCAATGCATGAGTTCCGAAGCTGCTGGAACTTTCACTGCATTCATTTGAAGCTTTGTACTTCTACCTGTGACTATTTATGGATATTTATGATTATTGGTTAATGTCTTCCCTCCTTATAATTCTGTCCCCTGTTTTGTAAAACAGAGCTCGGCAGCCGCGTGCTTCACTTCCCAGTTTGCTGAGCATCATTGTGTACATGGCAAAGAGAGGCTTGAGTGACCGATCGATCGATTGAGATGAGGGAGGTCCGATGTCCCGACAAGGGCAGCATTTCTTTTCCTGCTTTGTATCAAGACGCCAGTTAGGTTCACGTAGAGTGAGTCACGTACTTGTGAAGTCGGCTTGTCTGTGGGCGTCCTGCTGGGACACTCGCTCGTCGGCGGCAGTGACACGGCCGCGTTCGTGTGGCACAGCTGCACGTATGAGGCCTGCATTTCAGCAGCGCCGAGTGGCATGATATTCCAGTAACAGCAAATGAGAAAATTGCTATTTATGTGTGAAGTCTTAATGACCACCAGACACCACATGCCTGCAGCCAGATAATGAGTCAGATGGAATTAATCGATTATATTTGGGAATCTCGCAGTACCTCTCTTAGCCAGTACACCATCTATTCCAGCCTTACCCTGTCAGAAACAAAAACCACCAGCCATCTTTGTACTTTAGTGGCTGTGATCTTTTAACTCTATCTATCTATCTATCTATCTATCTATCTATTTATCCATCTATCTATGAATTAGTCAAGTGCCACTAAAATTATAACTACAATCAGCATTGTTATACCCATGAGGGTCAAAATGTTTATATATACTATCAGTATGTCAGTGTCAGTATGCTGCTGAGCTCCATGATTCTGAATGACAGGCGGCTCCCACTCTCTCATTGTCAATGACTGATCAGTTTTCTTTAACAAACTGATACTTTTTCATATAGGAAACACCAGCTTTTTCATTACTGCTCTACGGCTGCTTGATTTGATGATTCACGATTCTTTCTGTGAAACAAAAAGAAAGTAAAAATTTGCTTACCAGTGTAGTACGACCGTAAAAAAGAAAGGCAATAAAAATAGAGAGCAGTAGATCAACTTGTGTAATGTGGGCGCACAGAGTGTGTAAAGTGGCGCGTTCACAGTGGGAGCTCTCGTTCAGAGTAGGAACTGGGCTTATCCTCGGTGTCTCCAATTTGGCCCTCAGGCCGCTGTACCAGCAGTGAGTACAGGCTGTTGTAAAATGTACATGTAGGGCCTCTCTGTGGTGTGCTGCTAAAAACAAGTTGCAGCCAACTCTGGACATCCAGGTTCAGCTCCTGCTGTGCTTTGGCCGCCTTAGAGATGACCCTGTGAATGGGGCCTGGCAGGGGTGGATTAGACAGCCAGGTCTCTCTCTCTCTCTCTCTCTCTCGTTCTTTCTCTCCGGTCTGTGGCAGGACCTCACTGCTGGCCAGCTGCTATATCTTGACTCATCTATATTAAGTTATAATATGCATACGTTGCAAACTGGCAGGTCTTTGCACAAGGATTTTGAAAAACTTGCACTTGCACAGTTTGGGGCAGGGGTAGATTTATCGGCATATTTAATCACGAAATCATTACACTTCTCAATTTTATCATGACCAGGTATTACTGGATGGGCTTTATGAAGGCCCAAATGAATTCAGAGACCAATGGAACAGGTTGTTTACGAGCAGTGGGCTGCTGATAACCTATACAACACATTTTTGGCAAAAATCGACAATGCAATTATATTTCTGATGTTAGTGACTTAAATACACCCACAGGTGACAAAACTGGCTGGTAAATAGGCCTGTTGAAGGTAATTTGTAATCATGCTTGTTAATGTGATTGTATAACCATTATTAAGTTGATTTGTAGCTAATCTTGCTAGCATATGTTCCATAAGGTGTCATGAGCACTTACAGCTTTGCTTACATCACTAGTATCATTTAAGTAACTGCTTGCAACCAGAACAGCTCGTCTGCAGATAAAATTCGCTACATATGTGTCTCAGGATTTTCTGTGCCAGAGTCTGGTGATGGCATGGTTCACTGGGCTCCGGTCTGCATCTCCGAATCGCAGCCGCAAACTGTCGCTATCGCGGGATCCAGGAAGCCGCGGCGTGCTCGGCAGCTGTTTGCATTCCCACTCTGTTCCGCAAGGACAGATTTGGCCAGCTCAGACAATACGTTAGCTAAATGAAGCCCCATAGGACCATATTTGCTTGAAGCAACATAGATTCGATTCAAAAAACGAAAAATGAAAGTACACATATTTATATTTACAAAAGAGTGGAAAGGACTGCAGACCACACCAAAATAAAACTTTTGTTTTCTGAAAACAGTTGATAGATTAACAAGGATTTGGTGTACAACACCTCAATACAGAGTGCAGTCAGGATTTAGCTACCTGAAAGCTTGAAAGAGAAAACATTAGCAGTGGCACAGCAAAGCTATTTTAGTGCTAGGAAGGAACTTCTTTGGTTTCTATTAATCTTCGTTAGCCAAATGCCACCTCTGTTTTTTACTCTATAATCACAATTTATTATTATATTTACGTGTTCTGTATTTGTCACTTATTGACACGCTTATCGTTAATCAAGAACCATTTGTCGTCTTCTCGTTATTAATAATTATGATGAGTGCATATTACTCTTGGAAGAAAGTGGCATGGAGAGAATCACATCTGTACAAAATTAATTAGTAAGAAATAAGACAGTCAGCTTGTCAATTGTTCCAAATTAGTTTGGCTTTCGTTTAACATATGTCCACTTGGGCCAGGGAAAACAATAACATGTAAATATATCTCCCTCGTCATTTCTGTGCCCCCCCTTGTTCTAAAACCCGAGCAAGCTTGAGAAAACGCGCTTCGGTCCAAGATGAGCTGAATATTCAGTGTTTACATTAGCATACCCCACAGATGGTCAAGCAGATGCTTGTTTAAGCAAGTGTCAATTTTCCAGAATTTTCTGCTTCCATGACAAAACAAAGTAATATCTGAAATGGATGGGGTTTCACTCTGGCAGCTCAGGGGGGAGCACTGCCGTTTGAGGTGGCTGTCAGGAGGGGAGGTAAGCGAAGGCCTAGTCAGGAGGAGAGGCAACACTGTGAAGCTGCCTTCTTCAAATATGACCCCATGCATTTGTGTTCAGCCCCCTGTTGGTCGCAAACAGTCACTACACTAAGCATTAGTAAACGCAGTTTAGGAGATATTGAAACAGCATGTTCTGCTAAGCAGCTAGCTAGCTACGATCTTCTGACTCTATGCTCTAGCTATTTATTTTGTTTTCGAATCATCATGACATTTTGAGTGGGGCTCTTCTGATAGACCAGCTTTGTGATCCAGACCTTACCGGATAAGAAAATAACAAGAACATCATTACACTGTGGCCATATTAAGTTGCCCAGGTGTGTTTAACGCCTCCCTGATTTTAAAGGGTTTAATTAAAGCTCACCTGTTCTGCAAACAAAGCTTGCGTGTGCCAGATATGCCAGCCGCCGCCTGCGCTAAACGCAAACAGGTCACACTGACGGAACCCATCCAGATGCAGTCACTTTGAGTTTGCTCAGGACTTGGTAGCTTCCCCTGCCCCCCCGCCCCCCCATCGTCTTGACACCCATTGGATGCTCTCACCTACTGACGGGCTAGTCTCCTTTAAATATGCAGTCTGGAACAAAGCATCAGGCACCCAATTAATCACTGTGACACCAGGAACTAACGAGACCTAGGTGGCACGGGAACACATTACGGGGGTGACAAATACTGATTGCTTTGCTTCATTCTGCATTTAAAAGTTCAGATATAGCCGCGCATTAAAAATGCATTAAGACGTAAATGCGGCCGTGAAGTTTGTTCCCAGCTAAAAGCACACTGCGTCTTGTGAGGCATAAGACTTTGGAGTCTTTTTGTTATGCACATTTTTTATATATATATATATATATATATATATATATTTTATCTTACTTAAATACCACATAAATGTCCATATGGGTACTGCCAGACAAAGAACTGGATGGGAGCGAAATCATGGACTGTCTGTGGGTCCCCCAAGGTGTGGGGGGACTATACCTATACTGTACCTATAAATGTCTCAGGTAATGAAAGGCAGCCAACTATGAGTGGAATAATCGTTTTAAGGTTTACATGAGGTTTACATGAGGTTTTTTAATTCATGAATGAGCCTTGATCCCATGTTATAATCTTCCTTTTATTAATAATGCATCCTGCTGTACTGAATGATAAAATGTTGCAAACAGCCCATTAAAACATTGTAAAGTGCGACTTGCACACTTTGCATTAAAAAATGGTAAATGATAAAAACCCAACCTGTCTGATCCACCGTCGTCATCAACAAGCTTTTTTTTAAAAAACACAATGTCTTGCAATATCTAGATATGGAGAGACTTAAAAAAAAAATCAACGCATCAATTCTTGGCTAAAATAACTTGGTACATGCAGGTGGTGAAAATTTTCACTATCAAATGTTATGTTACCAAAACGAACCACACTGGTGACTTTTCAAAACAATAGAGATGCCTCTTTTATTTACTTTAAAACAATTCAGGCAAAAAAAAACATATGACAATATTCTAATGGCTGTACTTTGCACAACATCATACGGTTGATTTGAAATTATTTCAATGGGTTGCATCTGGCACAATCTCCTATTTTCAGGAAGTCTTTGGGGACACCATCAACGGTGGCAGAACAGAAAATGTCAAATGGATGTAATTCCCCCAAATTATCCAAACTGCCGCACGCTAATGCATGAAGCAGGAACGTCCCTTTTTGTGCTTTCCTGTTAATGCTCAGCTCGGGCTGTCAGGTGCTTCTTCCTGTTTCACGTTATGTTATTATGGCACGACTCTGGGAAAATCACAGAGCAAATTCGGCGCTCCGGGTCCCATCCGGCTGTAAAATACCCCAGTCGTCCAGAAGCTTAGCGATCTTCTGCTGCCGCGCATCGCGAAGAACCGGAAGAAATTGCAGGTTACAGAGAGTCGTGGAAAGAACTCTAAAAACGTGCAGGTGTGGGCTTTGAGCCCAAGTTTTGGAGGTGAAAAACCCCCCCCATCTAACGTTGGATGAGAAAACTTTGGTCCAAGCAAATCAAAGAAGGGTGCAGAAATATTATCCATCCATCCATCCAACTTCAGTCCACTGTTCCCATTGACATGTGGTCTCCCACACGCCCTTCATCAAGTGAAGTCTACTAAGATTACTTAGAAAACTATTTCGCTAAGAGTCTCCTTTCAAACCTACTACCGCAGAGACCAGAAAATTTTAGGGATCTGAATGTCTGCGAATACTGCAAGCTATGATGCAAATCCTCATCTGCACACATCCTGACATTTGCTGTTAAGAAAGGAGTTGAATTTTCCTACCAGCTCTGCCAATGTCTGGGGACATCGTTGGGCATTTTCTTCTTTTTAGGTATTCTTGAGCTCTGTCTTCCCAAAACTCCTCTCAGACAGCAATACTGCATAAAATAGATGCCGCAGAATGGTGCCATCAGCGTCGTGTACGATGACTTTGAGTCTTCAAAACTCCGGCGAGCCTGGTTGAAATTCCGACATCGCATGAGACGGCGTCTCTTCGGGACATGCTCTTGAGATGATGCTGGTTTTTGTTTCCTTTGGGATTAAATGGCAGCAGCAACATGACAAAAAAAATCACTTTTTTTCTATTGACAAAAAATGCACGCTAAAGATGGCAAATAAACAATATGGATTTCACATAAAGGAGATGCTTCTGTGCAACGTGCAAGTAAGGATCAGAGAGCAGGTTTAGAGAGTGTCCCTGTGATGGTTGGGGTTAAGGGCCTTGCTCAGGGTTCAGACCATCAACTTCTTTTGCTCTCTATTGGGAGAAAAAAATGTGGACTGTCTGGCAGGGGAGCTTGGAGGGAGCAAAAACTTGGACTGGACTATGGGTCCCTGAGGCTCGGATTGGGAAACACTCCCCTTGAGTGACACACCGGACTCACAAATGTGCAGCAAGATGAACCATCTCCTTTCCAGCTACAAAAAGGCAACACAGAAAATCAGTTCTGTTTATACTGAGTTGCCACAATCTCTCAATCTGTAGCTCTTTATAATTCATTTAAATTATATCATTTTATTACTAGACTATTACAGTTATGGGATTCTACTCAAAAATACAAGAAAATCTATGTAAAATATACAAGAAAATATAAAATATAAAAAAAATAATCAGATATAAATTAAATATACATATCATGATTGCTGACATTACCTGTTAAGTAAATATCGATATCAGTGTAATATGGATATTAAAGGAATAAAGAGAAATGTTAAAATACAAACAGAACCATAATTTCTCATATTTATTTCGCTGAATGCCGCCATACGCATTAGTGGAATCGATATTCTGTTACAGTTGGAAAAAGCTTCAGGGTTCTGCTAACAAGCATGAGGCGATTAGGAGGCAAGGTTGCCAGTTCTTTGCGAAGCTGCCGTCCTCCGTCTCATTACCACAGAAGCGCGGCTCATCTGAGATGTTTAAACTGACCTCTAAAGCAAGCAGAGGTCAACCCGCCCAGTCCATCCTCTACGTTTGGGCCGCGTCTCCATTGTATGAAATTAAATCCAGCTAAATGTAGATAAGCACTGCTAAAATGAATATGGCCAATATGAAATCTGACAGCCCTGCTTATGCTGCCAGTTGCAGATGTAATAGAAATTCCAGGACCTCTCCACACCGGCAGTGAGGCGTCTCACTTTTCCCGGCCTCTGCTAATGAGATTCACTCTTTGCTAAGTACCTCTAATAAAGACCCTTCTCTGCATTCTGCATCAGAGTATTACAGATAATTATTATTCATAACAACTCAAAAACATAAAACAGGCATATTTGTTTACTAATGTGTTCACTGGCCTAGCAGAGAAAGATGCAATATCGTATGAGTGAATCACTCGCCCTGAAACTTCAACTCCCCAATTATGTCCAGACTGTTATTGTTATTTGTTTTCGATGATACCTAGTGGGAGATGCATGACATACAAAATGATACTGGATCTATTGTCAATGTCGGGATGAACAGAATAAGCTTCGCGCACAGCCTTGGAGACTCCTTCAGACTGTTCAAGCTTTGGCTAAGGAATTAAATCCCAAACTTTTTGCTGCCTCTAAGAGGGAGGCCTTTATTTAACAATGGTTGGTGTTTATTGGGCTTTTAAAGGATTGGTATTTAGGAGACTTTTGCCATAAACAGATTAAATATTTTCCATTGCCCCATGTCAGCTGTTTTCACATCCCTTCATGTTCTGAAGGGTAGTCTGGTTAAGTAGGGTCACCGCAGTCCTAAGTAGGGTTAAGTAGGGTAAGTCTGGTTATACCAAGTGATTTAGCGGGCAGGAAAATCGATAGCGACCAAGGTTCTTGGTTTGAATCTCAGGCCAGGTTGGGGAACGTCTTGATTTTTTCTGGTTGGTGGCATGTCGACTTGAGTCTTTCCTTTTTCCCAGTCTATCTGATGAGCTCAGATTCCTCCCGGTCCTTACAGGAGATTGAGCCGTTTTCGGAATAATGAACTCTGAAGCTGCACAAGTAACGGCGACGGGCGTCCGCACCAGTGCCCGACACAGCTGTTCGGAACGAACAAAGACAGGTGTTGGCTTCGAGGATGAGCCCCCCCCGGATACATCACCTGGTCTGTGATGCACTGAGGCAAATGAGCGGATATCAGCCGAGCCTCCCACCGCATACGGACCGGCCCACCGGTCATCAGAGCAATTAAAAAGCTGGCTCGCAGAAAAAGGCTTCCGGGTGTTTCATGTCAGGAGGCGAAGGCGTTAATTAAACTCTGTGGCCGCGTGTTTCTCCTTCAGGTGAGCAGGGGCTCACCTTAAAATGGGATGACTTTATCTGGACGGAAAGTGCAGCGGCGCAGAATACTCACCGACTGTCAGCACTCCCCAACAAGTCTAGCAGGGTTGGCTGCTTTCGTTCACGGTCGCGGCCGGGATGCGTGTTTTTTGCGTGATACACCCAGCGTGTATCACATCAACTGAGCTGATACGAGTCCGTTTATGGTCAGCCTTCTGCCGGATCTCTCGCCGGAAAGTCTCTTTCACAGGGTGCCATTCCGCGTCATTATACTGAACCGCATAACTGTCACCAAAGACACTCTACGCGCAGGTCATTTCATTATACCAATTATGGCTCCAAGTAACACTCAGTCAAAGTCAGTATTATGGTCTGTCTCTTATTCTTGCACTCTTCTTAAATGGGATGGGGGTCCTTTAGAACTTTAAGAAGTGGTTAATTGGTCCGTTGAGACCTCCCTCCATTTTTGGTTACTGTATATTCCCATAATGCTATATCCTCCCTTATCTCAGGAGCTTCTCTTAATAGAATGATTTTGATTTTCTGTGATTGATCCGCCCCCCCAAGCCCCCGCACCCACCCCAACCCCAGGCAGCTACAGTTTCCTCTTGATTTAAAACCAATTACACCCCTATGATCTATTTAAAAATGTCGGGACACACTGCGCCTGATGGGGGATGAGAGACGGGAGCAAAACCTTTAAGAACCTATTTTTTATTCTCAGCTAACGTGAAACGGGAGCGAGCTTTCGATCAAAGACAGGCTTCCCCGTCCAGCTCACAAAGCTAGCCCTCCGTCGCGCTTCGCGGCTAGCTGTCACTGTCGAGCGCGATTTAACGATGCATTTGTAAAGTCTTTCATGCCCTCTAATGATTTAAGGCACCAAGAAGTCAAACTGATCGTTGCACTAAATCTTACAGGGCACCGGATCACCGCTATATTTTAATTGAGGCCAATAGCAAACTACAGGAGCAATACTTGCAAACTGAAATATATATGGAAAAAAAAACACAAAATCAAAATAAAGCAGCAGATATATAAATAAATAAGACAGCTATAATTAGACAAGATGCAATAATCATTCACAATATAGTGTGTGGAAATCCCATTTGGTCTGGTATTTGAGTGCAGATCTTAGATAAATACAAAGTCTGCTTGTTGCTTCTCTAATAGAGCGAATGCCAAATAGCTGATCATCATCGCAGATGAATGGAATTTCCCTGGAGACTCAGAGCCAAAACACTTTCACGGATTATATCCCTGGATACTGTCAGTTCCTCATTTTATGAAGAATGTACTTTAAAGTAAAGTAACAATGTAATGAAGGGGCTCACAGCGTCTGAATAAGAAGGTTAAAAAAGAAATAACATTGATGCTCAACAGCAGGTCATGGAAGTTAAGAGGAAAATCTGTTTACTTCAGGTGAAACCAGCAATTAGGCAATTAAACAATCTACAGGAAGGTTGTTAACAAGGAGGGTTGCTGCTTAAATAAGGGCAAATGCATGTGCAACGTTCATGGCTGCAAATTGGAAATTGTGGAAGAAAGTATTCCTTGGTCCCGCCTCCTCTAGCTGCTTGGACCCATCTCCCCTACAATCTCATTGGTTGTCTCTCTGAACCAATCGTTTTTTTGTTCTGCCCTCAGAACTTTTTTATGTAAGTGAAACTCCCATGAGCAAAAGCCTTATTAGAGGGTGTCCTCTATGGGTGGAATTATACACCCTTTCTCCCCAAGGCCATTATGCCTCTCCCTGTTCAATGATCTGCCGACCATAGCCTTCATTTAATCGATCATTTTCTCTCAGTTCCTGACTGTTAGTCTCTTTCCGAATGCCAACCATACGCCTTACGAAAAAACGTTAGTCAAAGATCTCCAACTATAGGACTACATAAAGAGCCTTTAATTCCCTGAATCTCAGGCTGTTCACATAGTCTTGAGTTAAATATCAGATCCCTGACCTTGGGAACTAAATTATAATTGAGCAACTCAGACCTGTTTGAGCATGAAGGCGTGAGATGAGAAATCCAGATTAAACAAACTCTATGGCATATTTTCAGTGTGTGGTCATAGGGATTTGGCCATTTTTTTATTTTTTGGTTAAGCAGGTCAAGTGAGGACAGACTTGTTTATAGAGAAATTATGCCATCACACCCACACGGCTGTAATTTGCCTATTCATGCACCTGAGCAGAGAATCAAGCGAGTCAAGGTTACAACCCAAGACAGATTTCCGAAGCATGTGTGATTTTCTAATAATGTCATACAGTGTGATAGTTTTAGGCAGGCAGAACTCGCGGTCACTGCTGAATCTATTTTGGCAAGGTTAGGGTTGTGCAGTCATATTACATTACGTATGCCACACAGTAAAGTTTAAGGACCACGAGGATTAGAGTATAAGCCCCATCATGCAAAATAAAATGTTGGATGCACTGATTTGACAAAGGAAATAGGAAATAGCATAAAAGGAAAAAGGAAAGGAAATAGCATAAAACTAACAACTACAGTTTCTTAAAGTGCTGCCTAGGGCCCCTGGAAAGATAGCACCAGCCTTGCATCCATCCATCCATCCATCCATTTCTCAATATTCATTAACCGACTTTTGGTCCAACAGTAATCCATTAACCATTTTTCCACTTCTTGGCCAATCCTTATAAGAACATGGTGCAAAGCATCCATCCACCTACCCATCCACTCACACACACACACACACGCACACACACACAGAATCTATAACTTCTGTAGATGCTGGTAATAAACAGCACCCCCCTCCAAAATGTCTGCAACATGACCATGACATCTTCTTCAAATGATATCCCCCATAAAATAAAACAAATATATATAAATATATATAATATTCTAAATTTCCTTTAGTTTTTTTCCAGGCATTAATCTCTCTTATAAAACAAAGATGTGGATTTCCCCATCGCGCTGTGAACCCTGAGGTACAACGCAGGAGAAAGGAATAAGTAATTTAATATAATGGACAGGAAGGAATTGTTCCTCATTTAACTTTATTGCTGAACCTTGGGAGAACAGAAAAAGACACTTCATTAAGCTCTTCTATAATAGGTCCATCTATCTAAATCAGAAGAGGAGCTTAATAGTGCCTCACAATTATTTATATTTGATAAGGAGTCTGTAAAATCCCAGTGTCATCGTCAGCCATTGAAAGTGGCACTTTAAGTGAGTGTTCTATGTGCGATTCGCTCTGCAGCTGGATTATTAAACTTTAATCTGGCCTCTGAAGCCGTTTCTTTCACCCTCCCTGTGATTAAAAATGAAAAGTGAGACCAAATAGGAAGTGTGACGTCCCCGAAAGCAGAACCAAGCAGAAGGGACCAAGATTCCTGATCTGTCTGTATACCCCCGCCCCCCACCCCCCATGAATTCCTCCCTCCCCATGTGACCCACGTCGGAGAATCGTCTGAACAGGCTGTCAGGTGAATTTAGGGGAAGTCATCATTTCGAAAAGCTGGCTTTGGGCCTGGGGCACTGGTTCAACAACCCCACCCCCCAGCCCGGGCCAGGTGGGCCGACTTTGTCCTCTGGAGTGGAGGGGTCACTGCTGGGGAATGCTGACGAAAACAAACTGAACATTATACTGGGGGAGTTTGGAAGTGATACAATCACCACGATATTCAAATCAATACTCATAGTCGCATTTTTAATCAGATCAAAGTGGTCGTTTCTTATTTTGTACTAATTTAAAGAGGGAAATAACTGCATGATAATAATAATGAATAATAATAATAATAATAATAATAATAATGCTTCTGCTGATCATGCCAATGGGACATGTAAAGTTATGGATTATACTTGTTTTGGCTGTTGATAGGTATACATAGCTATACATTAGGTTGTCAAAGTAACAAGAGGGAAATTATAGCTATATTTACACATGAATACATTGTACTATGTCTACATATTTATTGTTATAATTGTAATTGCATTTATCGGTGTAGTCAAAGCACCTTAATTTGCATTTGTAATTTGTGTGTTTGTATTTAACGGAGGCCAGAAGGACACGCAGAGGAAAATTTACACTGCATAGTAGAACTGACCGTTTACTCTGCCAGGGTCGCCAACTTTGGTCAGCTGGCTGGCGTGAGATTTTCAGTCTGAGGTAAGTCTGCACACACATGCACACACATTTACAGTTCTGTTACCTTGTCAATAGTTTGTAGGGTTTGCAAACTGCCCCAACGCTTTGGATTTTAGGTTTATAATGGAATAATATAGATTTGCATAAGACTTCCTGTGTGAGTCTGAAAGCATGAGTGTCACGCGAGATACAGGAGAGTTGTGCATATGATAACTAACTTTGCAAACCATATGACCACAGGAGAATTGTAGGTGTCAAAGTCTCAGGGGCTCAGCCAGCTGAGGTGTCCGCAGTTGCTGGAGCCTAAGTTTCCGGAATCCATAGGGGATGCAGCAAATCTGAATATTTACTGGCCAGAGGATCGATGCTGAGTGCGTGGTATTGACTCCCCCTTAAGTGCGCTCAGTCAATAGCACCAATCACTGAAAGGGGCCGGCCGTGGTGAAACTCATTTCTGCCGGCTCTCGCTCCGATGCGCCGACGGCCACATGACTTTCCCTCCATTCCCTCCCTTTAAGGAAACTGGCAGAAACCGGTTTAACGACACGATTGACTCTCGTCACCCAGAGTTTTCAGTAAAATCACATTTTATGATTCAGCGTTTTCCCCCCGGCACCTCATCCATGTAAAAGCAGTGCGGTAAAGCTTTCACGGCACGCTTTAACAACACCCTTTAACGAGCTTTAACGCGCACTCCGCTGGCGGTGAGCTCCTTCCTGCAAGCATCACTTCAAATGACACGCAAGGGCTCTCCAACACCGAGCACTTAGAGTAATTCGATAAAGTAAAATGGACTGAAATGGTTAAGAGCTAATTCTGCTCAACTCCTCTGTGGCTGAATTTATATTTACTTAATTGCTGATCCACACCAGTATCTATCATCTATGCCATTCTTATTTACTATACAGTATATCTGAATTTATACATTTAAGGCCTTGGAAAGTAGTGCTTCCTTTATTATTATTATTATTATTATTATTATTATTATTAGCAATTATTACCAAGACACCTATCCATGGGTGTACCCCCTGCAACGATGCTTCAGACAGCTGATTGCCCAGAGACTTAGAGAGACCCAGGGAGATATAACTTAACACTTACTAATACGCTTAATAGCATATTAAACTGTCTAATAATAAATACACTGTTGACGTGAGGACGCAGGATTTTTTTTATCTGCTTTCTTGTTACACGTACACAGTTATTTTGAAAAATGTAGCTCGTTCTTTGCATTTCGGCCTTTCGTCCACATGCAAACAGCGTTTTAGGCTGAAAATGGAGCTTTTGTACAACTCTGTCCTGGGTGAAGATTTTCAGAAAATCAGTATTGACGTGGAGACAGGGAAAATGGAATGTTTGGCTTATATTATTACAGTGCTGTCATCTACGTCGTTTGAAGTTAGAGTGTGCGTTGTTCGCTGTTAACATTAGCTGTTTTTAGCCTAGCAAAACCGGTAATAAGGCTTCTGATTGCCTGACATGACTTTATGGCGCCGCTTGTTGGTCTGGCATGCTCCTGACAGCGCATTTTAGCTTTTTCATGTGAACGTAGAACAGAGGAGGAAAAACGCTGCTTTTAAAAATACCCGCATACGTATGGGCCAGGCCTTAGCCTGAACCATTTTAAGTGGCCCACTTATGAGGTTCTAAGTGCCCCTTGTCGATAAATGACAATCACACAAACATGCTGCTCGAAAAGTCTGTGTGCGACACTGAAGAACAGCACGAAGAAAACGAAAAGAAAAAATAAACGAAAGCCACCTTTCCAATAACAGACAGACACCCTCCAACAAAACAACGCACCACTGTGTGCTGTCTCCCGTATACCTCTTCAGTCCGTTATCTCGTTTTAATCTAACTTTCTTTTCGTGTAACTGAACAAGTTCCACCCTCATCTATTTCTGTAAATATTCTAAGATTTTCATTTTTTCCTGTAATTGCCACTAGTATGACATAATAAACAAATATACATTGTTATTTAATTAATGCATGTCTTCTAACCTAAATTAGGGTGCAAATATTATTTACCGTATGTTAAAAATAAATGGCTTCTCAACTTTATTTTTGTTGTTAGTCTCAAGCAGCTCTGCCTACACTTGATAATTAAGATTATAGAGCAGACTGCACTGTAGAGAGACTACAATTCTTTCTTTTGTTTTTATCTGTTCAAACACAGTTAATTAAAATTAAATTAAAGTCTTCCCGTTGTTTTACACACTGCAGTATGTTTAGTGATTTATGATAATCCCTGGATTACAGCTTTTTTTTGGTCATCTCTTGCAAAACAATGTCTCCTTGCCATTAATCTAAAGCCCACTATTTCCCAAGGGCAGTTTTGCTATTCATTAGCTTGCAACACTGCGGACTAAATTGAGCATATGCACGCGTATATATAACAAGATTCACACAAAATATTTTTAAAATTTAATTGTGAAGTTCAGCTGCGCTTCAGCAATAAAGCTGTTCAGCAGCAAACTGATTTTAGTGGCCTCGGGTTACTGGCGCAGTGAAGTCCGGCTCCTCTCGTTTCTGTCCGCGTTGCGGTACATTTGTCCCCGAGGACCGGGATATGACAGCTGTAATGTTAGCTTACTCACGTAATACTGCTTCAAAATAAATAAATATATAATTAAAGGGAGCAGACTAAAGATATAAGGTATTTTTTAATGCCACAGCCCAAGAGAGCAGAAGCTTCCCCAGAAGCACCTGCTCCCCCGAGCAGACCCCGGCTGCCCTTGAACTAGGAGCGCGTTTCGCCGGCGGAGCCCGAGCGTCACCGGAAACTGCCGAAGCGGCTCGGGTTAAGGCAGCTGCGGACGAGGCGTCGAGGCGTCAATGCGACTTGCCGCAGACTTAGCGGACTGCACACACGCAACGTGCGATTACAGCTTTCTGTAAAACGGGTTACTTGATTAGAAATGCTGTAACTGTAGTATATGTAATATGTTAGGCCCATAATGATAAGCACAAGAACTTTTACCAACCGCATTCTGCACAGAAGAATTAAGCAGAGGCACAGACAGGGGAAGTCAACGGTACACACATCAATCCACATGAGAGGTGCCCCTGCAACACACCAGGGATGGGAATCAGGACATTCTACACCCACAGAACATCAACAGACATTCAACACCAATCCATTCACGATAATATTTATGGGATCATTTACACTATTTCCAGGCCACGCACATTCTCAAACCCCCACAATCCCCTGCAGCAGCACATTATTTATTGACATTATTGAATCAATATTATGTGGTCTATATATGTTGCATAATTTACAAAAAACTGTACATACATTCTCTCTCATATGTGTTACAGCTATTATGATTTAAACATATTTGGATTGATTTTATCCGTTAATTCATTTAACAAGACATGCTATTTGGTGCCTTTTAATATTTAGATGCTTTAACCAATACACGAAAATGCAAAACCGAATACCACACAATAATGCTACACCTGGTTTACAGCCGTCTGGGTCTCGCCTTTGGGATTGGAGGCTACGTAGTCATCAGCTCCATCCCCGTCTGCGGTTCCTGCCGTATGTCACAGTATGCATTATTAAGTTTCAGTTGCCAGGGCACACGAGTCCTTTACATGGCAACTGCAGTTTAGGAGCTTAGATTTAGAGCTCTGGCCTTGGGTGAGTGGAGAAAAGAAGCCCATCTATTACATTTGCTTTAGGAAAAAAAAATTCATGAAATCGTCAAGGAGCTTTACATTAGCAGCTACGAATGGGTCTTTCCGGGACGGTGATCGCCAGACAGTGGTGTGAGAGGTTAGGCTGGGTTCCTCGTTGTAATTTCACTGGTTCTGGGCAGAAGTTCAGCTCTCACAGGCCGCAGAGTGGAGTCGATGAAGAGCACAGATGCACTCCGGTACAGCAGGCTGTTTTATCTATCGTCTTAAGACTCAATCCCGACGCCCAGCACGGCCGACTCGCCGTGCAGTTTTACGCAAGACAGCTAGTGTAATTTGTTAATCCACCTAGCTTCCACACCGATTACTGGGTACAGGATTACACCGAACCGGGTTTCAGGCTGCCAAGGGCCCCCAAACTACATGTGTCACGGAGAAAGTAAAATGATCATCAGCTTTCTTGGAAAGGGGGCCTCCTAAATAAAGCTTTGCCTAAAGCCCCTGACAAAGTAAGGTTGGCCTGGATTGCAGGTATAGGTGGACAGTTCAGGTCCAGAAAGTAAAAATCCAGACCAACTTTTTGTTTCAACCAACGAGTCGAGTACTGCGTGCCTGCCACTCTTTATGCTCAGCTGATTGGTTGGAACAAATTCTTGGTCTGGATTTTTACTTTGGGGACCCGAACTATCCACCTCTGTTGCTCTGGATGGGGTGTTTTTGGATGTGAGACGGGATCATGTGGCGAGCAAACAAACCTCACTGCAAGAGCCCGACCCTAACGGCTGTGAGGTCACAGTGCAACCCACCAATCCGCCACGCAATTTATTAATACACGTCTAAAATAAGCCCGATTAATGGCGACTGATTCCATCACGAAATCTTCCCTTTATTGTTGTGATTGTTCTGCTACCATTTCATTCTCGCGCTTTGAAGTTACTTGATTCACCTTGAGGTTCCGTAGGGAGCTGCACCTGATGTGCAAAAGGTCAGAGGCATCAAGTCGCAGCGAGCGGGAATCCGCCAGCCAAACTCCCGCTCCATTAACGCGATCTGCAGGTTACCACTCATCCTGCCAATTGATTTATTTAATCCTCGAAGCAGCTATTTATTATACGGTCTTCAGCGCGCTGATACGCGGCCCGGCAGCTATTTCAAAAACAGATGGTCAACAAAACCAATTAACCTTTTCGGCGCACTCTCTCACTCCTTCGTCTGTCCCTGTCACTGGGCCACATGTGGGAAGCACCGAGGCTTACCTGGGGGGTGGTCCCTGGCCATAGCTACCAGAAGGAGCTAAGGATCAGGGGCATAGCTACGGATCGGAATGTGTGGTCCTCCAAACGGATCACCTGGCCACCCAACACAGACATAAATAATAAAATTAATATAATCATCAACAATTTTTATCATTGCCATTGCCCCCCCGACATATTCTACTCCACCATTTGACCATCCCCCATCATAAACCACAACTTTTACCCCCCCAAAATGCACCCCCTCCCCCAAGTATAGCTTTGTGGTAACGCCACTGCTAAGGATATTAGTTTCTGCTGGGTGATACGGGCAGAGGTTGTTAAAATCTCGATTGGGGAGTGGAGTGTGGCTTGCTTAGGAAGGCTGCAAAACGCCCGACTGAGTTTTCGGCGTAGGGGTAGAGATTTGTAGGTGCCGGTTGATGGGGGGGGAGGGGGGGGGTAGATGACCCAGCTAGTAACAAATAGAATGCAAATTATCATGATGGATGAGAGGGGCTACAGCAGATAGGAAATGACACCTGACAGACGCTGAAGGAGCTTCTCGGGAGCAGAGAGATAGCGGCAAAGACAAGGGCGAAAGGATCATTATCGATAACGGCCAGCCTCCCCTGCAATGGAAGCTTCATTACTCCCACGCTGCAATGCCTTTTATAATTAACAACTACTCCCCGAGCAAATCCTCATCTCTCTCCCCGAGCAAATCCTCATCTCTCTCCCCGAGCGCCTTCCAGTGCGGACTCCATGGCGGCTTCGAAATCTTCCATGCGATTTTGGAGTTTCGCTTTTTCTTCTATTCAAATGATTTTCTTTCAGTATGATTTGAGAAAGAAAGAAACTGAAAGACATCAGATATCGCTTTTGGTGCCTCTCCTCTTGAATGAAGAGCTGCCCTTTGATGGACCAAAGATTGAAGATTGGAGACATTGGCATGGTGTTAAGCTGTAAAATACTTAACTGTTCAGTTATGGTCAGGTGACATGCAGTTTACTTTTTCATAAACTAATACATCAAGATAAGATATTTCATGATAACATAATAAATGGTGTCATAAGGTAAGTCGGCATAAGATCCTAGGGGGAAATTCTTTTGTATAAAAATTTATTATTATGGGCATTAATTTCCCCACAAGTCAAACATAAAAAGGGGCTTTGTCATCAAACCTGTCGTATACGGTCACATTTATCAGATGCTTTTAAATTACAGTAGAGGAAAGGGTTACAGTTTAAATCTTGCCCACTGGGACCCGAACCCGCAGCCTTCAGGTTGTCAGCTTCTTGTCAAGCTACAGATCATGAGCCCGAACACATCGGACACATCGGCTTATCTCACTCTCCTTTGGGATGTGTATATATATATACATAGTTCAGAGCAAAGCTTGGCTTCCAAACAGAGGATCAGGACATTTATCACACACCCCAAAGCACTTAGAAACCATGCCGAAGGACCCAGCAGAGTTATGACGTTTATGCCGAGGTTAGGGCTGGAAACAGTGAGCAGCTGCTCACAAGCACAGAGGCCAAACTCACTGAGCCACACACCAAGCAGAAACACACCCTTGAATGAATAATATTCCATAGGAGAGCTGCGCCACACATATACATGAAGTGCAGAGACAGACAGAATGTGCAAAAAAAAATAAAAATTTATAAATAAAGAGTTATGGAAAGTTGGAATGTTTGCAAGTGAGAATGATGGAGGCAGCAGAATTTGATAATTGACGAAACATACAAATCGGAGCGAAAGATGATAAACGTGTGGGTTCTCTGACAACATTAAAATGTCCTAACAGTTCTGCAGTTCATATCATCGGTCGTTTGCAGACTCAGTGGAGGGCCAGCGGTGCACTGAGGCGGCACTGTGCCATGGCCATTGCCAAAGGTCGGCTTTGCCGGAGGTGCGCACTACATCCATGTGGAAAGAAGGAAGATCATAACGGTGGCGTTTAATCAATTTCCCCCTACGCCCGGGAACCGCCATGGAAGGAAAAATGCCAGGTCTTGTTTAATCGATAGCGGGCACGGCCTCACAGCGGCACACGATCGCTGGGGCGATGATGGCGGAATGCTCCGGATTCCCTTTGCCCCCCGACCTGAGAGCAGAAAGACCTGGGGGCGACCAACCGACGGAATCCTGCCGGAACACTGCTCCAATTAAAAGCTGCAAACCTGGCAGCAAGATTAATAGTGTTTTGCCAACCTCTTCTGCTCACTCTAGAGTCAAAACCGCCCCCTCCCTGGTGCAAGGTGGTACCTACCGCCATCGTAATAACCTGCTCGGGTAAAAGTCCCCCCACTCCAGTCACATACACGCTTTAGGGTCTAAGTGAAAGTCCACCTCCAGCTGATCCAGAGGCGGCCTTCAGCTCAAGGAGAACAATGCAATGTGTCTTGCTCTCGTGGTTTATAATGGATCTTATTGCTGCATATTAATTGTGGAATTATGCGATGATTATGGAATATATGCCAGCTGCTGACTGTAATGTATGGAAAGCTCATGAATCACACTAGTGTGCATGACAAAAAAAAATCAAACAGCTATATGCAGAAAGCTCAGTGCTTAAAATTAAGTATATGCGTATAATAGACGCATGCATGCATGCGTCCATCCATCCCCAAACCAGTTATAGGGTCTCAAAAAACCTGTAGTGTAATAAATAAGTAACTGATATTTGAATGCTTTGATTTGCTATGTTGTTTTTTTTTCTTAACCAGTTTGGTGAATAATAGCTAATTAATTTACGCCACTTAACATTGTTACTGTGGAAACAGGTCTATCCGGAGAAAAGTTAGCCGGCATATTTTGAGTTTTTGACAAGCACAAGTTGCGCAAAACCACCACTCCATTGCCCTGACAATGCGGGCGCATCCCGCTGTTAACGTTAAAGCCGGCGGCCATTAGATACGCTCACATAGCTGACGGATACATTGCCTGCTCTTAAATTAAGCAGAATGCCGCCGTTAGGAGTGAGGGGGAGGTTTTCCCCACCCCACTAAAAGAGCCGCATCAGTCAGCTTACAAAAGATCCATTTGTTGTCACTGTACAATGGCACCGGGAACTTTTGTAAAGTGCAGTCCGCCAGAGACGACAAAAGGCCGGACACAATGTGCTTTAATAAGAAAGCGAGAGAGAAAATCGAGCTGAGATTGAGCTTAGTTCCCCAGGTGAAAAAAAATAAAAGAAAGAGTCTCTATTACCCAAAGCTTTCTTGCCAAACAACGACAAGGAGCGACAGCTGCGGGAGTGGCTTCACATTCTGCACCATGAGTTGATTTAATGTTGAGCGAAAGTCAGATCGGGCAGATCAATGGACACCCTAGAGATGGGGTCCTTCTGCTCATAGGTCAGCCATTTTCTCCTTCCACCTCATGGTCTGCAACTGTGTTCCATACTCATGATGCCCTCAGAGTAGCAGAGATCCCATGTGAATGAAACATGTGGTCAGAGGCCCCCGTGATTTGGGGGGACCTGTTTGCCACAAAGAGTAACTACATTCAAAACATAGTTCCTTATTCAGATGCCAAAGTAGCATGTTCTGCTAATCGGCTTACTAGCGGAGACCCTCTGACGCTACTTGCTAGCTAATTAGTTCGGAAAACTTCTCTGGTGGGCTGGCAAAGTGACTCTTTGAATGGGGCCCCTGAAATAATACATCCACAGCTGCTTGTAAGAGGTGGAACTGATTATGTCAAGTATTCAATTAATTAAAAAATCAGAGTAAACTAAATACGTATAGTTGTTTGACATTAGCTATATTGTATGTAGCTAATGGGAACCCGTATTTGTCATTCCACCATCAAATTAGCATAATTTAACTTCGACAAGACTCTTCCTTGTAATAAATAATCTACTCCTTTGTGACCTTTCAAAACAACCTGTAATTAAATCTCACTGATTTTTATGAATGGTGAATAGATATCTTGCCAAAATGAGCACATTTGACCTTAATAAACTCATTAGAGTTTTCATCTTTTGTTCTGTTGTCAAGATGCCCTCGTTAAGGTTTGATTGTCTGATAAAAATGAACAGCTACGAGGGTCCCCGTGGCAGTAAGAGGTCAGATCAAACGCACTGTAAAAAAACAAAGGAGAGAGTGTCCGGCGTTGTGAAAGCTACTTCTGATCTAAGAATGGACAAATAGTGTCTCTTTTCTCAAGGAGGGGCCCTCACACTAATTTGCAAGTATATTTTTCTCTGTTTCCTTTCTGGAGTCATGGAAACAGCTTGACCAATCAGTGATGGGCGCCGAACAGCTGCAGTAGCCTATTGATTATTTACCAATTTAAACATTAGGTTTAATTAGTACGACACGGGTAGTGCTGAGCCAGGGGCGATGCTGTCCCGGCTGCGGTGTGTTAAATGCAGCTGAGGTGCGAGGAGAGAGCCACTGTTAGGAGACGAAAGTCACCTTGGGGCCATGTTGCTGCCTGACCGAAAGCATGCAGGTGCTGTTACTGCCTCCCGCAGGCACAGCCTTTATCCTGGGGAGGTCAGACTGAAAATCAATTGTTTTTTGAGAAGATACCGACCCTAAGCACGCCTTGGGGTTATATAAGCACTGTATTATCTTGTGAACAAGCAAAGCGATAGAGTGCTGTGACAGGTGACCTGTCCCCCACACTCCCCCGACCTGAACCCTATAGATGGTTTGGGATGAGTTGGACCAAAGAGTAAGAGCAAGGTAGCCGACTAGGTGCCCAGAGCTTGTAGAAACTCCTTCAGGCCTGTTGGAGAAGCATTCCAGGTGGCTACATGCGGAAGCTGTCTGAAA
>JAODKN010000003.1:576019-589874 GCA_026774425.1 Petrocephalus zakoni
TGTGGCCCATCAGGGCCATGTTATAGGAATTATCATGGGGTAACAAGCAACAGGTGTGGCCCATCAGGGCCATGTTAGAGAGGAAACAGGAGGGTCAGGCTGACATGACGGGACACACTGAAACAGTAAGAGAAAATACAGTAAAGAGTTTCTTTAATACCATAGACTTTATATGCTCCAAAATTGTGTAAAACTGACTATTTATTATACTGGACTGTATAGTATAAAGTTATGTTGAGATTACAAAAAAAAGTAATTTTACATCAGCACACAAGCAACTGGGTGTAACCCGAATCAGCGGATTGTTCTGGAACAACTTATCAGGTAGGAGGATAAGTCGTCTAAACCGAACCTTCGAATTCCTGATGTGGGCAACCTTATAAACTCTTCAAGGATGACATTATCACCACAGAAAATACATGTATGATTCTGACGTTAACATATGGAAGAATTAAACTGGCAAGAATTAAACTCACATTTACAATCTACACCTCAGGTTTTCATAGCAGTTCCATTGTTTAACGTTCCACAGACACCCAATAAATTTACACTCTGCTGATTCCTTCTTTTATGGTACAAGCTAACTTCTTTTGACTTCATAACTCTTCACTAGAGCTCAGCTTCATTTAAGCTATGTATTAAAACGCAGGTCCTGCCCCCTTGAATTATTTCTTTGTTTCTCAAAAACAAACGAACAAAGAAAAAAATGTAATGGACCCGACAATGATTTCATCATTGTATTGTATTGTATTTGTATTGTATTGTAATTGTATTGAAACAGCAACAGGACCTAAATCTTGGTCCTGGTACCCAGAGAACGACCGAGAAGACCGTGAAGTCCGCGGTGCAGTGCAGGCGCTCCCCCTCCCCCTTATTAATGCACTCAATAGCGTGATTAATCTCTCAAGCCTCGGCACCATCTGGCTGACCCAAAAAGCAAAATTATGTTTTGTATTAATGATTAAGATGAATACTACTGAACGTCGAAAAATTAATAAAACTTTCTTGCGCTCCTTCGCTGATGTACACATGAAAATTAACAGGTTCCCTGTAAACTTCTGACTGTTTAAGTTTTTGTACTGATTTTTGGCATCACGAGTCGGTAGATGCCGCTCACCATTCGCTAGACATTCTGTTTATAAATAATGCAATAAAACTCCAAACAAATAGGTGTGCTTAAATATTACTGTATTAGATATTACCTTTACCTAATATCAGCTGTACACAGAAAAGAGTGAAATGGCTATCATAAGCTGACATCTAAAATGTATATACATTAAGATATCACGCATAATGAATCATTTTAAGTCAATGTAAGCTCATAGTGTTTGTTTTTGTTACACGTTACCTTATTATTATTATTTAATTGTGTTAGTGATTTACTTATCTTAAATTACAGAAACAAATTTTTTTATCCTTCATAAAGCTTCTATCGCTTGGTTCATTGGTTCAAACAACAAATGTTTCCGCTGAAAAAGAGACCAGATAATATCTAACGGTAAAATGTCGACACTCGGCGTTCTGATGCCCTTTTTCAGAAATGTATGTCCCTATTGGCCACGGTTTCAATGCAAAATGCCGTTAAGTATAATCTGTTACACATATTTGAATAGAAAAGCAAGCCAGCGTCGTTATTAAAGAAACAATTTATTCACATTTCGAAGGCTGTTTTGGTCATTACCGATGCAGAAATCAAGTGGAATTCCAATTTCTTATTGAACAGAGAACAAAGGGATTATTGATAGTCATTTCTATGCATATTTGCTCCAGATGATGGAAGGCGAAGATATCTAGGCATAATATGTAGGCCTATTTAAACCCTTTTTTGCAGTTTATGTACATTATGAAATGGACCGAAAAAAGTTTTGGTTCGTTATAATTAAGTTTCTTTATAATTTTTTTTTTCAACAAGAGAAGTATGGTGATGCAGTGGTTAAGATTGTTCCACATAACTCAGTTCTAGGGAATCTGTATCCCAGCCCAGTTCTGCGTTCCCATATTCCGGCTTCCGAGTTCAGATGGCACACACCATTAGGAAAACTGCCATCCCATCCATGGTGTACCCCTGCCTTTGCTGCCTGGGAACAGGCTTAAGCTCCATATATATACCAATACTAGATAAGTGGTTCAAAGATGCATGGATGGATGGATTTATATTAAGCACTGCAAAAAAAAAATATATATATATATATTAAAATCATGTCAATGTTCAGCGTGGTTGAGATGTCTTGAAAACTGTTTTATATGCTGCTCTGCAGTTGGATTTATTGACCTGCAATGATCTCATAGTCGCGGGATCCCTGCCGGGGCAAACACACATGTATGGCATGTACGAGCATCCCTTTGCCGAACAAACCGGAAACCTCCCAAATCGTATCTAAGTGCCGCATTCATAATTGAAGGCTAAGAAATCATTTATAAGGCGGCTGGAATCCCGGTGGATGGTGGAACAGAGGGCTAATTATAATGGACTCGAGAGGCATGTGGGTTTTAGTTAGGAAACACACCCTCAACCCAGACTTGAACCCTGCGGTAGAGATGCTGCTAGGGCAAGGAGGGTTTTCTGGAGCACTCCGCCCCTTTTGTCTTTCTGGGGCATGCCTGGGGGCTGAGTGCTTCACACTTGGATTCGCCTGGCTGTGATGGTAATCGGCTGGAGCAGATGTCCTCCACAGCTGCCGCTAATGGCTGGCCCGTGCTGGGAGGGCAGGCCGTGGAGGAGCCGCCTGGCATTCCCACTGCTCGCTGGCTCCGAAGCCGACCTCAATCAGCCGCAGTGGGGGTGAAAGGCCACGACGCAACCCCTGAGCTTTTGGGTCTCTGATGCGGGCAATCTGGCCTTCAGCTCCCTAAAAGGACCAAGAGGAGGGTGAGGTTTCAAGGGCTGTTGGTGGCCTTTCAGAACATTGATAATACTCCAGGTAACTGTGGTATGTGGATGTCATAAGTGGCCTACTACCCCGATCTTATTTTAATGTTGATTTGAAAAGAAAATAAAACTTAAAGCATGTTAAAACATACTAGAGTGCAGTATATATTACTGTACTGTATACATTGCGACGATGACACTTTACTGATTTACTGAGGAATTTTTCTTTTTTGCCAGCCCCATCTTGCTTTCCATGACACACAGACACAGCAGCTGAGGAGCTTGGGATGGAGGGCGGCCACCTGTAGTGACATCCATGAAGCTGGGGGCTAGGGGGCATTCTCAAGGGCCCACAGATGTGGCTATTCTGCTGAGACTCCAACCGGTGACCAACTGATCATAAACAGAGGATACGCAGAGAATTTGGGCGGCAGCAGGTGACATTTTGTTAGGGGGGCACAGAATACCTATAGGTACCATCTTCTAGTCCAGTTATACACATATATAAATATAGAATTACAAGGGATATCAAGTGAAAACAATAAATGGATATGCTATACAATAACTTTGCTGTACAGTAACGCAAAACGTAGTGGTGCCGAGTGTACAAGGCACCGGGCTAGGCGGGGGGGCGATGCGGGGAACGGCCGGCGCTTTGCGGGCGCTCGGCAGACTGCGCGCCTCAGCATAGGCGAGGGGCTGTAATGTCTGACGGACAGGTAATGCGTCGCACATGAATCATTTAATTCTATAGTCTCAACGCATTAAAAATATTAATAAATGATGATATATAAACATTTCACAAGCATGTTTTTTTACGAGTAAATGCAAAAATACAGAGTAAGCAGCAAATATGAGCGATCTTTAAAAACTGAATTAATAACTACGAGAAAAACTTGGTATTACACGTTGTAAAATGGTTTGTGTTCATGCATAACTGCTTCCACGTCGGGAGTTATGAGTGCTGATTATTGTCTAATTGGAAAACACATTTCAGTGAATAGATATTTTTTTATTGTGCGTGTAGGTCTAATTAAGTGAACTCATTCGTTATTATACTTGTATTAACTTTCTGTGTCCAGCTTATAGTGTATTTCATACCGATGATCTATGTCTTTATCATAGCACTGTCTTTAAACCGTTTTGTTCAGCCTCACATGAGCAGCGACGCCGCGCGCTATTTGCTGATTAGACAGTCTTTTCTGTCGCCTATTGTTTTTATTATTAGATCTACAAATCGCGTTGAAAAAAAAACATCTGGCAAGTAATCAAACGCAGTTATAAATATGTACTTTTATCATTGTTATCCTATTAGTTAGCCTATAAATCGGCCTATTTCTCTATACGTGCTTTCTGTGAGGATCGACGTGATTTTATTATACATAATCGATGTTTAGGCGCTTGTTATAAAGGCTAGACGAGTATATTAGAATGAGAATTTTATATACACTCTGTCGCCCCCACTGTTCTTATTTTGCTCATTTCTATAACACTCAGGAACACACACCACTTCAGGTGTGCTCTACAAATAATAACCAAAGAGAGACTGCAGTGTGATATAAAATTAAAGTCAGGGCGGCCATGGTTATAGCTGCCCTCCGAATAGCCATTAAGGCGGCCCAAAAGTGGCTGATTGAACATTCCCATTCCCGAAATGAGAGCGGCGCCCAATTTCACATCTCACTCAGCAGAACGGCCTTATTGAATATACAGGAATTAAAATTCGCTTCCCTTACAATTCACCCGCATGCGGCGTAATCGAGAAATAAGCGGCGATCGGCTCGCCCCGGACCGTCCTGCAGCCCCCACCCCCCGCCGGTGTGTGCCAAGCCAGCTCCATTGTTAAAGATAATATGTTTTCAGGATCGCTTCTTTTTTGAAGACATCAGACCTGGAAAAAAAATTCGTTCACCTTTAAAAAGAGACGCTTTTTTATGTCTAATACCAGACATGGTATTTTTTTTTTACTTTACAGGGTTTTTACAAATGGGAAGAAACTACATTTATTTATTTTGGATTTTTTTTAGCAAACGTGATCGTCTGTAGCATTACAAAAAGGGCCGTGTACCGGTTATAGCCTCCGACGCCAGCAGACCGACCCACCTGCCTGCGGCTGGATTAATGAGACCTCCGAGGGTCGTATAATTGGGGCCTGTGAAAGTAGGAATTGTCGCCGCTGAAGCGATCATTTCTTTATTTATTTCTGCGTTGTAGCGCACTTCGGGAAGTTGAAAGGCTTGTTTGTCTTCTTCTCCTGTGTTACACGTTTGGGATGCAGTGGTAAACACAAAGTATCGCTCTGATTCCTAGCGTCTGATTAGTCCTGGGGCGCTTTTCCCGAAGCTTTAACAAGTAGATCTTAGGAACGGAGCGTTAAGAAGGCTTTAGGAAACGCAGCCCTGATCTCTAAGGGCTATAGCTTATGTTATCTAGCCTGTCTCCAAGTGAAGGTAGTTTGTGCGTTTTCCTCATGTTTATGCAGGCCCTAAAGCGCATGTGAGGTGAATTAGAGACTGCCTATGAACAACTGAATTATAAGCATCCTCTCTCTCAGCCCTGTCATTCCTGCAGGGGTGATTCTAGGATTTTTTGAAGGTGTGTGGGGAGGGGGGGAGCTATAATTCATAAGGAGGCCAACCTATGATATGTTTTGAATCGGTGAGTGACAGGGAAGGGGATACTCCTGTGGCCAATCAGCTTTTACCCAAAGGCCACTGTCTCTGTGGCCCCGCCCGCTGTATATATTCCTGGAGCTTGGGATAGTCTCCAGACTGACTGAAATCTTCCACTAGAAGTGGGTGGCTGTATTGGAATCTGCTCTGTTAATAAGGCACTATGATCACCTGTGGGCGACGTCTCATTATGCCAATCCTTTCCTAACCATTAATGACGGGCTTCTCCTGCTCAGTGCTGTGTTTTCGAACCGCCACAGGGGTATGAGCGATGAGCCTGCCCCCCCGCTCAACTGCACCCTTACAACCCAGAATAGCTTCTGGGTTTCATCTGAAAATCACCAACCCGTCTATATCAAATATTAATCAATTAAAAAAGTACATTTTAGCACCTTAAGAAGTTTGGAGGAAATCTGCATAATTGGAGGGGAGATAATTCTGCCGTCTCTGGCTCTGTGGAGAGCGCTGCCATGGGTGTCTTTGTCGCTGCAGAGAGCTTCTCTGCCACATACGTCCTGCCACCACAGAATAGCTCCAGATTCTGCAGTGTGTCCATTTCAGAACCGAAGACCTCTGAAGCCCCCAATTTACCATACAGTATATGTAACCTGCCATTATACTGACCCACATGTCCTCAGAGCCCGCCTGTTTTCACAGTATAATTTCTTAATGTTGTAGTATTGTGCCTGTAGGCTGTCTGGCAAATTCCTTGCATTGCTTCCACGCCGATGTTCCAGCCGCTGACCTTTTCTTCTGTCTTTTCTCGATCCGCGGAACAGGAACTCATTAAGGGAGACGCTCGCCAACCTTCACCCTGTTTGTTCTCCTTCTCCCGGCTCTCGGCGCCTGGTCCTGCTTGAGCCATCTTCTCATTTACCCCCGGCTTGCACTTCTATTAACCTGTCTCGCGCTCCGCTCATTTCCTGCGATAACACTCGAAAGCGCTCCTAGCCGGGTAATGGATTGACGGCGGGGCGGAATGTGAGGACTGCGGTGCCAGTGGCTTTTATGAGGCGCCAGCGATGGAGACGGATAGATGTGGAGGAAGGAGGCCCTTGCCGTTAAGTGTAGGGGCAGAGTCACCTGGAGCTGGGATGTGAACGCGTGCCGCGTGCCGCCGTGGCCGCATTCCCAAAAGCCAGCTATGTGTATGGATTATTTGAAAAGGCGTATGAATGTTTACTGCTAAATATAACAAACACATAAGGCATGCTTTACAGGTGGATCAGAAGCTCGCCCAAAAGCAGTATGAATATCTTCGGTTCTCCAAAAAGGTTCCTGATATCATGCTGGATGAGAACTTCCCTGCTTTGAGTTCCCAGGCCTCTCCTCAGGGGCACCTTCAGCCAATCCGCGTATTTGTTAAGTTTCACGGCCAGCTCACTTAATTAATTAAATTAGTTAAATAACTTGATGAGGTATTGATTACCCAAATTAGGTGTGCTGGTGAATTACTAGACAAGTATATGGGTATATTGGATGGTTGTTATAAATACTGGGGAGGAGAAATTTTGAAATACCTAAGCTAAGACACTTTGACAGACATAATATCACAGTTTTACACTGACAGGACGATGATTTAAACATCATTTTATCGATGGCTTTTGTACAGCAGATATACCATTATATACTCTCTTTTTGCCATAGTGCCAAGATTTCACAATTGCCAGCTAGCCTGCTAACCAGGCAGGGCCCCAATCCAAAATAGTTTTGCTGTCAACATAGATCAACCCTGAAAGCTGCCCCGAACGTTATTTAGTGTAAGGGCTTGGGTGACGTTTACTATAACCATTGGAAAAAGATTTTTAGCTGAATGGATTAATTCATTTAGTTAGCAGAATATCATTATGACAACGTAACAGATTAACAGAAACTATAATGTATAGTACTGAAAAATGCACGCGAGAGTGAAGTATGTCCGTTTTGTGAGCGCCATGAAATCGTTAAGGATGCAGGTGGAGGTGGTTTGAGGGGCTCCGAGGGGCGGGCCTGTCTGTACACTCCGTTAAGGAGAGATGGAGAGGTTATACGAGCAGTGAGGGAGAAATGCACTCTAATGAGGCAAGTCTGTGTGGTCCAATGGAAAAGAATTAGAGACTCTGAAGGTCCTGGGAGGGTGGAAAGGAACCGGCGAACTTCCGAAAGATGCTGAGCAATATCACCTGGGAAGCAGCGACTGATATTCTCCTGAAAGCTTTATTGAAGGGTTGGTGTGACCAGTGTGTCTCCTGGTGCACGTCAAGCGCACATTTTTATCACTGACGCTAAATCAGAGACATAGCTACGCTAGGCGATAGTTTACGATGCAAATCCATTGCCTTTCTTATTTCACACTGGTGATTTCGAAAACAGTAAACAATAAGTATGTATATTTCAGTTTGTTATTGTGGAATAATAAAATGTAACAGTTATTTAGGACAGTTTAATGGGCATGGTAGTCAATACGGCGCTTGCTAAAATATCACGCCGCAAATACGGAACGCATTTCATTTGGACGGTTTGTTACAACTTCAGAATCATTGGCCTTCTTACCCCCTGGTGTGTAGTAAGTAAAGTCTCATCCAGGTGCATGGAATCTATCACATTCCGTGATGGTGAGATTTCCATTGAACGTGACTTGCATAAAAGCGATTCTGCAGGCACCTTTATTTGCACAAGCCTCATGCTTTGAGCTGTCTGTGAGCCCATGTGTATAAGTCATCCCAGAACTCATACTCGGGTTGTTTTTCTCATTATTAGGAGGATTAGACACCTGTAGGTATTCCTCTGTTTGTCCCTGGTGCACTTTCACCTCGCTCAAACATAAGAGAAAATATTCAGTTAGATTTCTGTCCAGATTACCTCTGCAGGAATTGTCTCGAGCTTTACTACTGCTGCACACTTCCCCTGCACCTTCTACTCCTCGTGTGTTGACGCTGGTTGAAATTAACATTTGTGAAGTTGACTTTTTCATCCTTTTTTTTTGGAACGAGGTGTGCTGAAACAAAAGCCCACGTCCAGGTACCACGCCGTCCCTGGAAGCAGTTTGAAGCCTAATGAGGGTATGAACACCACTTATTACGAGGAACGTGAGGTCTTCAGGTTCCCCTCGTATTCTTTTAAAGTTCATCACCTGTATCAAATAATCTGCTTTAGTCTCAGAATAAACAGAAATCAGTAAAAATGTACATTAACGGCAGTTTTTCTAATGCCTTTTTTTAATGCATTCAAAGGCAGGATGTAGGTCTCACCGTCCTAACTTACTTTAACAAAAATTATTCAATAAATCAAGATTCAAGATTTTTATCTGTTACATGCACAATTGTACAGTACAATAACAGTCAAATGTTATTGTGTCAAAATGATAAAGTTAAGAAAAATAAAGTAGAGAAAATGTATGAAGTTGTTAAGGCTTGGTACAATGTTAAGGCATACTTACATGCTGCTTATAAATGTTCTATGAATGCGTTATGAAGGTGCACTGAATGTTCTATGAATGCATAATGAATGCACCATTAATGTAAAGCGTTACCCAGAATTCTCAAAATCAAAAAATGTATAATCACACCTCTATTTCCAGCAGTCTTTAATCCTTTTAAAACTTTCATGACTCAACAGATAGGTCGACGATGAAAATGTTGAACATCCAGTTCATTTCCCCTTTCAGGGCAGTCAGCGCGGCTGAGAACTCGTCACCGCGTGTGCCATGACTGTCGTTTCAGACTCTTTAACGCTGAGGACAAATCTGATAATCAATTGACCCCGAGATTGCCGAGGTCAGAGTATGCAGCATCTCTGCAATAATGTTGCCCATTCAGGACAGAGAACCTTATACCTGTTGACTCTGCCATCTTGGGAAATGCAGTGTGGCCAGGACATATGCAGGGGACGAACCTCATGAGAAAAAAACCGGACCAACATCATGACTCCTTCAATCGCCCATGGTGTTATCAGTGAATCAATAGTTCAGCTCTTGTTCAATTTGACAAGCATCTACATGAGGCGGGAGAAAGCATTCACTTACCACCACTGGGTCTATGATATTGACTTGCAGTGATAAGGCTGGTCCTTTTCAATTATGCAGGCCAATTGGCTTAGAAAGATTAAGGTCGAATCACATCCAAAATGCACACGTGCCGTTCACTCAAGAGGCTGTAATAATGGTGAGTCATATTAAACCATGAAGTTATTTCTGCTTGGTTACATGCAGCTAGTATTAACCCTGTTGTAAAGCCATCCAGGCAATGCCTGCAAAGATGGCAAAGGCAGTCGATGCATCTGCTTGTAGATATCTTTGTGGACCAAATGGGGACAAAGAAGATAAGTGTGTGTATATGTATGTATATATATATATATCTGTTGATTGGTTTTGTGCATGTATGTCCATCTTGTGTTAAGTAATAGCTGGCAGTGAGCCGGACACCTATGAATCCCCAGTGCTGTATCACATGACTCTAGATGTAACATGCCAACACTGAGACCAAGCTGCATGTAGCAGAGCTGCACTGAGGCCCCTTGATGTTTCTTGGCACATACTGTAAGGGGCAGACTGATGATGGATGTGAGACAAAGCTGGAGATGACCTCAGCGAGGGCTAAAAAACAGCTCCTGGCAAAATTCTGGCAGTAAATCACCTGCCTAGACCACACTGTAAGTTTGTGTTTCCCTTTGGCATGTTTAAGAAAACAAACTTATTAATTTCAAGGATATTTACTAAGTCAAATCACAGCCTCTTACTCATGTATCATTGCTGTAACAGAAGCGTGCACAGGCCTGCTTTATTAATGAAAATGAATGCTGAAAGAATTGCAGTATATTTAATTAATACAATAGAAAATGTTTATATATGAGAGTGTCCTTCCTAGATTTTTTTTACAGTTTTATTTATTTATTTGTTTGTTTGTATATAATTTACCATAGTTTTGTATCGGTGAACCCAAAAGGTATAATTCAGCTGAAGCCTGGAGGTACATCTGCTTACCTCTGGGATCTGATTACCTGGAGTAACTCCAGTTACCTCCTTGCAACTTCTCAGCCAACTGCTAAATTCTACCAACTGTCATAAAACGCGGCAATTTGTATGCTTTTTGGGTTAAAAGCACATTAGCCTCAAACGTTGTTTCTATGCAAGAATGGTGGCTTCTGTAATTCCACGTAACAAACATACGCACGTCTGTGCCAGTGTGCCAAAACATGCAAACAAAAAAACAATGCAGCAGTGATTCCTCACATCTGACATCAGAGGCTGATTGCTTTCCTTGACAGGAAGTATTTATGTTGCTCTGATTTCCTTAGGCGTACCTTCTTATTTCACCGTCCTCTACATGGCCAGAAACAATGCAGTAGAAGGACAATCAGTAGTGGCTTGTGGGTAACAAGTCACCGCGAAGATACCGGCTTGCTCTTTCTGCTAGTTTTATGCATCTGACACGCCTCGGAGTCTGCCCATCCACTGGAGCAAAAAAAGAACCCATTTGCGGGCAATAACTCCCCTCTGCTACTTGTGGCGATAGTCTCTTAAGGACCGATTTCCCCCGTAATTCATGCCCAACCTGACGTGACGAGCTCCAGTAACTGAGGCACTTCTCCGCCAATCTGCTGACGCGCTTTCCTGCTTGAGCTGGTGTTTTTACCGGTAACTGTGCGCAACAGCGTGTTGACGGCCCTCATTAAGATCCATTAGGAAATTTAAGTCCGGGCCCAGAGGTCGTGGCATTTCTGCAGTTTTCTTACCCCTGAAAAAAAAAAATCAGTCACTGTTCATGGCTCGCATAAATACCCCCACTAATCCGATACCAATCCTTTCACTCTGAATATTCTTCATGCTGCATTTTGCGGTCATTATTAGTTTCTTGCTTTGTTAGCTCCTGTTCCAGTACGGCTGACCCTTGTACCTGCTTTATTCACTGGAAGCTCAGCCTAGCTGCGTTTATGCCCAGTCACCTCCTTGACAGCACATATGTTTGTAATGTGCTATTTGCTTCACTTGTTTGCCACTTTGGACAAACTCGACTGCTAAATAAAAATAGATATATGTAAATGCATTGGCTTGGAGAGGTAAACAGCCCTTTCACGAAATCAGAGTGCGCAAATTTGATTATGTTAATCAATTCCTACTCCTTACTTTGCAAATCAACAAACAGACATTAAGATCTGTCTAAGTAGCTTTTTATAGACAGCCTGTTCTGATGTTATCTGCGGCAAAGTGCTGTTTCTTGTTGTGGAAGAGGCTTTGATAGACATGGAAATACATTCTGCAGCCTGGCTCGAGTAGAACATGCACCGCGGTGATTTTAAATGGCTAATTTAAGAACGAATCAGGATTCAGTGTGGGCCCGGGAGAGCAGCTTTAAAGACGGGATGGGCACAGAACTGCTGCCCCGCAACTGAAAATACGTGTGGCGTGAGCAGCAGGACTGAATGAGCCTTGAGGAAGCATTGTAAGCACAAAGGTTCCCTGTTCAGATCGTGCTGAAAAATGGCCTTGATCGTAATTGTAGCTTCAATGAAAGTTCCAGCTGCCGATATTATTAATGCTGCGGGCTTGAGTGTTACCCAGGGAATCTGAGACGCACGCGCGCATTCAGGTATCCGCACATTCTCAAGGTAGCATCGAACTGGGGTGGAAGCTTTGCTTTTAGAAACAGTGAGCTGTCACAGAATAAACAGTGCTGCGATCATCGGGAACTCTACCGCCCTCTAGCCAGCTTTGTGGCGCTGGGTAAATAATACCAGCGCATACAGATTTCTATAACGCATAGTAGCACAGCTAGGAGTCATATCGGCCGGGTTACATGTCACAAGTATCCAAATATATCTAGTAATTCTTGGGGACTGTATAGTTGTGTTTAGGTAAATAGAATGAAGTAATTAATGTTGCCATTTCCTTCCGGTCGCACACTGTTCTGGTGGTTTTGAGTATTCATTATCTATGTGTGGGGGGGATACTTTCAGCGAGTCACATGTCGACAATTTGTGCGTGTTTTTCTTGTTGGGTTCATTTAATTATGAGCAATCCGCTCACAGCAACGTTTCTGACATATGACAGCCCAGTCACAGCATTGTTAAAATAGTATCCACATATATCAGAACAGTGTCTGTAAACATTGTCAATAGTTTTTATCATTTTATTCAGAACTCAAATGAATTTCAGCACTCAGAATCAAAATCTTTACTACCACACGGCCCCACATGGTGGAAATTTGATTTGTGTTGGTGCAGCTTGCTACTGTAGGCATCACTGTGACAATAGACAACTAGCAATTTGGGCACAAAGCAGACAGAGAATAAATATAAGACAACGAGATGCACAGCAGAAGTGAATAAATGCAAGGTATGTGATGAATATGGAGGTCTGTGCAATTTTAAGTTATGCAATGCAGGAAATTGACAGAGGCACAACACAGACAATATACATCTATATACAGTCACTGATTTAATTAAAACACTGCAAGGCAAAGTAATAATAACATTTCCAGTAAATTGTAATCTAGTTATGCACCCTCTTTATTATTGTTTATCCTTTTCTTTTTTTAAGCACGCCGCTACCTACGGTCCGGTGTAAGTCAATAGTCCTGCCTGATGAGTCGATACGCCTCGCCCTCTCACCTCTGTTATCGACCTGGGAAAATCGACCGGGGAATGCGTTTCCTCATTTTATTATTGCTACATCTTTGACAGCTTTGACTCATAGTATCACAGGACTTATTTGATGTATTATGATTTCGGACAGAAGCTGGAGGTGGATCTGCAGTTGAATAGGAGGAGTGACAGCTTTGTGTCTCTCCCGGGACCCCGGCACGTATCGGCCGGTCCTGATGGTTCTCATTCTGAACACAGTCAAACTGAGCAAAGTCCCCAACCACACAGAAGGTCATTTCCCTGCTTTTCTTTTCCTGGACCCTGGAGGATTTGGCAGGGCTGGTGTGGCGGTTCGGGGTGGGGGGGGGGGTGGATAATAATCGTAATCTTGTCCCATGCGGCACAGCCGGGTCATGGGGATTCTCCCGACCCGCCCATCTCCCCGCCCATCCCCCCGCCGCTGCCGGAGCGGCTGGGAAGGTGCAGAGCGCGGCGGGAGGGGATTAAGCTTTGCCGGAGGTTGTGGCGAAATCCTCCGCTGGTGTTAAGGTCGCGGAGATGTAAAGGCCGGGTTGTTACATGGAAAAACTTTCATCTTTCATCATTCAGCTTAAATATGTTTTTAAAACCAAACAACGCAAACATTAATATCATAATTATAATAAATAATAAAATGTATCATCACAATATCATCATCAGGGATTTAGATAATTGGTAATTTCCATATCTATCTATCTATCTATCTATCTATATA
>JAODKN010000004.1:30460-48043 GCA_026774425.1 Petrocephalus zakoni
TTGTAAGTGCTCACTCTCCAGCTCATTCTACCTCTGCTTAGGCGAGACGAAAGTTTTCTATACTTTCTCTCTCTCCTTCCCTCCTTTTTTGTCTCCCTCCCTCCCTCACTCCCACACTCCCGTTGCTGTTTCACATGTGTGCAACAGTCAAAACACCCCTGAAAAAAAGGGATGACAACACCACACCCAAATCCCTGCCCAACCCCCCCAAACCCAGCCTCTTGGGACAGGTTGCCAACAGCCTACCTACCCCCTCCACAGAAGGATCACTCAGATACACGGGAAGTGATTTGTGTAGGACAAGATATTTGTACCATGAGTATTTCTCAGGACAAAGTATATGCATCGTATCTAACTCTCAAGACAGAGTATATGTGCTGTGAGTAACTCTCAGGACAGGATATATGTACCCTGAATAACTCTCAGGACAGAGTTTATGCATTGTGAGTAAATCTCTGGACAGAATACATGCATCATAAATAACTCTCAGGACAATGTATATGTGCCATGAGACAGAGTATATGCACTGTGAGGAACTGTCAGGACATAGTGTATGCACTATGAGTAACTCTTAGGAGCGAGTATGTGCACCACGAGTGCTCCACACTGCTATTAATACAACAACATTGTGTCATGTTCCCTGTTAAATACACAGCATAAATATGTTAGTAAACCAGCATTTTTTTGATGTACAGAAAGCGTGTGAATTTCAGAAGGACTGTGATGTATCATAATGAACATTTGATCACTATTCTGCATCAGTAGTGCTTCACTTTCATGTACCTGAGCATATCAAGACTGTACTGTGGTCATGATGAATGTGTGACATCAATATACAGTTCTTGTCCATGTTCTTAGCGAATTAATTAATTTTGTGCGACTGGTTTGTGTGAGTGTGTGTGTGTTCATGAGTGTGGGTGTTTATGTACGGGTTTCGTCAGATTCATCCGGACAAAATCTCAGAAAACGTCACCAAGCAAAAACCGTTTGTTGCCAGGTTTCTCAGTTTTTTTGTCTATTTGTGGGATTTTTGCCGGCTGGCAGGTGACCGCAGCCTCTCCGCATTTTGTCTGCCGCATTAAACCCAAGGTGGGCCCATGTCTGTTCCTTGATCTCAATTCTGTAATCTTAGTGAAAATGCCGGCAGATCGGAGTCGGCTGGCAGCGGTACTTCATACAGCGAGGGCTGGAACGAGAGCAGCGATTTGGCCCTGTCCCGCTGGCCCTCTAGCACCGTCCCGCCACATAATTAGCCGCGAGGCTTCGCGGGGTCGGGAGAGCGCCCGGCAGCGAGCTGCCGGATCCGGCCGGGCTGAGTGGAGTGAGGGGGGGCAAGACCCGGCTGACATGTGGAAAGCGTTACGCGGCGGAGACGGATAGAATCGTGGAAAATACCGCAGGATCCCGGCCAAAAACGCAGCCGCTCTCCGTGACAAAAACACCAGCCTGAAGGCCTCTGCTTTGGGGGTGGGACACAATGATCACCTTGTGGCACAGCCACCCACTACAGGCTGCCCTTCTGGCCCGGGGTCTTCGTCGGTTCTCTCAGAACAAAGCATGCGCACGTCTCTCCAGTACACATCCGCCCTGGGTCCTCAGCTCTAGGGGAAGGTTAGTCTTTAACAACTGCTGATGTGCTGCTGCCCAGTAGTGTATAATAAAAGTGTAAGCAGTTCAAACACTTTGTAAAAGGTTCTGGATTTATCAAGACCATTTAAATGGCAATCACACTTGATGTAGTCAGGGAGCTGCTAGAGAATCTGGGCTCCCAACCATGAACAATCCAATTATGATCCAAGTTTTTTTAAGGACCTTGTCCTATCCTTTAGAGCCATTTTCAGCACCTCTGGCTGCAATGGGGACAGCCTCCTCCTGTCTCAGTGAAAACAGGATTCCTCGTGCCTGTAGGCGGTTTCCATGGCGATAGAGGACAGTTCCTTCCCACACTAGACACCCTGTGAGCATGTCGCCTGGTGACGTAGCATTGTTGGGTGGTCACCTGGCACCACGATGGGTTGGAAAACTCGTCAGTTGGACAGGAGGAAGTGCTCATGAGTGACCTCCACCAAGTAGGTTTTACAATCTAAAGTGCAAAGTAGGCGTTAGTTCTTGGGGTATTTCTGTTGAACCTTGGACACTATTTCATGTAAATGCTCCGGTATAAGCACATTCCCTTTTAACGTAGATGATCAAAAGAACACATCTTTCGTCATATGGGTAGATCCTGGGTAGTGCTGGAAAAGCCCCCAGGGGGACGCTGTGCGGCTCTGCAGGGTAGGCCTCTGTGCCTGTGATCTGTCCTCAGCAAAACAGTTACAGTTCCTCTTAGCCCTTGAGCGAGGCCTTTACCCATTAGAATCTGACAAACGCAAAATGTGTTGATTTTCACACCCATTAATCTCAGGCTCGTCACTTTGGATAGGTGTAACACATAGACAGGAATCGCATATCTGTGGAATCGAGAGAACTTTCCCAATCCAGGTCCAAGTTACGGCATTGTACCCTAAACTATTCCGGAGTAATCCGGTGCGCAATGAGGCATATATTTTAAACATTTTCCACCAAAATGCACCTCGGAAGACAAAGTGTATATTTGCTTACGCAATGATCCACGCAAATATACAGAAACAAATGTATGTTAGTATTAACTAGAAGTATGTGTTTTGAGCTTTTATTTTATATATCATTTTATAGTCCAAAATGTCAATATTTCTTCGCCTCAGTGGATAATATACTAAACAATGCCTTTATATTTCAATTTCTTTTAGATGTTATAAGTAATAAATAAAAAGCAAAAAAATATAAAAGCATGCATTGCTAACAGATAATTTTAACAAGTTACCAAAATGAGTTTTTCATTTCCCGCCTGGCACTACCCCTGTATTCCTTCACAATGCTAAGCCATAGAAAGGTCCCCAATGAAAGCCCCGCATTCTCACAACACCGGGACTCTAATCTCAGCATTTATAAGATGGTATTTGCAGTGCCTACAAATTTTTATACTATATAAGAGTAAAAACTGTGAAATTTCAACAGGTGCAAGTAGCTTTCCCTCATAAATAGAATGATATCCAGACTGTTTCAGCATTTACACACCAAGGTAGGATGTATCTGAGTAGCCCAGCATGTCTGGAAAACAAGAACATTAAGCATATGTGGCTAACTCATGTACAAACAATGCAATAAGCCTAAAATCAAAGGGTAAGAGTAAATGCACAGAAATGGATAGGGTTCTGAGGGAGTCAGTGCCAAATCGAGGGGCCTCGTCAGAGCGTCTCGGGCCCCTTAGGTCTGTTTCTCAGGGGCAAGAATGTGCAGTTTTCCTGGGTCCAGCCGTCAGGACACCGGACCCAGCCAGCGTCTGGGTGATCATTAGATGGTCCCTTGGTCTCACTCTAACTTTGGGGATCCAAACAGCCGAAGATGTGGTATTGCCCATGTGTAGTGCTATTATTACTATATGGTCTCTCTGTCTTCGGGCCCATCCGGATCTGGCTTCCTGCACCAGAACACGCCGAGCCCAACGCCACGCCACGTCAGGCTGCGGTCTTGCCCGAAATGGCACGCCAGGGCGGCCCACTCGCCACATCTGCGTCCGCTGGCTGAACTCAACCCCCCCGCCCCAGTCCTCCCATCTTCCGGGCTCCTACGCTGCTCGAGATCTGAGGAGGTGGTTCTGGCCCAGGATTGTGCCATCGGCCGACCCAAAGCACCGGCTGGCGTTCTTTCGTCGGCATCGAGGAGCGTTAAACCAGGCTGCCGGGCCTCCAGAGCAGACTGAGGGCGATCCTGTGTTTGTCCTGGTGAGGCTCTCTGCCCGTCGGTGCGTGGCGGCTTTTATACCCATCGCCAGCGACACAAACGGGCCGAGGCGAGGGGGTCGGCCACGTCGTGCGTGTTTACGGCTCTGACAGGTCCTCGGGTCCTTGGGAGGACAGTGAGGCCTATTTCAGGACACAGATGGCTGACCCTGCCGCTCGTCTGGGCCTACCCACTCTCTCCTCTGCCGGCCGGCCATCCCCGCCCCTCCCCCAGGCCTCGGGGGGGTGCCCCAGCGGTGGTTAGCCCGGCCCGGTCACCTACACTTCCTGTGGTCTCTGGCGGCAGGAAAAACCGTCTAGTCAAAACACTGTGTCATTTTGGGTTTGCGTAGCCAGGCAGAGGGTAAATATAGCGGCGTCGGCGTTGGGTGAACACTGCCAGAATCGTTAATCTGACAAAAATTAAAAGATTAACGTGCCTTTAGTTCCCGTCTTTATAAAAACCCACCATACTGGTATAAAAGGGTGGGTGAAATGAGACTCGGATGTGTTGGCCTCCAGGGGGGGCCAGCGTGCTCCGTTTTCACTTCTCTTTTAAATGTTTTTCTATTCTCCCTTCCTCTTGTGGCTACGCCTGGCCCCCTCCCCTCTGCCATATTCCAGCTTCGTCCCCGAACCCGTTGGGCCCCGGGGCCCCCGAGTGGCCCCCAGGGGCCTCCTGTCACACCTCGAGCTCTCGCGCTATGGCCGTTGGTTGGCAGTTCCTGCAGAAGTGCGATTAAGTAAAACTGCCACTGTCAGGGCGCCTGGGCTTCTCTCTGTAATAATGTCCGCTTTAGCTGAATAATCCGCCACATGTTCTACAGGTTCCCATTTGAAGCAGGAGATACCAAGCCTTCTAGGAAAGCAGGCTCCATAAAATGGCGGCCTGATGTGTTCAGACAGCAGGATGAATGAAAAAAAACCACTGGGAGGGAAGTAAGATAGCTGGTGAGATTAGTACTGTGAGATTAGTCTGCGGTCGGTTACCGCAAGTAGTTATTTCCTATCATGTCTACCCTGCGCTGTGGCTTACAGAACAGACTGGCATTCTTTAGCCCCAAAGCGGGACACGTCCCACACCTGCAGAGCAAAGAGCTCTTTGTGTGTCTGGCCACACCGCCCCCAGAACGTCGGTGTTAATGAGGAGAGGTGGGGGCTGCCTGTGTTAGGGCCCCACTCTTATACCAGACCTGAACGCCGCTGTAGCAGTGGGATGGAAGTGACACCTGAGCTTCTAAATATACATGCCACGTCTCCCGAGATAAACCCCGCGCGCACGGCCCAGCCTCTGACGCCATCGGTGCGGATTTTCTAGTCTCCCTGTCGGATGTTTAATCTCCGTCTTTGTCTGTCGTCTTAGCCGTCGCAGACGAAAGCGCCGCAGGGCCTGTTCTTCTCAGCAAACATGTTCGGCAGACGGACCGTTCATTGCAGCCGCCGCTCGCGCGGACGCAATCGCTTCCTCCGAGACAGGCCGATCTTTCATTTGTATTCGTTCCAGTCTCTTTAATAGCCCTCCTGGCTACAGCCTGCGAGTCGTCGGGCTGGTGTGAGGGGAAGACTGTCACTATTACGCTTTTTCGTCCCAAATTGCTGCCTCTTTACGGCTTTATGGAGGAGACGTGGACAGATCAGGCCTGGTTTCTGGTCTATACCCAGTCTGCAGCATGTCTGCTTCCTCGCTCAGCTCCTCCCCGCTGGGGTGTGCACTGCTGCACAAGAAGAGTGTTGATGTTAGATGTACAAGACTAAAACGTCTCTGTGTGAATTCCATTTCCTGGAGACCCCGAGATGTCCCATACAAGCTATCTCGAAATGTACCACAACAGTTAGAAAATGGATGGATGGATGGATGGATGCATAGATGGATAAATTGTAAAATGTCCTGTCTGTTTGAGGGCCTAATTACATTGTAGCTGCCAGCCTTCATATGCTTGCTTAAACACTGTATGTTTGTTTACATGGTGCTTTGAGTGTCCAGAGAAGTTGGGAAATGAAGTTCTAGCTCATTTGAGATGCGGTAGCCTATAAGCCAAGCTGATCCTTATCTGTGAAACCTCAAGTGGCCAATGTACTGGTCCCACCCCAGAATCGGCGACCCACTGGATCCCCTCAGTCAGGCCTGCAGACCTCTGCACAGCTGGGTCACCAGGCAGCTGCAGTTTCTGCCCAGTTTCACATTACTGATATCAGGCCGATACCCGTCGGCGCCTGGAGGTGGCATCTCTCAGGATGCTGAGGTGTCCCCTGCCAGAATTGGAGCAGTGCAATAGTTTGAGTGTCAGGCCGTGGATGTGATATTCCCCCCTGACTGGAGGACCTATCCACTAGCTTAGGCAAGGCAGCAAACTGACAAAAATGCCACAGACATGTAGGTCCTTCTCCAGACAAGCAAATTATACAGGTAGATATTTTAGAGGAGTTAATCAGTCATCAATCTTTTGGGCTTTTTGAGGCAATGTAGGCTTTTGGACATTTTACTTGAGGAGATACCCGGAGGTGAACTCCGTGTTGTTTCTTGGCTTGATGTTGATTTATTCTGAATAGACAGGCACCAAATTCCTGCCCGTCTGTCGGGGGGCCTTGTGAGAGGCTGCGCTGTCCCGCGTGCGTCTGGACAGCTGATTTTCGAGGACGAACTGAAAGGGACCTCTGTGCCAGCGTGCTGGTGCTCACCTACGATCACAGACAGATGGGGGGGCGCTCTGAATCACGTGGCATTTCCCGAAACATCTGAAAGAATTTTTCACAGACGTGAAAACGGCAGGCTAGCCGCTGGGTGTCTGGACAGAGAACTCTATCAGACAGGCCCGTGATCCTGGCACCGGTACTGCCATCGCCGTCGGGTTTTCCGGAGGCCTCCATTTGGGCCAGTCTCGGACGATAGCTGCACACTGGGCTAGTGACCCTCTGGTGCATAAGCGCGACATCTCCATCATCTTAGTACCCACTAACGAGGCTCATTTTCAAAGCTGTTGCTTGCTGAGCCTAACGAATACAATTCCCTTAGTGACAACCTAATTCCAGCAGAATCCCTGCTCTTCGAACCTTCAGCACTGTCCTAAACCTGAACTGTACCAGTAAAATCTCCAAATCTCCAGCTACACAGGCAGAGGACACTTTGGGGCAAAAGGAGCTGGTAACATATCCCGGGGTGCATTTCCTAAAGGCTCCCTTTAGCAGGTTACATAGTTAGACCCATTCAGTTGCATGGTTAAAACTATGTAAGCTGCTAACATAAGCAGCAAATATGCTTCTGGGAAACGCACCCCGGATTGATTCCCAGGATTGGACATGGCGGGCAGGATAATTTACTCTTCAGGGCAAATGTCTGGTGGGGAATCACAGCAAGCACTGACATCTTGTGGCTCCCGCTGGAAAAGGCTTCCCAGAGTGCTTTGTATACCTGTCTTAGACTGCCCTCTATAGACCTATAATGATATTGCACCTTAACCTTCAATGTCATCAGAGTGGGTGAGCGAGGATGTCACAGAGAGGCTCCTACAGAACTGTCCTTTACTGACATCTAAATTACTGCCTTTGCCTAAATATTTGATAATGTTCGGATTTATTAGGAGTTCAAGCACCATAGCAGCGGGAACCGTATTGATTTTAACATATGTTATTGCTAACGTAACCATTAAATAACTTACTTTAATGAAAAGTGTGAACAGACATGGAATGTATTCGGTAGTCCGGTGCCTTGGTCAGTCGCACTGTTGCCTCACACCTTACGTCATGAGCTTGAGTCCTACCGTCACCTCGATCTGGAATCTTTCTCACCACATTCTGTCAGGATCCCTGTCATTCCTGTTCGGCGTGTACTGCTGTCCTTCCCGGGACAGGGTCTGCGGTCATCGCCACCCTGTACTAAACAAGTTGTTATAAATATTGGTTAACTGTCGTTTCTGTTTCTCTCCTCACTGACCTCTAGGGGCCGCTCAAACACCCCCCCCCCCCCCCCACACACACACACCCCCGTCCAAACCAGCAACGGCATCCAGAGCTCTGCAGCACCTGCAGTGCTGGGGCTGCACCCTGGCAGGTCGAACCTCGCGGTCAGTTTGGGGAAGTGGTGTCCAATGACAGAGCTGCAGGGAAACCAGCACGTCTCGGCTGGGAGAGATCCAGGTCTGTGGTTAATATATATGCTGACATTTTCAAAGTCACAGGCAACATCAGTACAAGGACTGTCTAATATACAGTATATCCACAGATATCCGGGACATGTAAAGGGGCTACATACTGTATAGAAAACTAGGAGAGACAATGGTTTTATTGGCACTATTATTGTCATAGAAGTTGATTTTTACTGATGAATTAATTCATTTTCCCATGTCATGCAAATAAATACAGCGGACTGGGTCCTGTATAAATATTAAAGGAAAACTTCTTTAGTCTGCACCCAATAAAACAGATAATCTTTTGCTACGACAGTGGGTTTCAACTGAGCTGTTTTGGCATCACGAAACCCCAAATGAAGCATCATAAAACCCCTTGGCACAGAAATTACCTGACAGGTTAACAACAAAGCACCAGAAGGTCTCGGAATTTAAGGGTGAAGTGGGCAGATGCAGAAAGTTCTTCTCCACGGGAGTTTATGGTTCTGGATGGAGGCGGAATTGGAGAGTCAACAGCAAGAATAATCATGAGTCCATTATATAAAACATCCACCGTAAGCTTACGATAACAGCAAAATAAAAGTCTGCTAAATCGGGTGGGGGCGGGGCACATTTATTGCTTCATGATTCTGCCCACAGAGCTGAAACGGGTGGGGGGGGGGGGATTACGACTGATTATCTAGCGGAAGAGCACCGGTGTCAGTTTAATTCTGCATCCATCAAACGACGACAACTCATCCAGAAACAAGAGCTGTCCATCAATGCAATGTCCTCCAGCTGACATTTCACAATGTGGGCCGGAATAATACCACGTCTGTCATGAGCGATTAAGTGCCTCATTAAAGCTGCCCCTTAGTTCAGCCTTTAATTAAAACTAGAAGACTCTCACATACAGTAGGCACATATCCTTCTTTTAAGAAAAGGTTATTTGAAAAATAGGTGCCGAAATAAATAATCATTCATGGTAATTGTGCTGTCAAGGAATGGACAGGAGCCTGGATGCACAGGTGCCCTAGCTTCCTGTGATAATGACGTCCATGGTGAATGAGCACACACACACGTGCGCGGGGATGTACATACTACCGGCATGTCACCGCCAGGACCTGCAGCGCCGGGCAGGGCAGTGTGAGCAGAATGATGACATAGATTCTCCACAACACCGGGCTAAGGGATCCACAGCAAAACCCACAGCCAGGGCTGAGGGTCGGAGCCCATCCCAGAATGCACTTCTGCATTGCACTACTCATAGTCCACCTGGCCCAATGCAGTTTTAATAGCCTGGTAGAGGTCCAAAAAAACGACTCAGAAAAATAGAAAGCGACTCTATCTGAAGATTTCACTGCTATGCTTTGCTATATTTGCCTAATAAGGTAATCAATTCCCAATTCAAGTTCTCATGTCAGGAACCGTAAGCAATCTGATTATTATTGCTGACGTAAGATATAAGTGGAAACTGCAAAAGGCCTTCTGTCTGTAAAGCTTCTGGACAAAATGTATCACTGCCCAGCATGTCCAGCTGAACCATTTGAACTGAGAATATATTTCTGAAGTACTATTTAACCAAAAATGATGATTTAAAAAGTTCTTCTTGCCACTGTACCATCACAAAAAAAATTCTAGATTCACGAGAAAGCGGCTACAGGGAACTGTGGCCACGCACTGTAGGTTTTCATTATTTCCCAGGAGGCTTTGGGACATGGGTATGACTGTTTGGAGTGGATCATATTACTAGGGTCAGGCTCCACTAGGCCGAGGAGGCTGAAAGCCGGCATTTTCCCTCCACTTTGACACCAAAGGTTCCCAACCGAAGATTAGGAAGCCTTGTCTAAACCATCCCACCCTCAAGCCTACAAATGAGCAATGGTGAATGATTAATTATTCACTTGCCGCATTTAGTAGACATGGCAGTAAGGTGACACCAGGGGTTGGAACCAGAGACGCCAAGAGGAAGTTTGTCTTGCCAACCAGGGAAAAGGACATCATGTTGATGCTTTGAACAGATACAAACTCTGACGTTATCGAGAATAAAAAAAGGAATTACCATCAAAATGTGTGCGTTTTTTTCAGGAAATCCTACATCTCTCCTTCCAGTATACAATCGACATTCAGCTGCATTTTTACAGCATGATGATTAGGCCAGTGCAGCACTCGGTGTCTTCAGTGAGACAGCTGCAGACACAGATGTGCTGACATCACATGCATTAGTTTACCACACGGTTATTATGTAAGGGCTCGGTGCTTCAGCGGATAACACTGCACCACCAAACCTCCGTGGCTGAGGGTTGGATTCTCTGTGCGTGCAGTTTGCATGTTACGCGTTAACATGGGCTCCCACCTACTCCACTTTTCAACCGGCATCCCAAAATGTCCACTTAGGTGAGATGGCTTCTCTAAAGTGCCCTCAGTATGTGACTGCAAGGCCTGTGATGGACTGGCATCAGATGCCAGGATCCCCTGCATTGCGCCCTGTGTGCCAAGACCACAAGTACAATCGTTGTGTTCTTGGTCTTGAGATTCAACCAAGGTGACTGACTGTTAAGTGAAGTGTAGGTCTCCATGGCAACAAACTGTCATCTGGTGACTCTCCATTAAGATCAGTAGTCACAATCATGGGACAGATAGTTGTTTTGCTGGGTCAGCAGAGTCTAATGCCCAATTCCTCTTGGTCACATAGGAGAATACCATTTCTCAGCATAAAATGTATGTAATAAAGTCCTTATGTTTTTCTGACTGGAAATGAAACAAACTCATGAAGTATCATTTTGTAGAGGAAGTTCTCATGTTATTATGCTTCCAAAAGAAGCAGAGCGATGATATTCATGATCTTGGGGTCTACAATGATATTCATCACCCTGATGAGAGAAGCAGGACACACACCATTGAGACATCCATCCATACAGGTGCAGAGACAGGGGTCCGACTGTGCTGTCGAGGTTCTAATGAAAGCTGTGTGATACAATCAATCCAGTGCAATGCCCCAGTTCTCATGAATATGTTAATCACAAAACGCAAACAAAAAAAATAAAAAATCTAGATTACAGTTACGGCGCGCTGCATTTATTATTGTTTTTTAGTTTGTTGCATAAAGAATCATGCACTATGCAGCACAAGAGATTATAAACAATACGAAAACTGGTAGTGAAACTTCATCTGTGAAATACAAAGGGCCCCCAGCGGCCTCTCCCACCAGAAGCCAATGGGAATATCCGCCCGGGACGCGGAGCCCTCTGTCGGAAGCCCGGCGCCCGGCCGGCTCGGAACACACGGATAGCCCGGCCCCCCTTCCCGGCTCCCGCCGCCCAGCGGGCTCCCAGCGAGCGAAGCTGAAGGTTCCGCCTGGCGCTCGCTCGGCACCGCCGCCACCGGGACCCGCTTGGGGCCGCAGCCCGGTCCGGGAAGCGCGCCCCCGGTCACCGTCCGCTACGGGGGCTCGGATCGCAGGAAGGTGCGTGCGACGGCCCACCCCCCGGATCGGCGCCGGGACTCGGACGCGCTAACTTCCCGGGACGCGGCTCGCGGGATCGCGCCGAGCCGCCGCCGGACTTCCCCGGCGTGCATCGTAATAAACTCGAGCTGGAGGTTCGAGGCGGTCGGGAGGGGGTCCTGCAACAGGCGGAGGGACGCGCGCCCGCGGCGGCCGCTCTTTGGTAATTAATCATGCTTTTTTAAACATCGATCCTGATATCTGGCCATTGCGGAGCCTGCATTTGCCGCCCCGGCCTGGGGGTGACCACAAGCGGGCTGCGAAGTGCGACTCGGGCCGCTTCCTCCGCGGGGGGACGGAGTCCTGGAGCAGGGCAGCCCCCCCCTGGAGGGAGGAGCCTCCGCGCCGTGACGTAGGCGGCTCCCTTCGCTCCGATTGGCTGCAGGGGAGCGGGGCGTCCGCCAGGCGGACGCGGACACTAATACCGGGGAGCAGGAGAATCCCGCAGCCGGAGTGCGAGAGGCGGCTCGTCGCGGCGCCGGGACTGCAGCGGAGGACCCCCCCTCCACCTTCCAGCTGCGATATTATTAAGGAGTTCTGTTTTGTGCATCGAAATAAAGGAGGACGGGGGCTGCGTGTTTGTATAGGCCACGCTGGAGTTACCGCAGTTCCTGGGGGGCGCGGGGGCGCCTGCTTCCGTGGCAGGAGGATGCGCTGACAAAGGGGGGCAGGGAGTCCGGTGAACGGGGGATCGGCAGCGTTCGGCCCGCCGGGACCCTGGATGTCACTCTGCCAGGCTGGACGTGCGCTCGATTGCCAAAGTCAAGCAGCGATACGGGACATAGGCGTTCTGAGGCAGAGTTAAAGGTTCTGGGAGCTGAATAGACTAATCTATTAAACAGTTTTTTTTTCTTTATATACATATATTTTTTTTATGTAATTCGAGTGATTGGTCGCATTGTCAGCTAATGACAACGGTTGCAGATTGCCTCTATGGCCGGATCATGAAGTGTTTGACTTTCCTACTTCTGCTTCCAGAAACGTTGAAAAAGATTAAAAAAGGTGCGAAACGGCCCGGCAAGCTGCCAGCATGCTATGAGATCGCGACTTTGTCCCTGAAGAAGAAGATGGCTGCAGAATTGTACCCTGCAAGCACAAACACCAACCTTCCACACAGCAACGCTGCCATAGTGGCAGCCGGAAGCAAGAAGAGCGCGGTCCAGGTCCCAGAGACGGTGACGGCGGTGGCCACCACCACCCAGCAGAACATCAGCAACAACAACGTAGAGCCCAGCAGCTGGCAGTCCTCGCACCCGACGCTGCGCGAGAGGTAAATGCACGGCGCCGCCGGACCGGAGGCTCGATCCCCACTGGCGCGGACGGCGTGCCGTTTGAGTCTAAACTTCCTGCCTCCATAGGAATGCCTTGATGTTCAACAACGAACTCATGGCTGACGTTCATTTCATCGTGGGAGCCCCGGGCGAGGCCCAGAAGGTGCCCGCCCATAAGGTGAGCCCCCCCATGCCCCATCTCTGATCCCCACCTCGGCCCCTCTGCCTCGATCTGACCCCCTCCCTCTCCGCGTCTCAGTATGTGCTGGCAGTGGGCAGCTCCGTCTTCGGCGCCATGTTCTACGGCGACCTCGCCGAGGGGGAATCCGAAATCCACATCCCCGACGTGGAGCCCGCGGCCTTCCTCATCCTGCTCAAGTAAGCCCACCTGCCAGGCTCGCTTAGTCACCGCTTGCCATCCCCGTGCATAATTCCATTTATTTATAGTCGAGCGGGACCGAGTCTCTTAAGTCACGCCCCAAGTACCTCTGACACCTTATTCATGTGGCTCAGGCCGCCCGCGTCTTTTTATTCATCCATTTATATAATTGTATAGGATTCCTGAAGACATCTTCTGTGTGTCATAGTCTTGTTTCTTGTCGTTGTTTTTGAATCTTCACCAAAGAAGCCACACAGTAAGTCCCACCTGCCTCTGCAAATGGGGCGGGGGGGGGTTTCGATTCAGTATTTTCGTGATGCAGAGTGCCGGAGTAGATCATCCCGTGGCCTGTCTTTGGTCCAGTTTTGGAAGGACTGCCTCCACCCGCCTGTCCTGCCGCAGCCCTAATCCCCACCCCCCGTCCCGCAGGTACCTGTACAGCGACGAGATCGACCTGGAAGCCGACACGGTGCTGGCCACCCTGTACGCTGCCAAGAAGTATATCGTGCCGGCCCTGGCCAAGGCCTGCGTCACCTTCCTGGAGACCAGCCTGGAGGCCAAGAACGCCTGCGTGCTGCTGTCGCAGAGCCGGCTGTTCGAGGAGCCCGAGCTGACACAGCGCTGCTGGGAGGTGATCGACGCCCAGGCCGAGCTGGCCCTGTGCTCCGAGGGTTTCTGCGAGATCGACCGGCCCACCCTGGAGATCATCCTGGCGCGGGAGACCCTCAACACCAAGGAGGCCGTGGTCTTCGAGGCCGCGCTGAGCTGGGCCGCGGCCGAGTGCAAGCGGCAGGGGCTGCCCACCACGGCCCGCCACAAGCGGAGCGCGCTGGGCCGGGCGCTCTACCTGATCCGCATCCCCACCATGACGCTGGAGGAGTTTGCCGACGGGGCGGCCCAGTCGGACGTGCTCACGCTGGAGGAGACCCACGACGTCTTCCTGTGGTACACGGCCAGCGTCAAGCCCAAACTGGACTTCCCCCTGGTGCGGCGGACGGGCCTGGCGCCTCAGCGCTGCCATCGCTTCCAGTCCTCAGCTTACCGCAGCAACCAGTGGCGCTATAGGGGGCGCTGTGACAGCATCCAGTTTGCCGTGGACAAGCGCATCTTCATTGCGGGCCTGGGCCTGTACGGGTCCAGCGGCGGCAAGGCCGAGTACAGCGTCCGCATCGAGCTGAAACGCCAGGGGGTGACTCTGGCCCAGCACCTGACTAAGTTCCTCTCGGACGGCTCGAGCAGCACCTTCCCGGTGTGGTTCGAGCACCCTGTGCAGGTGGAGCAGGACACTTTCTACACGGTCAGCGCCATCTTGGACGGGAATGAGCTCAGCTACTTCGGACAGGAGGGCATGACGGAGGTGCAGTGCGGGAAGGTGACCTTCCAGTTCCAGTGCTCCTCGGACAGTACCAATGGCACTGGGGTGCAGGGCGGACAGATTCCAGAGCTGGTCTTCTACGCGTGACCTCCTGCCGGCCATCTGCCCCGGGGCAGGGGGAATGTGGGAGGCAGGCGTAGTGGATGTTTGGACACCAATAATGCTGAAATACTTTTCATTCACCTGATGGATGTTCTCTGGCTGAGGTTTAGCCTGGGAATGCTAGACGGTTTAATTTATTAATGCTCTGACGTCATCCCCAGTGCTGGAGCTCGCGGTCCTGTGGCTGGGTGATGTTGCCCAGTGCCTATGCTGGTGCATTGCGTTTTGTAGAGAATTAAAGGCTGCTTTGTTTACGTGGGCGAATGAGATGTTCTTCAACGGAGAGCACTTAGCAAATAATTTTGTGGGTAGCGGTGGGGGCGTGACACTTTTGAGTCATAGAGTCAAGGTCAAAGTGATGGAGGTATTGTCACCCTATAGGTAAAACATTGTGTTTTCAGTACCTGAATCAAGTCGGGATGATCGACTCCTTCTGTGAAATTAGTTAAAAACATGAACATAAACAGTCACTTGTCTGGTGGTAGACATGCAAAAAATGGGCGTCTAGAATGATTGTATGAAATTAAAACAAGTGTGTTAATATTGTGTCATGTCGTTAACTAAATATTATCACTGTGTTTTTTAGGGCAGAGAGTGAGTTAAATTGACTTTTGTTCTGTTAAAGGAAAAACGTGTGAAAGTTAGGGACACACTGCCCTCTGGCCACAGTAGTGAGTACTGCACTTTAGGAGGACATTTGTCGCTGTTTCCCGTTGGTTTGTGGTGTACTACAATACTGCACACATACCAGGGTACCGGGTCTGTCCAGTTCTTGTCCAGTTGATTGGGATTTGAGTGCTCAGAACCAGCCTTTGGGTGCCGTTGCCTAATTGGCCCAGTAGCTGGAGATCGCTGCTGCCTTGATGACTCATGTGTTCTGAAGGTTGTGTTTTCACTTACATCATCTTCACAGCTTGAGTGCGTTCACACTGTCCACCCTTAATTGGACTGCCTTATTGATCGCCGTGACAAATATAAAACCCCCCATCGCATCACCTTCCCGATGTGCTCTTGCGAGGAAACTGAGACATTTTTATCCCGAGCATCTTTACATAGTAAGTGGGCGGTGGTGCGTCTATTGGTGTCTCTAAATTGCCAGTAGTGTATGGTTGTGCTTCAGTGCCCTGTGATGGTTGGGCACTCTGTCCCGGATCTACCCCAGCCAGTGCCCTGTGATGGGCTCTAAGACGACCTGAGCCCCTGACTAGAATAGGCAGAGGGATGTATGGACACCTTTTCCACAGCCTCATCCCATATCACGGCAGCCTTTGGGTTCCTATAATCTTGCATTGTATTAAACAGTAAATAAGTATTTAGAAGGATGTAATTATCAGTTGACTAATATGTACTGCATCACCGTGTAATAGATCGTCTGCACTCCTGTCCTGTGGAGGTGTAATCATCCTTACAGGTATCGTAATCCATCCCATAATGCGTCATGGCTGGCGGGCCAGTTATTCTGATTTGCACATCACTGGTGAGAGTGTTAGGAACAGTCAGGATTCTATGGTGGAACCAGGCCAACTTGGTGAAGGTCCTCACCACCGGCGCCTGACAAACCCCACGTTTGCCGCCCTTACTGTGCTGGGTGCTTAGCACTGTCATCCACAGTCTTTTCAGTTACGTTGGATCCATAAATGCAGGATTTTAATATGCATCACTCAGTTTTAATTATATAAATCGCTGAATCACATCAAACATTCTTGACTAAAGGTACAACAGCATCACCAAGCAGCTCTAAGCCTGGATTATGGCGTATAGAGGGCAAATCTGCTCCGGCCTCCCACGGCAGGAATGCCGTTAACTCTTATGCTATAGAAATTGTGCAGTGGTACTGAACTGTAAACATATATTTAGCATAAATGCTCCATTCACAGCAAGCTTAAAAATACACATTGCTGCCAGCCCGTGCTTCAGATGAATTAGTACGTAATTTTTCTGTGTGCCGCTGTGTGTGTGAGCTTTCTGTGATGTGCCGCAGTGTTCAGGAAACTCCCCACATTAAACCTTATATCTCCCAGGACAGGCTGTGGATCAGCTTAGCCATAAGCAGATAAGCGATTATTAAAGGCTGACGACAGCTAGATGAAAGCCTGGTGTTCCCCAAAGGGGGACTTTCGCCCCCCCCACCCCGGCTCGTTTGACCCTGTATCTGCTGGACGGAGAGGTACGCAAAATGGCTGCCGTGCCCACTGGTCAGGGCCCCCCGACAAGCTGCCTGGTTATCGGAGGCCGGCCCATCTGGCGCAGAGCACCAGTCGGGTTTGGTGCCCTTAAGTGGTAACGCACCGGGATTACTGCGACGGATAATCCTATGCTACCTTGCCAGAGGAAAAAGCTCCTCAGTACAGCCAGTGTGGTCAGGAGGTATTATTGAAATGCTCCTTACGTAAGCCTTTATTCTGCCAGCTCACGCTGGCTTTGTTTGCCGGTGGCAGAGCGGCTAAAGTGACAGGGAGATTGATTACTTCCAGAAAGCAGCGATCCTGCTCCAAGAGCACACCTGCTACTTGGGGAAGGTCCCACTTTTAAGACTTCAAACGACAGGCAATTAAAACAATGCTTGTCTTTTGATCATCGCTTTAATGATCGAAAGACAAGCATGTGCAGTCATCTAAAGTAGCCGACCGCACATCAATAACTACTATTGTTGCAGAAATGATGAAAGTGTTAGATGTTCACATATCCAATATTACTAATTTTATTAGAGTAACACCTGCTATTCACTTTATTAGCATTGTTAGTCTGTACATAGTGTGCTGTTCTACAGGATAAAATGGCTAGTTTATTCATTTTACAGTTTAGTGCATCCAGAGCTGTAACATTTTATTCATTAGTTCAGGGACAAACGTGTTGGACTTAGGGAAGAGTTTGATACTGGGGGGGGGTAACTTGGTAATTTAGGTAAAGATGTCTTTATTGGGGGGATGAATGTACACCCTGGCCTCCTGTCTGTGGGCCGCGGCGGTTTGCAGTGATCCATACTTTACGCTCTTTCACTGGCACTGCAGGTGTGACAGTGGCACTGCAGGTGTGACAGTGGCACTG
>JAODKN010000004.1:52377-70930 GCA_026774425.1 Petrocephalus zakoni
CCTCGGTCGTTTTATATTGTACTTTTTCATTTTATTAACAACTGGTGGGGGGGGGGGTGTTTTGTTTTGGAGGTCTCGACCCCCCCGCCCCCCCCCCCCCCCTCTCTCTCTCTCTCTCTCTCTTTTTCAGATGAAGTTCTTGTTCGTGTTGAGAGTTTGGTATTTCCTCTCAGATCCTAGGTCCTCACGGCAAGTTTGACGAGCTCCACACAAAGCAGGACGCCGCTCGGAACACCCCCCCACCCCCGCGACCGGCAGAGTTCCCTTGCACTCCTCTTCGCCCCTCCGGGTTAGCAGGAAAGTACTTCCAGCTGTGGGAGAGGGGAGGAGCTGGCCAGCTGAGCGGCGCGGAGGAGGCTCAGCCATGGGGTAGCACGGGAGGTAGGTGGCGCGTGCGGGCGGGCGGGGAGCATGGCTGTCTACACCCTGAACCTGCGCGTCTTCTGGCCCCTGGCCGCCGTTCTTGCCACGCTTCTGCTCCTCTACGCCTCCTCGCTCGGTGACTCCGCCTCTGCACCGGATGGCTGCCCTGGCTGGGCCCCGGGCCTCACCCCACTGGCCCTCGCTCTCGGCCTCGCCGTCCTGCTTCTCCTCGCCGGCTGCCGCTCCTCTCGCCACTTGGCAGCCCGTCCGGGCCCCACACCAGGCCCCGGGGCCCTGTCCAGAGCGGGCCCCGGCAGGAAGGAGCTGCTGGAGGACTTCTACGAGAGGCATGTGCGCCTGTCGCCCCACGTCCTGGGTCACAGCAAGGCCCATGTGGCGGAGCTGGTGGGCGAGCTGGCACGTGCCGGCCGCACCCATGTCCCCCCCGAGGCCTCGCTGGCGCTCCGCGGAGACTTCGTCCAGATCGGCAGCGCCTACGAGGAGCACAAGGTGGGCCGGCCCGACTGCTTCGACATCCTGGTGCCGCTGCGGCTCCCTCGGGGCCTGAAGTTGGAGCCGCGTTGCAGCCGCCTGCCAACATCTGACCCGGCTCTCTGCGACCTGGAGATGCCCCGCCGGTCTGAGTGGGCCAGGCGGCACCGGGCCTTCGTTGACGCCTTCCTGGTGGCGGAGCGGGTGGAGAGCGCGGCCTACCGGCTGGTGCCGGGCGCGGTGCTGCGCTGGTTCTACGGCACGGTGCAGCGCTGTCTGTCTGCTGTGCGGTACCGCTTTGAAAGGCGCTGCGTGCTGGGCCTGGCGCTGCAGGACGACCGCGTGCTACTGCGCCTCACGCCGCGCTCCGACTATGTCTGCTGCCACATCTCCATGTCTGTGCGACTCATCCCTGCCCTGCCAGCGGGGGACGGCGCCTACTGGGTGGCCGCCTCGGCGTGTGGTGGCGCCCCCTTGTGGACGGCCTACCTGCCGCGGCAGGAGCAGAGGCTGCTGGGGTGGCTGAAGGGCCGGCTGCCCCCGGCCTCCTGTCACTTGAAGTGCCTGCAAATGGTGAAGGCCGTGAGGGACCTAGGTGGCCAGGTGCTGGGCGGCCGTGGTGGAGACGAGTGGCGGCTTATCCTCTCCTCCTATTCGCTGAAGACAGCGTGGCTCCGCCTCCTCCTAACCACGCCCCCTGAGGCCTGGGAGGAGGGCCGCCTGCTGGAGAGGCTGGAGGACCTTTTGAGGAACGTACGGGACGGACTCCAGCGCCGCAGCCTGGCTCACCTCTTTCTGGGGGGGAACGCCGCGCTGCTGCCCGATTTCCTGGCTGCGCCCCGGCCTGTTAAAGGCACGGCTCCCTCCGACTTGTGGGCGCGGTTCAGCCCCTCTGCCCTGGATCTAGTGTCTGCCCGGCTGGCCTACTCCTGGGCAAATCTGCACCGCCTCATTCGACTGGGCCGCCCCCAACGGACCAGCAGCGGAGGTGGGGTCCCCTGCAAGCACATAGATTCGGAGTGACCCGGGACGGGTGCCACAGCGCCCCACAGTGGCGGGGGGAGTTTGGAGCAGATCTTCTGCTACCGGAGCCTCTGGCCTGACTGACTGTAATGAGGCCTAAATCACGGTACAAAAAAGCCAAGTTGCCTTTTATCTGGTTCAATTTCTTTTTGTTCTGCAGGTTTTCCTGGACACATTCAGTCAGGCAGGACTGTCATGCAAGGGCTAATAATGTTTGTAAGGTTTTAAAAGCTTTAAAACAGAAATAATTTATTTAAACCAAAGGGATCTCATGGTACAGTAGCTGTAGTCATGTGTTTTTTTTTGTGTTTTTTCATGAAACATTCCAGGCTCCAAAGCTTATATGTGGTATATATATATTTTTTTTGTTATACTTGAAGTGGGAAATGGGCCATGGAACTTTCTGGCATCCTGGTCCGTTTCCCGTGACGGAAGGTTTTGGGATGCAGGGGGCGTGAAGCCTGGGGGTGGGGGTGTTATCTGAAAGCCCCGCCAGCCGGCAGAGATGAGTGGCACTTCTCGCTGGAGCCGGTCGCGGCCACAGTGCGGCCACATGTCGCGGCGCAGGGGGGGGGCGCATGCTGACCAACACAGGGAGGCGGTGACTCTGAGCCTACCCGCCGTGTGATGTGGGACGAGAACGCGGTGAGTCAGGGTGCGTGAGCGGGGTGCTGCTTCCCAGCGCGTGGGTTTGCTGTCCTCTAGGACAGATGATGAGGAAATCTGGGAGAGTTTCCACACTCCCGGAGGAGCAGGACTTTGTGTGTCTGAGGAAACATACGCACACAGAGTCTTAGGCTGAGGCTGCATCACCCCAGGGCACGATTCCCATGAATCACTTGCACAATATAAACTCTGTCCCATGTGCTTCCGTTCCACTCAGGTCTGTGAATATGTTCCGTTAAGTAGGCCTGATTTGTATCCTAAGTGTAAACTCATGTACCCCCCAAGGATGGATCTCAAGGGCACACGCCATGGAGACAGAAAGGGGCAGGGATTTCTGTGGTTTTGTTGCATCAGGGTACCAGTGGAAAACCTCCATTGAACTGCTGCTTTTTGGACCCCACCCCGGTCACTATGAGTGTGGGTCCAGACCCACTCAGTCCCATCGCTCGAGGTGTGCGGTACGGATGTCAGCGACCTGTACTGCAACTGCCATTTCTGGCCCGTCTATTTCAGGACAGCCTTTTCACTACTGGCAGCGAGCTGACCAGTGGTCACACTTCTCCTTTCAACTGCCGGTCGTCTGCCCGAGGTAAAGTGTCCCCATTGGGCCACTGAGGGATGCTTATCTACAGATAAAATGCTTAGAATTAATAGCATGTCTATGTGATGCTGATATTCAGTGTATTTGGTATTTGTAGTGTGGAAATACAGTCCCCCCAGCCCCCCAGGACACCATAGAGAGCAGACAGGACTCATTTCAGAGATTAGGATTAGTGGTCTTGGTCTGTTCATGTATGGGAGGGGTGGGCGAAGCAAGGGCTCTGCTTCTATCTAATCTCCCGGGAAGGAGCGGGTACAGGACAGAACTGTCCGCATGTGAAGAATGTGCTGATTACCGGGGTCGCAGATAACTTCAATAGACCAAATAATTCCCAGAATCCCCAGCAGCCACAGAGATTCCTCAACGCCCTGACAGTTTGCACAGCATCGCTCTGATCTCACGGACACTCCTCCTCCCCTCTCCTCTCCCCCGTTTCCCCCGAAACATGTAAGTCATCTTGCTCCGGTATCCTCTTTCTGCTCATACTTTGGAGAGTGAATAAGACGTCCGGGCGCAGTGACACATGTGCTCGCATATTCTGCGAAAACCCGTGTGCGTAAACTGTTTAAAAAGGGTCCGAAGAGAGGTGTGAGATGAGTTTGTGCTTTAGATATATTGTCAAACAGTGTTATATGGCGAAACAGGAAGCTGTGGAAATCGCCGGGGGGGCTGGGCACATAGAAATCAGGAAGTGGGGCCGGGGGAACAGGAACGTATGAGACAAGTGAGGCCCTGTCTCTTCGAGAGTCTTCCTCACCTTCCTCATGTTCCTCTGCAAGGCACCACTCCCCCACTCCTATTTATTAACTTTATTTTGAAAAAACAAACAAAAAAAAAATTGACTGGTGCAATGATACTTTTAAGAAAAGCATTCACTCAAAACAGGAACTGCATAGCAAGTGATGTGCGTATGCCTGTTTCTAATTTATAGATTAAGATCGGAAATCAGTGTTACTGTTTTATTTTAAGCACTTAATGCAATGGCATTTTTTGCCTACAGCTGAAGGGATGACATTTGGTAGAATTTTTTGACCTTGCATCTCTAAATAAAGAATTCCACCCTGAGTATGTCTTCCTGTCTTTTGTCTTCCAGCTGGTGCTTGTGTTGTGAGGGTCAGGCATGTCTGTGGTGTGGTGATGCGTGTCTGTACTGTATGTGACGCCCACCTCAGTCATTAAGGGGTGGGGGGGCACCCATGTCTCAGCATGATTGTCAAAGATAAACTAACCCCGCCTTTGGTAATTACTGCTAATTAATGCCCCGCGGCGCAGCCAGTGATTTAGAGATGAGAAGCCACAACACCCGGGCTGTCATTAAATCCTGCAGTGTCTTGCCAAATTTAAGGAGGAATTGCAGCATGGGAGAAATCTCACTCCTGTCACCCAGCAGACTGGGTCAGTGTGTGCGGGTTTGACTGTGTAACCCACACTGTGTGAGGACGTCACTGATGTGTCTTGTGACTGGAGAGGAGGTGCGTCATATAGCCAAATGATCCATCAAACTCCTACTTGCTCATCCCGGTCAGGGTCGCAGTCTGAACAATATTCAATAAAAATATTGCAAAAAAACTCTTAGCATTTCGATAATCATTTTGTGTGATAGGCAGTTCCTTAAATGTTGCAATACAAATTTCCAGCACCAGGGGTCACTCTAAGCTCACTCCTGCAGATTGTGGATTTTGTTAATGGACTCCATCACCGTGTTGCCGTTTTCCTGATACCTGCAAACCTGCAACCCTGTGAGAAAAACATGACTTCTAATTATATGACCAATCAAAAAAGTCACGAAAAGTCAAACACTACAGGGAAACGGGAAGTGATCTTGGCAGAGCGTTAGGGAAATGGTTACGATGATTCACCAGGGACAATTCAGTGGATTTGTGTGAGGTGCTTCTTCTGTCATGCCAGCAGCCTCTCGCAGGAGGTCCAGCACCTGCCCATAAACAGTTAGAGGGAGACGGTTCCACCAGCTTCCAGCAAACTGCACTCAGAACAAAGGAAGCCGGTACTGTTGTCCTTTCTCCAGGTGCCCACACACAAACATCAGCCTCGCTCTCCTCCTGCCTGGGACACACTTGTTTGTCAGCCCAGAATCCCCTAGGGTCACCTGCAATATCAAAACAATATCCTGCTACTACAACTAAGATTAATAATATAAAAACAAATGAAAGTCGTGCTGGGGCAGTGAGACACTGTCACTTTACATGTTAGGGAGAAAGGTGAAAGGTTAAAGGTCATGGCTCCATGGCTGGATGGAGCAATCTCAGTATATGTACGTAGCACCTTTATAAATTATTTTATTAATATTTTTCAATTTTAATTGCATTAAAATAATATTCTGGTAATAATTTTATTGTGCTGACACCGAGAGAACTTTTCTTGAAATGTACAATGTGAAATATTGTTCCATTAAACGTTACAGTAAGAACGTTCTCTGCCAACTTTGAGAAGACCTTCATATCACGTTGATTAAAGCTCTGGGAATGTGTCCTGCTGGGTCCCTGCCAAGTTTACCCAAGAAGCGGCCACAAGGACATCGCTACAGGAACCAAATTCTAAACCAGCACTTACCATGGGTTAGCTACTGTGATTATATCTTTATTCACCTGCTTTGCTGCAGTAACTCAGCACTTTACTCTGTCTTACTCAGGGCCATTACCTTGCACACAATACTCACGCTGGCCTTTTTGATTTTAAAGACGCCCTTTGAAATTTAAGGGTATTCATAGTCCATCGCCCATAACGCTTGTGCAAGACATGGAAATATCTTGAAATGGATAAATCAACCTCTTACACATGACAAATGCTGTTTATAGTAATGTTTTGCATGTATGATTGATGGAGATGCACTTAAGCAGCCGATGACATCATCATCGCGTGTGTTTATCGCAAAAGCCCAAAGGCTCTCATTGGCTGGGGGAAAGTGCCCCCTTGTTTTTCAGCCGTGTGTCTCTGCTGCGTGTCCTGTTGGGTCCTGCTCTGCAGTTTCTCCAGCCATGATCTCAGCGAGTCCGTCACCACGCCCGTCATTTACACGGGCCTAGACCGCGGAAGCGCTCACATTTTGGACCGGCAGCTTTCCTATGGCGTGTCTCTCCCGAGGGTCACTCTGGGACAGCTCATAGGAATGCCAGGAAAAAGAGCTTCGGAGATGACATCATGCTCTTTGTACCGCCGTTTCAATAGGCCGTCCCTCATCTCTTTCAACAACCTGGCCGACCTTCTCAAGGTCCGTCAGCCTACAATTCGTTATTCCAGCAGCGTGTAGTGAACTAGTTCCTGATCTGACGGGGACAAGTCTGTCCTTTTTCAACACATTGAAGGTGTCATTGGCCTTAGCATTAGCATTAGCGGCAGGCCTGTTCCTGTATAACGGCTGAATGAAACCTGATGACTGACTGATGAGGACGGCGGTCTGTTTAGTGTCCTCAGACTGGTAATTCTGTGATTAAAGTGCTGAACTCTGTCCCACTAACTGCTACATTTCATGGTTCCCCTGAAACAGCTTTTTATTCAGTGATCTGGAGGATCTGGTAAGACCTCAGGCCACGAAATTCACCCAAGATGGCACCAAACATAGCGCAGCGTCATTTAAGCAAGGAGGGTCTCTGTACATCCGCAGGCGGGATGAGAACCTATCGCTTGTGGGTGTTTAGTGGTTTTCTTCTCTGGCACCCACTGACTTGTGTCCTTGTCCTGCTGTCCACATTGTCCACTCTCTCTCTGGACTTGTCACTCATGCTGGGACTGGAACTGCTGCCAACCCATTGGCCAGGGGCTGAACGTCTTAGGGCTCTTTGCTGAAGACTTGGAGAATCTCTGCTCCAGTCTCGTTTATGGTTTATGGTGCATTAAGATACCTGAGTGCCCTTCATTGGTTTGTGGTAGCGTTCATCAGTTATGTCTTGGAGGCAGAGAAATTTAATCAGCACGCAAGAGGGTGGAGCCAAGGGCATTCAATCAGAATTCAGGCCTCTCCAGGGGGGTGGAGCCAAGGACATTCAATCAGCATTCAGGCAACTCCAGGAGGGAAGGGCCAAGGGTGTTCAATCAGCATGCAGGCCTCTCCAGGAGGGAGGAGCCAAGGACGTTCAACCTGCATTCAGGCCTCTCCAGGAGGGAGATGCCATGCAAGTTCGAAAGCAACAACATTAATTTAACACTGAAGGAAGTGTCCCACCGGACATACGGGCTGACAGAGCTGGACTAGGATCGTCAAACCAATTCTACATGGCGTGATGACAGTAAAATGTCAGACTAATGATTTCAGTGTCCTCAGTCTTAGGCAAAAAAAGAAGGTTTGTCACAGAAAAAGTCAATGACTTATTTTGCAGAGAAAGAATTCTGTGTATGAATGAAGTGAAACATCTGTTCAGCATTAAGCGATTCAGTTTTATAACAAGTGCTGTCCTCAGTGATGGCAGTCTGAACCACGTCAACATTGGGGGGGGGTGGGTCGTTAGCCGTTTCCCGAAGGCCCCAGAGTTATGTCATTACCTTGAGGGAGCGCGTTTCATCGCCAGAGGAGGTGTGCAGACCTGTTTTTAATACAAAGGTAGGTCAAAGGTCCCCGTGAGCAATCAATTACTTTTGTCGGATACTGGCATGTGAATATATATTAGTCTGAAGTTAAGCTGGTGTATTTCTGTTGATTCCTTGTTGTCCCCTGCATGTAGTTATGGTCCACACTCGTGTCGTCCCTAGTGTTTGTGTCTGTAGTGGTTCTTGGTTATGCTCACCTGTTTCTTGCTAGTCGTAGTCGTTAGTGTTCTGTAAGAGCCCACATCTGTTCCCTGTTGAAGCCCTCATTGCCTGTTTATATGTGCCCTTGCCCCCTTTCCTTAGTAGTTGTGTAGTTGTTCCCGCGGTTTGTTTAGTGTGTTTGGTCTTGTGCTTTTCCCTCCATTTCCAGAACTTGCTGGTTTGACCCCTGTGGTCCGTTTGTTTCAGTTTTCCTCTTGAGTTCTGCCTCTTAATAAAGCCCCTTTGTTCTTCGTTCTACCTTCGCCATGCCCAGCTACAACAATGCTAAGTTTGCAGGGAGGTATGCAGGCATTTCAACGTACTTGCACAAATGACAAAGCTTTTGAATGTGTGTGTGTTTGTTCGCTGTATGTTTTCTCCAGGTGTGCAGCTTTGAAATCCTGGCTCTTCTCAGCTGGACATTACGTTTCTTAAGCTTTCAGCTCCAGGAAGGTCACAGGCCCCCCTCCACCCATTGCTGCTAGCCACCAGGACCCGGCCCACAGCACCCATCACTAGTACATCAGAACCTGCTGTGTGGGTTGGTTAAGGCTCTGAACTCATCGTGGTCCCAGTGATTTATTTGGAAGGGCCTCAGCACCCTCATTAAACATAACAGTTCCATGAAGTCAGGCAAGCTGACACCAAACATGACTCTCATGAGACTTCAAGATATGGCTGATTGCAGCTAAGGATCTAGAAATGCAGCAGGAGGTCAGACCCAGAAGATGCTGGAGCCAGAGCAGTCGCTGGACACCCCGTGCAAAATGGCATGTGCAAAGGCTCATTGGTGGAGCACGCCAAGTAGAGCACCCCCTAGTGCCCCCACATGGCATAGTGATGGAACCTGAAACTGCTAGAAACATTGTGTCAGAGGGTCACCCTTGATCTAATCTATTATAAGTCCTTCAACTTCCAAGTTCTCTCCAACCACAGATCAGTAGGAGGAGGTCAACTTGGCCTTGACAGCCACATTCCCACTTACTTGTCCCCTTCTTCTGTCTCTTCTTCCTCCACACTCAAGATGCTGCACCTGCACTGCTTGGGGGTACGACCGGGCTGGTGGGACAGCAGGGGCAGCATGGAGTTAGCTCACTGGCCCGTAAGAGTATGTCTCCGTCCCGCGGGGGCCGCTGTTTTCATAACAGCTTTAGCCGTCATAGCAAACCTGCACCTAGACAGCGCGAGCGCCCTCCCCACTGACACGTTCTCTTTTGGCACTAATCCCCCTTTCCTCGCCGTCTGGCCCTGATTGACTTTGATCTGAATGCCAGCCACATTTAGTCGATTATCAGTGACGCCAGTCACTGCCGAGGCCCTGCTCAGGCACGAGGAAGAGGCTCACATCCACGTCCGTGTCGCTGAGGCCCTGGCCACCTGGCTGCCTGATGCTGCCCTGGTGAGCGGCAGCCTGGGGAACAACCAAGGGTTTGGCTTTCCATCCTAAGGTACAACGATTCCGATCAGTAGACTGAGTTCTGTCCACTTCACTTATGGGCTCTGCCTGTAAGTGGCACGATTAAACGTCGAATTTGCTTCTAGCTCATATCACCAGCTTCCTCTGAAGCCTATAGACAGAAGCCCAGCTTCAGTGATGGCTATGAAAGCAATTATTTAGATAAAATACCTCCGAGTGCAATCAATTAAAGAATAAAAGTCCATCTTAGTGGACGAAAGACCACTGGCCTGAATCATGAAGCTGGATTTCTTGCTTAGCCAGATATCTTGTCAGATTTATATCTGATAAAATGGAAATGCGATATGCACTTTGCCATTACATTTTCCATTTCTAAGCACAAAGATCCCGCAGCAATGATAAAGAAACCAAAACGACACCATTTGCATTCTCCACTCAGGCATGAGTTTTCAGCACGAGCAGCACTGAGGCTGTAAAAACTCAAGACAAACTCAGACGAGTTGCAGCGCCGACGGTCCGTGTATTTCGTTTCCTGTTTAGCATTAGCATTTCGTTTCCTAATTTTCGTTTTCGTTTTCATTTAGTGAGTTTGTCTTTCCATTTTTACAGTGCTGAAAATCCAAACGGACACTTTGTTTTCGGCTTTTCTTTTCCCAGTTAGCGATTTCATTTTAATTCTGACACTAAAACACCGCGAGTATATGGAAAATGAAAATGCAAAAGAGATAAAGACAAAGTGTTCTTATAATTTTATACTTAATTTTTTCACAAATTACTCGTGCCTGAGTGGAAAATGAAAATGCAAATGGTGTTACTTTCATTTCATGTTTTTTCATTTTTGCAGGATCTTTGCGCCTAGAAATGGAAAACTAAATGTCAAAGTGCATATTGCATTTCCATTTCATCATTATCATTTTCATTTTCTCTTCTGCAGGAAATACCTCCCATAGAGTTAAGGTAGTCTGGGGTAAATGTAACTGAAGTCCATTTTAACTGAGGTACCTTATATCCTGCTAAGCAGGAAATTCATTTTAAAGAGGCACCTGGCTTGTTTCAGAGCTGGATCTTCACGTGACCATAGTCGGAGGTGGTGTTTACCACCAGTGAAAACACGCATTAGCATTTGGTTCCCTGTTGGGCAGAAAAGGTCGCTACACTAAATATTAAACAAATGCCATAGTGTACCTGAGTGTAGCTGAGAGGCCCGAGGGTCCCAGTCCAACCCCCACAGCTGACACGCGGCCAAGCCTCGATCCAGCTGGACGCTGTCGTGCTGATGTTCAGCAGAGCGGTTACGCTTACAGAAAGTGAGAGGCCAGCTGTCCCCTCCGTCTGTGTTTGATCTGCGAAGATCTACACTACGTAAAAGCATGATCGGTGGTGACAGCCCGTCTCTGCTTAACCTGTACTAGCTGTGTAAGTAAGCTCCCCAGGGACAGGCGAGGAAGAAACGTCTCGGAACATAAGGGTAATTGCTAATGTTGCCTATTTGTATATTTCATAGCTAATGCCTTGCAGATGATTTCGCCTGGAAATGTGACACATTATTCCATGCCGCACCCAGGCTTTTCTGGTCCTCTGCAAGTGTTTTAGAGTGACGTATTTAAAAATATCGATCTAGGATGCCTATTCTGAGCAGCCTCGGGATATCGGTGTGCTTGGATCAAATCCACACATCTACTTTTATTTAATTTTTTTAGAAACAGAATGCAGGATTTTTAAAGCAACAAAAAGACAGTGATTTAGGGGATCAGGGGCAGTATGATTTTAGTATCCATACAGGAATTACCCAGTCACCCCACTCCTCAGGGAATCCAACTCTCTTATTGGCTGCAAGCTCTCTTCCTGAGCCAATGACGGCCGTGTTCCGTATTAAACCCATTAGCGAAACTGGATTGTATCAGACTGAGAGAGAAATTAAACATCTGTCATGAAACTAGGAGTTACGGTTCGCTCAACAGAAACAGAACCATGACCAGGAATAAATTCAACTTAGGAGGGACAATGGGCATAATTAATCAGCCTATTGGTCTATTGGTTTCCTGACTAACTTGTATCTATAACTCTTCTTTAAGTTTGTCTTTCTGTCTCACCCACTCTACAGGTATGCAAAGCTGTATTGTGATTGATCAGTTCTCTACAGGACTGGCATTGACTGCTGGGGTCCCGGAGGACCCCTGTAAAACCAGTGGCAAGTTGGCACTTGTTGGAGTGTAACCATGCTTCACTGGCCCCCGCTGTAGGTCTCATGATGGATGCAAGGGGGCTGGGCTTGGTAATGTAGTGGGAAGCAACTGGGGGGTTGACATGTCAGTTGACGTCTGCTGTCATTATTTCACTTTTGTCGTGCTAAACTTATCTGAAAAAATTGAGTTTTCTGAAACACAGATTGGTTCCTCAAGCTTCCATTGGATGGCAGTAGTGAGCAGAACAGCTTTTCATCCCAGAGAATATATATTGTCCCTTGTCAGAACTGAGCTGGGTTCCATGTAATAACTTTAAGTAGCTGTACATAAATCCAGACCGGACGTAAAATCGGAACTACCATGTGTGACCCTGGTTTGACATTCACGCCATTTCCATGTCAGTGCCTGTGCTTTATGGTCATTGTTAACGTTGCTAAATTGTGGAGAGGCTGAGCTGTGATGCAGAGCCGGAGAGACATCCTCGGATGGACTCTGCCTGTAAGGTCGTCAGTTCAAATGCGTGGACAACGGCGTGATTTCGCTGTTCAAACCCTGAGTAACACCCTTAACGCCCCATCGCTCCACGGACTGTCTGACCCCACTTTCTCAGATATACGTCGCTCTGGATGAAAGCATCTGCTAAATAACGTAGCACTGCCTATGTAACACAGTTCTGGCACAGACTGTTGCAGAGGTGTATCTTGTTTCACATGGTTTGTCACAGTCTCTGTGTTCGGGGGTGTCATGCCGACAGGAGTAACGCTGTTGGCACCGTGGTTTCGCCTCCTCTGTGCTCCGTATTCCACCCAAAGGGTGATTAAGGACTCTATAGCTGTGCCCTGCCTGCTATACATCGGTTCCTATACTGTCGCTAAATATTCTATCGGTTTGTGTCTTGCTGGAAATGACAGTCTTGGGCTGTTTGGGGTGATGACTCATTTGTACGAGTCCGCAGTGTAATGGGGCCCAAATAACAAGCACTAAATCGGTGCCTGCTTCTTTTGGCCCCATGTGTGGTGAGCATTAGTGAAAGGGGCTTCCTTAAATGGTGTAGAAATGCTGTGGCAGATAAACATCCTGTACAACTGAAACTGCATGGACATGCTAGGCTAATGCTCTCTGCTGGCTACATGTAGAAGGCTTTTACATAACAGTTAGCAGAACATCCCACGTACACTTTAACTGGCTGTTACTTGAGTTATTACATTTTGTCGCGAGATCTGAATGGTGCTCTTTCTGCTGTAGATTGTGCCTGTAAACCTGCCACATTGGTCTCTCACTCGGCCTTTGTCTGAGACGTCTTTATACCCCCATGGCATGTTGGTCCGCATGTGCAACACACGTGCTTGTGGGTGTTCAGCTACATTAGACATGAAAAAGGATCATTAATACCCCTTCCACTTGGACCTGCTTTCAAATGATGGTGTGATTATGGATAATGAAAACACCAATGATCATTCTCACTAGCAGTCATGTGTCTTTGAGGATACTGAAAACACCAATCATCATTGTCCTCAGTTGTCACATGTTATTGCGGATAATGAAAACACCAGTTGTCATTCTCCATAGTGGTCACATGTCCTTACAATGGCAGAGCCAATAGGAAGGTCAGAAAACAGGATGATCAATCCCAGGTTGCTTTTATGTCTGCTAATTAACAACCAGTTTAAGTTGAGCATTGTCCATTTGAACTTTTGTAGTGATTTACTATAAGTGCTCAAAAGTGACTTTCAACTGTCTAGTTTTGCTTTATCAATCATCTTTTTGTCTAATCCTACCTTTCACAAACTCTCACCTTCCAGGTTATAATTAGTCATTCTAAGCAGATGTGCAAGCCAACACAACAACAGCCAGAAGCCATATATTACCTCTGTATTCCTTAAAGGGGAGGATTCAACAGCAACACTTGACCATAAATGCAACCAATCAGAAAAGATATTTCCTTAAAGGGGAGGGATCATTACAGCAATACAACCATAAATGAAATCCAACAGAAACAAATGCCTTTTCATAACTGTTGCAGCCTGGAGAGCTATTTGAGTACATCACGCTGTGCTTGACATAATCGTTAGTCATCGTGATGCTTATCCAGATTGTTCAGGAATTGTTCAGCTGACAGCGGGGTGCGCTGTTCCGACAGTCAGTGGCCCAGAATCTGAAGGTCCTCCCAAGTGCTCTGCTCCGAACGGCTCCTACAGGCTCCTACTGGGCGAGAGCCACAGCCAGGAGCAGACAGTACTCTGTAAACCTCCCAAAACCATGTGATGCAGATGTGCTGGTGATGCTGATGGTCGACCAGATTCCAGCCCAAAAGACGAGTCCCGAGGATGAATCCGGAGTCTGGAATTAGGCCCGGAAGAATGGTGGGGAGGGTGGTGGCCTGGCACTGGAGCAGCCCCGTGCCTCAAGCATACAGATGGAAGGGCTCTGGCTGAGACAGAGAGGAGGCCAAGAGTGACCCTGCTTTGATCCTGTCGTCACGGAGGGGGAGGAGGGCGGGACTGGGGGAGGTAAGTGGCAGACTAGCGGTCCAGGGTGGGGATCTTGCAGACGAAGGGGAAGGCCCTGTCGCAGCTGTTGTCGTTCCAGGACCTCAGAGCTGCCAGACACAGAACCTACATGAGCACCTATCACCCTATCTCCATCTTTTCAGGCCGGCCTCAGGTTCGGTGTGCACACGTTCTGCAAATAATTCGCCTCAATAGAATGCTAATTAATGACGTTTCCTGGAGCGGCTTTGGTAAAGCTGCCAGAAAATATGGGTTGTGGTGCGTGCATATTTCCGGGCCACATGACCAGTGGCCTCGTTGACTTTTTACAGAAATCGAAGTAAATTAGTCACCAGGTCTTTAGCACTTTAATGTGGGATGGAGATTCCACATTAGAAGAGAATGACAGGAGATGGCAAACTCAAACTTGGTGAGACATGGGGGAAATGGAGGCGGGGGGGTGGGACAGGGCAGCACTCACCACTGTTCTGTCGATACCAAATCTCCACACAGTCCTCCTCAGTGGGAATGCGATGGATCCCGTCATCTGGTTGGTTCCCGTCCCAGTAGCTGTATTCGTACTGAGAGCCATCAGTCCACTCCAGAGTGCCCTCCTGGGGAACCAACGCAGAGACCATGTCAGGCCACTGAAACCTCAGAGGTCCATCTTCTCCAGCTGCCCGAGTATTCTTGTTATAGCATTAACCTGATAATATGATTGGTGTTTGATTTAATACCAAAGAACACAGGCAATCCGATCTAATCTAGGAATCTGACCGGAATCATCTGACAATCAAGAGATTTGAACATATCGTGGTAAATTCTCTGTAAAAGCAGTAATGTGCTATGTTGTTGCAGTGACAAGGGTTGGGTTTGTTTCCTATATATGTTCAACCTCAGATTCCAGGTCTTTTCATTCAGTCATTTAAACTGGTAAGATTATGAAGTTGAGTTGGTTTGATATGGCCCATTAAATGTTTCTAGTTCATTTTTAAATGTGGCCCTGCAGGTCGACCTAGACTTTCTCGTTTCCTCGTCGTAATTGTGACTGGTTACCTGCACAGACTTGTTTTTAGGTTATTGAAATCTTGTTTATACATTATCAGAGTGTAGACATTAAACGCTTAAAAAACTGCTGCAGTGGCCCCTGGGTAATTTGAGAGCCCCGGGTTACATTCCGCATGATGTCACCTGTCTGCGGTCATGAAGGCCGATCCATATGTCCGTGGGAATCCCAGGAACACGGCTGTTAACCAGGTCGTAGACAAACACGTTCTCCTCCCAGCTACGGGGCATGGATGCAGACAACAAGAGGTAAGTCAGGTTCATGCAGGTTCAGCTAAGTTCAAAGGAGACGCAGCCTGAATTCAGGCATGAGTAAGTGCGGTTCAGGTAGGTTCAAATCAGTTCGGGTAGAGGTAAGTCAGGTTCAGGAAGGTTCAGCTAAGTTCAAAGGAGACGCAGCCTGAATTCAGGCATGAGTAAGTGCGGTTCAGGTAGGTTCAAATCAGTTCAGGTAGAGGTAAGTTAGGTTCAGGAAGGTTCAGCTAAGTTCATTGAGATGCAGGTGAAATTCAGCCAGATTCAGGCGTGAGCAGGTGAGCTTTAGGTTAGACGTCAGACAGCAGTCTAATTTCGAGTCTCACACCTGCCACTGAACATGGGTAAGCTGTAGCCTTCTCTGTGTTGGTTCCGCTCCTACCTGTGGATGGAGGTGAGCTTGGCGGATCTGGCCCCATTGGAGAACTCGGCGCAGTAAAGGTCGGCCTCGGCCCAGGTGCGGTTCAGGGGGAAGAAGCGGTAGCAGTGGCCCTCGAACTGGGTCCAGAACAGTGGGCAGGAGATGGGCTGGCTGGGGTCAGGCAGCTGCAGGGGCAGAGCTGAGGGGGCGAGACCAGCTGTGATTACGCAAGAGCCCAGAGTAGCGAATAGGATGGCAACATCGCTGCTTTAATGCCCCTTCAGCGAAATGGCTTGGACTGCGCCGTTGAAGCTGAACGGAGGTCGTTCACCGTGCCTGCCACATGTCTTTGATCTAAAGAGTTCCCGGCCATCTGCAAATGGTTAAGGTATCTACCTTTATAAAGCAAGTCGCGGCTCACAGACCAGGCAAGTTGCACCACGCTGTGATGTCATGTGCCGCTCCTTCCCCGCAGTTTCCATAACGGCTTTGCATAAGCTGCACCAGCACAGTGACGTTATAGTATGATAACATTACAACACAGCCTGACGTCCAGTGAACACCGTGACAAAGCTATGGCGGTTCCAGAAAGCACGGGGTGCGGCGTCCGGGTGTGGTGGAGAGCCTCTCCGGCCCCCGTTGGGCGTCACTCACCTTGCATGATGTTGATGTCGGTGGCTGGGGGCAGGGCGGCTCCGGGGGTGACCGCGAGCAGCAGGGTCAGCCATAAATCCTGGCAGAGCATCGTCCTAACGGTCGGCGTCTGTGTGCGAGCACGCGTGCAAGTGTGTGCGTGAGCGCAGGCGACTGCGATGGAGCGAGAGGGAGAGAGAGGGGGCGTGTGAGCACATAATGGCCACCCCCCCCTGGCCGGGGGCAATGGCCCAATGGGAGGACAGCAGGAACGAGGAGAGGGAAAAGCTAAGGAGAGGCTCTCTACACACCTCTGATAACCCACGGTAGCACCAACCTGAACCAGCTTCAGCGACAAAGATTACCCATCTTAACTAGTGACTTCTCCGAAATACACGGCCCTTTACCCTCATTTCTGAACACATTTCGAAGTAGGTGTACAAATTAGCTGCCTTTAACCACTAAAATGGCTAAGAAATGAATGCAATTAATAACGAATTAATACGTGCTGAAGTGCCATACAGATGAGGGAGGTCACATGGGCCCTCCCAACCCCCACCAGCTCAGATGACAGTTTCTATTTCTGTGATGAGCCCGAGTGCAGAGGGTGGTGGCATCAGCGCCCCCACCCCCCCTTGCCTGTGCACCCGGCCGGCGCTGCACTGTCCCACCCCCGAACGCGACCCCCACTGGCTGGACAGCGTCGGGCCACACCTGTGTGAGAAGCCGGCCTGTCAGCTCTCCGAATCCGGCAGGGCCACACCCACCTTTTGGCAGCGCTTCTCGGATCGGTCCCGGGACACCTCAGTGACCGGAAAGCAGCCTTTCCATACCTGAAACCCGATCCGGCATTAAGGAATAGATGTCATAGTCACAGCTACAGGTTATTAAAGTAGAGACTGCATCATGCTGGCCAGGATGTATGTAACATCCCCCCTACCTAAGCCCCATTGACCTTCCAGTGTCCCCCCCCCAAAGTTGCAGCTTTCGTCCACCTTTGACCCGTAAAGTTCTGCCTCTCTGCACTTATCCATCTCCCTTGCTTCAGCCCACCCTCCTCCAACCCCTAATCTCCCATGCTGATATACTAATTGCCTACAGATGATGGTTCCCCAAGAATACATGGTCACAGGCTTTTCATTGGTTACTCCGTGGTCACATGGTATTGGTCCGCAGTCAATCATCAGGCTTGGGCAAGAAGAGCTGAACAAATCAGCTGTGAGAGCACAGCATCGGTCATTTCACAATGTGGCTTGGCCAATAAAGGACCCTGCATGGTTTAGCTCAGGCTACCTTGACTTCCAGAGATGTTCCCGAGGTTAATGTCCCCTAATGCCTCTGTTCCCTTCAGAAGAAAGGTGAAACCAGGACACTCGGTTGCTCTCCAATAATCTTTGAATGGTGGAACTACTGTGCATCACAGTCAGCTCCCAGTAATGTAGTGAATTTACCATTTCTCAGTTAATCCAAAGAGTAGATCAGCTTTACAGAATCCATCTAAAACCTGCCACCAAACCACTGGGATTTTTATCAAGACAAGGAATGGCCTAGTCTGGGCAGAGCCTAAGTATGGTCAAACAAAGATGCCATGGATTCCCTAGAAGGTCTGTGATTCATGAATGGAGCAGAACCAGCAGGAGAAAAAAAGGAAGAAAAAACTTCAAGCCCCCCCCAAAAAAAAACATGAAGGGGGTTGATAGGGTTAATGCCATTAGAAGCTGGTTCTTATGAACTCAACCATAAAACCAACAATACGGCGTTACATTGTAACAAACGATCTATCAGTGTTAAGCATGGTGCCATTATTACCTGAATATCCTTTCAACAGAATTAATGCTGAAAGGTAGTTTCATGAAAGTGCTACATGTGCGTACTGAGCATGTGCCATCAACCCTTGAACCCATGACCGATAACACATAAAGTGACAGTATTACCCCCTGCCCTACCATGACTGTTAACATATAAAGTGACAGTGTTACACCCTGCCCTACCATGACCGTTAACATGTAAAGTGACAGTGTTACATCCTGCCCTACCATGACCATTAACATGTAAAGTGACAGTGTTACACCCTGCCCTACCATGACCATTAACATGTAAAGTGACAGTGTTAACTAATGTTTTTATATTATTAGTCTAAGTTGTAGCGTTAGTTGTGGTGGTGTTTTGATAACGTATTGAGAATGTACGAACCGGGCAGTAAAGTTTTGTAAACATTCCTAGAAGGGACCATTGTTAGCGGGGGTCCTACTGGCCCCT
>JAODKN010000004.1:75861-86127 GCA_026774425.1 Petrocephalus zakoni
ACCCCCATCCCATGCGTGTTGCATGTCTGCGACTCAGAGTTCAGATCTGAGGCTGCCTCGCGGTGCCGCATCCCCGTTCACGGGGGCGCCATGTGGCTGGGAGGCTGTGCCCGTGATGGGAGGTCCCGTACCTGCCGTAGTCATGTGACTGCTGGGCCCCTGAACCAGCTCCTCAACCCCCCAATTGCCCCATGGATTGTCTGAACCGGCTTTCTCATAATAAAAACTAAGCATGTCGTTTTAGGTTAAAGGCGTCTGCTAAGTAAATGGAATGTGAACGTTTCAGAGGCGACAGTGTGTCCGTCGGCCAGGACTGCGTGAAGTGCAGCGTCCCTGGTGACCACGGTTCCGGAGCTCCTGCCGAAACGACCTCCCTCGACCCGCCCGACACCCCGCTGCTGCACAATGAGGCCTTCCCAGCCATCGCCACTCTGGAGGAAGCGGGTAGGTGGCGAGCTAACGCCCCCTTTGCCCCCCCCCCTGCTGTCTGCCAGTTGTTGTGCTTAGCTGGTGAAATGACAGCTGTGAGGTTCCCGAATACCTGTCACACATGGCGTGGCCGCTTTGAAAACAAACAAGGCGTCTCCCGAGCCAGCCGTCCCAGTGCTTTCTGCCTTCTTACGTCGCCCTTGTGAACTGAAAGTGAAAATGACCTCTACGGTATTTCAGCCTTGTAATTAACAGGTGCTTTCCTGTAAACCAGAAACCCCCGTCTGCTACGCGCTGATTAAACGTGGCACCCATGTGTTCTGGCTGTTCCTCAAGCCTCTGGAGCGTAGCCGATTGCTTTGGGTTTTAACTGCTGGGCATGACAAGCTAATTGCCTTATGAATTGCTTTACAAAATCAATTTAACTTCCGTTCTGAGCTCCTAATGGTGTGATAAGTCTGAAACCATTCTGGATTTTCTCTCTGTGGCCTCCTGGACTGTAATGAAGTAACTGCAGCGTGGTCCAAATGTAACCGCCAAAGTTCTCCAGAGATAAGCATGACACAGCCATTCTTGAGAAGTTTACCGGCTTCGATTGCTTGGTTGTTGGTTATAGGACCATAAATGGATGCGTGAATCGCAGTTTGGGGTCATTGGTCGTCTCATGTCGGAATGCTCGTCATATCTGTAATTTCAAGGTGGTTCTTTGGGCAGATAAGGGTTTCTGTCAGAATTATCCATGGAAATACAAATCGGTGATGTTTTGATCTCAGGGTTGCTTTGTGAAGGGATTAATAATTTTTTTTTTTTATGATAGAAGTGCTTTTTATGGACCGAGATTGCAGGAAGATGCATCTCTGTGTCGATGATGGTGGCGCTTAATCAACGTCAGGCTTGACAATGCCTTGGATGGATCTGAGCTGTACATTTTTGAGTATGCGGGGCTGGATTTGATCTTTAAAAAAAAAAGTCTGTTTTTGTCATTAGTGACTGTCTGAACTTTAAGCCAGGTGTAGATCCTTTTTGAAAATGCTACTGTGCTATGTGTTGTTGAGAAGAACAGTTGTGTGTGTGTGTGTGTGTGTGTGTGTGCGTGTGTGTGTTTAAGGGACTTTTCTCGGTTCCTACCAGGTGGATATGAAGTCGATGGGGGTCTCTGTGATAATACTTTTGGTTGGAAGTCGCTGGGGCAAGAGTTGAGGATCAACGATGTGACGTGCGATCTGACCAGTTTTCAGCATGGAAGCCGTGCTTTAACTTCAAAAGACATGAGGAAATCACAGGGTAGGTGCCGCCTGGCAGATTGCGGCAATTGATTTGGCGTCCTAGCTGCTGAGCTCAAAAGTGACCCCCCCGCCCCTGCCGCTTTATGTGCGATCTTCAGATCGCCCCCTGGCTCACTCGGAGGAGTCGCGGCTGGCCAACCTCCTTCGGAGGGTATCCCGGGAAGATGACCGGGACCGAAGACTGGCCACTATGAAACAAATGAAAGAGTTCATTGTGCACTCTGAAAACAAAGTGGTGAGTTCTGACACTGCCCCCTACTGGTGTGGTGGTCTCTCTGCTGGTTTGACTTTGTTTGATTGGTTACCTTTCTAAGTCTAATCTTTATTCTGCTGTCTTCCTAGGTTCTTGTGAAACAGTTGGATACTATCCTGGCTGCTCTAAACGATGTTTTGAATGAAAGGTAGGGCAGGAATTCTGGCCCCTTCGATTAACAAATGTCGGCGTAAGCCCCCGATTAGCTGTGGCACGGTTGTGTGCTTGTCTGGTGACCGTGTGCCGTCTCTGCTCCCATAGCAGCAAGCTCCTCCAGGAGCTTCGGCAGGAGGGGGCCAGCTGCCTGGGCCTGCTGTGCGCCTCCCTCAGCTACGAGGCTGAGAGGATCTTCAACTGGATGTTCGTCAAATTCAGCTCGTCCACCAAGGACGAGGTGAAGCTGCTGTTCCTGGTGGCTGTGCACAAGGCCCTGGAGACGGTGGGCGAGAAGAAGGCCTTTTCACCCGTCATGCAGGTTGGGGCTGCCGTCCACGTCAGTGTGAGTGAGTGAGTGAATGAATGAATGAATGAATGAATGAATGAGGGCATGGGGCCTATAGTTTGAAGGTTATGGGTACAGCAAGCTTGTGGTTTAATCTCGTGTTCTTCAGCTATATAAACGGTGCAAACTTGGTTGAACTGTCAGCTAAGTATCTCAGGTTGACGCATCATGGGCAGATTTGAAGGTGGGCCGAAGTGCTTCGTGGTTGGTTGAGCGGTTGGGGTCAGAGGTCGCGGCTAAAGGACGCGGCTGCGCGTTTGTTCCCCTGAGCAGCTGGTCATGAGCAGCTTGCAGTCCATCCTGGAGAACCTGGACACGCCGGAGCTTCTGTGCCAGAGCGTCAAATGCATCCTGCTGGTGGCTCGGTGCTATCCCCACATCTTCAGTGCCAACTTCCGGGTAAGTGTGCCCCGGCGGGCCCCGGTGGGCCCCCAACCCCTAGCCGGTGCTCATGGCTGGCACTCACACCGCCCTCCCGTTCCAGGACACCGTGGACATCCTGGTAGGCTGGCACATCGATCACACGCAGAAGCAGTCACTCACACTCCAGGTGTCAGGTGAGCAGGTCTCCATGCACTTGCAGTCCTCTGGGGGCGGGGGGCCCTGACTGTACGCTGATCTCATGGGGAATCTGATGCTGCCTGTCTTGCAGGCTGGCTTCAGAGCCTGGAGCAGTTCTGGGTGGCCGACCTGACGTTTTCCACCACGCTGCTGGGGCAGTTTCTGGAGGACATGGAGGCTTACGCAGAGGTGAGCTGGCCTGATAGATGGGCGCGGATAGGCCACCTCGATCTTGGGGCTGCTTGGGTTTTGTGTGCGTATCCACGGGACAGTAGTGTAGCGGAAACCCTGTAATCTGACGACTTAAATTCTGCTTTAAGATGACTTATCGACTGGTTGAGTCTCAGGACCAACAATTTTCATCAGTCATTAAGTCACGCCTGATCCTTTCAATTTTGAATACAAATTTTGCCTGTGAGGGTTGGGTCTGATATTCGACAAAACGATCAGTTTACAAGTAACGGGCCAGTGTTGGGTTGCGACCCACCGAATGAATGATGCAGAGGAAGTTTTTGGTGGCGGTTGAGCTTCCAGGTGATACGCGCCGGTTCTTTGCGTAACCAACAGGACCTGAGCCATGTGGCGTCGGGCGAGACCCCGGACGAGGATGTCCCCCCGCCCTCGGTGTCGCTGCCCAAACTGGCAGCGCTGCTGCGGGTCTTCAGCACGGTGGTGCGCAGCATCGGCGAGCGATTCCATCCCATCCGCGGCCCCCCCATCACCGAGGCCTACGTCACGGACGTAAGGATGCCCCGCGCCCCTCGAAATGGACACCGCCGGCCAGCCAGCCCTCGTATGCTGACCCTGTCTCCCCCCCCTCCCCAGGTCCTGAACCGGGTCCTGACCTGCGTCACCACGGCCCGCCAGGCGCTGTTCTCGGAGCCCGTGTTAACAGCGGCCAACGAATGTGTGTGCGTGCTGCTGCACAGCACCGATTCGGGCGGGCGCCTCACCGACGCCGTCATCGCCTATGGCCTGGACCAGCTGGACAGCTGCCGGGCCTGCGGGCCGGAGCACTGCATTGCCGTGCTGCACCTACTCACGCTGGTAAGGCCAGGCTTACACTGGGGACATGGCCCGTTGGGGTCCCCTAGTGTCATGACCGTCTGTGGCCAGCAGGGGGCCCCAGACCTTGAGGTTGGAGTTGTGGTAAAGCGAGACTTTGGGGCCATTTGTTCCAGATCGTGGACCAGATTAACAACAAGCTGCCGGCGCATTTTGTGGAGAAGCTTCTGGCCCCAGACTCTCAGCTGCTGGAGCTGCGCTTCCACAGGGAGAAGGAGGTATGGGGGGGGGCTCTTTGGGCCAGCGTTAGGGGACAGGGGGGGCTCTCTGAGCCAGCATCGCGGTGGGGGGAGGGCATCCGTGAAGGCGTCTTGTCTGCGCTCGCAGGTGGTGGTGGCAGCCCACGGCGTGTACCAGGCTGTGCTCTGCCTGAAGAACATCCCCATCCTGGAGGCGGCCTACAAGCTGGTACTGGGAGAGGTGGCCTGTGCCCTGGACAGCCTGCTGCTCCCGCTGGGTCTGCCTGCCGCAGACGCCCACATCCAGCACGCCGCCTTTGCTGAGGCCCGCCTGTCCCCCGAGCGTGCAGAGTTCGTGCTCATCTTCAGCCTGAGCGCACTCACCACCATCGGCAACACCAAGAACTCCCTCATCGGGGTGGGTGTGTGGGCGCAGTTCGGGCTCCTCGCGTGTGCCCGTCGTGCTGTAATGCTTCCTGTCACCACTTGGTGGCTCTAGCGGGAGGGCAGATCTGAGCTTTGGGGGTTTCATGTTAGAGAGGTTTCTCTGCCTAACCAGTGGAAAGGTAGGGTGGCTCACCAGGTGTGATGTCCTCATCTGTTGGCCCCCTCGCCTCTAGATGTGGGCGCTGTCGCCCACCGTCTTCACACTGCTCAGCCAGAACCTGCTGGTGGTGCACTCGGAGCTGGCTGTGTACCACCCTGCCGTGCAGTTCGCAGTTATCTACACCCTCTACTCGCACTGCACCAGGTACCAGATACCCGCATTTACCTGACATGAACCTTGCCCACAGATTGGGCCCCGGTGACCCCTGAGCGTGTGAGCGTACACCCATAACCCCCCCGTTCCGCAGGCACGACCATTTCATCTCCAGCAGCCTGAGCTCCTCATCACCCTCGCTGTTCGACGGCGCCGTCATCAGCACCGTCACCACGGCCACCAAGAAGCACTTCAGCACACTTCTCAACCTGCTGGGGGCGCTCTTGAGCAAGGAGCGACTCAACTCCGATTCCAGGTTGCCCCCCCTCCCCCAAGTGGAGCGTTTTATTTCCCCCCTCCCCCGTTTCCCTGGTAACTGACCAGTCACACTTCCTGTCCCCACAGGAAGCTGCTCCTCACATGGGCCCTGGAGGTGTCCCTGCTCATGAAGAAGTGTGACACCTACTCCCCCCTCTTCGCCTTGCCCTCTTTCCTCCGCTTCTGCAAAGGCCTGCTGTCTAACGGTGAGGCCACTACGCTCCCCCCGCCCACAGGCCGTGGGCTCTGTCTTCGCCCTGCTGGCCCCTCAACCCCCCTCTCCCGACTTCCCCTCCCCCCAGCCCTGAACGAGGACGCCTCCATCTGCCTCCAGACCTGCAGCAGCCTTCACGTGCTATCCTCGTCCCTCACCCCCGAGCTGCAGCAGAGGTACCGAGCGCAGCAGACGCCCCGTCTGTTTGCAGTCTGTGCCGGGTCGCGCCAGCAGGGGGGCGTGACGAGCCTCTCCATCCCTGCAGGTGTGTCGATGTGTGCCGGGTGCAGCTGGTCCACAGCGCCGTTCGAGTCCGGCAGGCCTTTGGGAAGCTTCTGAAGACCATTCCCCTGGATGTGACCTTGAGGTGACCTGCTCACTTTCTGCATGAGGAGCTTGGGATGGACTGGGCCCAAACGCGGGTCTGGGTGGTGTGTGTGTGTAAAGTGCCAGGTTTGATTTGGAAACGCGCCTGCCTGCTTTCCCAGTAATCACGGGCATCCCGAGGTGCAGGAGATCTCGCTGGCCATCCGGCAGCACATGAGCAAGGCCCCCAGCAACACCTTCCACCCGCAGGACTTCTCTGACCTCATCAGCTTCATCCTTTATGGGACTGTGCACCGTGTTGGGTGAGTAACGGGGTGGGGCTTTGGAGGAATGGGGGTGGAGCTTTGGAGGAATGGGGGCGGGGCATGTTGGGTCTGACTAGGGATGGGTATCGATAAGATTTTAATGGTGGTACTACTCTTTCCGGTGCTGCTTGTCGGTTCGGTACTTTAACATCGTTATTGGTACATTATGAAGAAAAAGTCAAATTGACTTTAAGCAATCCCTATCGTTCAACAACTTTGCATTATTTAACAAATTTACATAAAATGTGAAATGCAAAATTTCACAGAAAATACAGTAATATTTTAAACATTTCCGATAGAAATGTAAAACAAATTACTTTAATGCAAAGCTTTTAATGCCTTTACACGCAAAATGCTTGTTGTACTTTTAGCCCCGAGCACTGTCCGCATTGATTCTAGTGAAGTGCAACCACACTTTTGATCTCCTACCTCTCCACCATCACTAGTCTGCGGTCCCTGCCCGATCTGCATGCGCATGTCTTACAGTACTGCAGATCTGCCGTTTCTTTGCCGTTTGTGAACGCAGGAACAAACTTTTCATGCAGTACCATCGACACAGCTGACAATTACTCCTCTATGCTGGGGGAGTTGCAATAATACGAAAATCATTATAATAAAAACAGTTGTGTGTTTAGTGTCAATTCTTTCTAATGACTTCTCAGTCCACAACGAGTTTGTGCATTTATTTTAAGGGTTTTGCAATATCACATCAAATAAAAAGCTGCTGTGCTTGTCATATATTTTGATGCTTACCAACGGATATTAAGTATCTTGCGATTGTGTATGTCTGCTTATATATCTTAATAAAAATTTAAGATATATAAATTTAAGTTAATACCGTTAACGTCAGCGCTTATCGATACTCTGGTTTTTAAAAATTTAGCCCCGGGACCCGTTTAGTGCCGGGTTTCGGTGCCCATCCCTAGGTCTGACCCCCGGTGGCTTGACATGGCACATCGCCCTATCACTTGCTGCTGTAGTCCTTGTTGTTAACAACCCTCCCCCCCATCACGGCCACCTGCTGACTCGGCGCCTGCACGCTGGTGTCCTCACCCTGCCCCGCCCCCTGCAGGAAGGAGCCCTGGCTGGAGCGACTCTTCCACAGCTGCCAGCGCCTGGACAGGCGGGAGGCACCGGCGGTGCCACGGGTGCTGCTCCGTGCCGACGCCGTGCTCTGGCAGTGGGTCACCTGGGAGGCGGCGCAGTTCACTGTGCTGTCCAAGCTGCGCACGCCACTGGGCCGCGCACAGGACACCTTCCAGACCATCGAGGGTGAGCTCCTCTGGCGGCTCGCGCGGTCGTGCCTCACAGGGGGATTGTGGGTTAAAAAATCATATAGTAGTACTGCCTATGCTTGTAGCTGCCAATAGGATGCCGCCTGGTTTTCCTGGTTTTCCCGCGTTTGACTTTTAAGCTCATTATTGCCCCCTAGGGATGATCCGGAGCCTGGCGGCCCACAGCCTGAACCCAGAGCAGGAGCTGAGCCAGTGGAGTGCTGCCGAGAGCGACGAGGGCCACCACACCAATCAGCTGCGGCTCACCTTGCTGCTCCAGTTCCTGGAGAACCTGGAGAAGCTCATGTACAATGCCTACGAGGGCTGTGCCAATGCACTCACAGCGCCCCCTAAGGTTGGTCCTCCACGGCACTTGGCGGAGTCCAGTTTCAAATCCAATATATTCTGTGCACACAAAGCCGAAAAACTTGAAAAAGCAGGAAATGCACACAGTCCACAAATCCATATTTGCTCAGGGTGTTCTTGGGTTGAGGAACAGGCTCAGGGAAAGAGAGCTGTTCTTTGGTGCTCCTGTTAGTTTTGTAAATTCTGTGCATTACGATTTTGTTTTCTGGATCGTGTATTTGGCTGCTTGGTGTTATTAATCCTCATGTCATGTATAAATGGCCTCCTGCTGGACTTCCAGTGATATCGGGCTTCTCATTCTGTGTTTCAGGGCATCAGAACCTTCTTCTACACCAATCGACAAACGTGCCAGGACTGGCTGACCCGGATCCGCATGGCGCTGATGCGCGTGGGGCTCCTATCGGGCCAGCCCGCCGTCACGGTGCGCCACGGCTTTGATCTGCTTGCCGAGATGAAGACCGGCAACGCACAGGTAAGGCTGGCCCCCGGTCTGTGCGTGCGTCCCCCCACCTGTGGATGGCCTAATATCCATACCCCCCCCCCCCCCAGGCTGCAGAAATGGAGGTGCCCATAATGATGCTGGTGGAGGCCCTTTGCGAGCTGCGCTGCCCGGAGGCCATCCAGGGCCTGGCTGCCTGGAGCACCGTGAATGCGGGCCGGGGTCTCAGCTGGGTGGGCTCCGTGGCCCTGCAGGCCGAGGGACGGTAAGCGGGCCGCCGCCTCCCCCCCCCCCCAATCCGACGCTGTCGGCGCTGCCGTCTTACCCGCCTCCTCTGTCTGCAGCTTCGAGAGAGCGGCGCTGGAGTACCAGGAGCAGCTGTGCTCCATCTCTGGGACCGACTGCTCCATCAAGGGCTTCGACGGGACCCTCCTGAAGGCGGCCGCCACCTCCAGCCCCAAGCATGGCAACGGTAAGACCTCGGGGCCGCCTGGGGCCCGCATGGGGCCCGCATGGGGACGCGGGCTCTGACCGGAGCACGCTTTTCCAGGCGACGCCAAGAAGACCGTGCTCCTGAAGCCCAGTGACTGCTCCCCCGACGTGCTCAACTTCCTGGCCAACAAGGCGTGCGAGTGTTACATGGCGCTGGGCGACTGGCCGGCCGCCCTCCAGTGGCAGGCCTGCAGTACTGCGCTCAAGAAGACCGGTGCTGCCGTCAGCCTCAAGACCGACTTCAATTATGTCAGGTGGGCTGGGCGCCAGGGGCTTTCTCGTGTGTGACCCCCCCCAAGGGGGTGAGTCCCTCCTGGTTCACTCCCCACTCTCTCTCTCCCTCCAGGGCCCTGAGCAGCTTCGAGGAGGGCGACTTCACAGAGTGCCGCTCTCAGCTCGAGCTACTTCCCGGCGATGATTTCGGTCTCCTGAACTCAGCCTCCCGGGAAAAACCAGGTACGCCGGCCCTTTCTGCGGCCCACGGACCCGGTGCCGGGGCAGGGGGAGCTGGTGTCTGACACCTGCGGACCCCCCCCCTCTGTCCCCCCAGACCTGAAGCGACTGCTTCCGGCGGCACTGAGCCCAGACCCCACGGAGCTGCAGAAGGCCATCGAGGTGCAGCTTCTCCGGGGAGCCCTGGGAGTCTACGAGCTGGAGCAAAAGGCGGGGCCCACATCCGAGTGAGTGGTGGTGGGCGGGGCCTATCGGGAAGGGCTGGGGGAGGGGCTGCGGAGGGCGGAGCTACCCAAAGACTAGACCACGAGCTGCCTGGGTACTGAAGCCCGACGCCCAGTCAGATGGGGACCTGTGCCCCACTGGCCGCTGTTATGTGACGACACCAGCCAGGGTGTGTATCGTGTTCAGGGTAGCATGCTGATGTTTCATTCGTGCTGCTAGCCCTACAGGGAAGATGGTAAATGGAAGGTGCAGATGCCCGTGAACATCCTGAGACACGATTGCTGCTATGTGGTATGACGGCCCTTTCAGTACAAGGCGATTCATGGTCTTAAAGTTGGATCTTAAGATTTTAACAGGTCTGGATGCCATTTTATAGCTGTTCAACCAATTAGTTCAAAATTAGTACAAATATAAGAACTCATGGCTATAGGTGGATTTTAGGGGGAGAACCTTTTAAACCTGTATTTGAGGAAGCACTTCTTTACACGGCGTGTGGTTAGAGTACGGAATAGTCTCCCTGTTGGTGTAGTGTTAGTGTGGCTTCCTTCAAATCAGAGCTAGATAAGATTTTAAGAACATAAGAAATATACACACGATAGGCGGCCATTCGGTCCATTAAGCTCGTTTGGGGAGAACTTAACTAATGGCTCAGAGTTGTTAAAATCTTATCGTGCGTTCCATTATCCTCGGAGGTCGGAACTCTGAATAACGTCACATCTGCTAAAAACTCGAGGAAAACCTGAGCCGAATGCGTTCCATTTGCCACAAAAGCTAGAATTCGGATAAGGTTAAAGCTAGACATACCCTAACGCATCTACATTTTATCGGAACTTTTCGGCTCGAGTCACAGATCCTGCGCACCTATGGTTCGACTAGTG
>JAODKN010000004.1:146398-169335 GCA_026774425.1 Petrocephalus zakoni
CAGACTGTTATTGTTTGAGAGAAAGGCCTGTGCCTGTGAATGACAGGCTGTTGTTATTGGAGAGGCAGGCCTGCATCTGTGACTGACCGACTGTGTTATTATTTGAGAGGAAGGCCTGCATCTGTGACTGACCGACTGTGTTATTATTTGAGAGGAAGGCCTGCATCTGTGACTGACCTACTGTGTTATTATTTGAGAGGAAGGCCTGCCTCTATGAATGACAGACTGTGTTATTATTAGGGTTTGTTGCTGGTAAAGAAGAAGTGAAATTCAGCCCCCCAAAGCAATGAGTTTCCGTAGCGCCCTCTGTGGTACTGGAGGTGCAGAGCACCTGGATCTCAATACTGTGCAGTTTAACAGCCCTGCATTGATCCTCACACCCTAATGCGTCTGAAATGGCGTAAGCACAGCATCGATCTGGGGGTGGCGCAGGAGACAGCATGCTGGCACAGCGTGCCTTGCAGGCAGGCGAGGAAGAGGGCAGCCCAGGTCACCGTAGACACATCCGACGCTGATGTGGTGCCAAACCAAATAAGAGCAAGGCGAGGCAGGCGGGCCTGGACAGCGGGAAGCCCAGGTCCCCAACCCACACCTGGGTCAGAACACACTGTTCCAACCCCAAACCCCGCCTGGATGCCAGCGCAGACCCAAACTTTAGAGGACAAACAGTGGATGGCTCTGTGGAACAAAACCAGTTCTCCAAAAAAAAAGGAATTTCAAGCAGGAAACAGCCCCACGTGTGATTGTTATGTCAATGACACATCTGACAGCAGTGTGGTAAAATCTAGTTGAGGTTCAACAGCTGAACGCAGCACCTGTAAAATGGGTGAGCTTATGGGCCTTAAAGGCGTTCAGCACTTGCCGAGGAGGGCAATTGGCTAGGGTTACCGTGGCGACACTGTCACTTTGACAGAACGACACAAAACAGACTCCCTTGCCCAGAACAGAGAAATTTCCTATGCTGCTATGCCCTGCCCACCACAAGCCCCCAACCTAATTTTTCTTTCTTTTTTCCATGCTATGGGAGCAATTGAGCCATCAACTCACAAATGTTATTCTCCTTCTGTGGGCACAAAGTAAACTGCACCGATGTTTGCCTACCTTTTACTACCCCAGCAATAATGCTCAGGGTGGGTCAACAGTAGTAATATACCCATAATCCCATGCAGAACAAATTGAACACATTTTCCCAAAAATAATTATCACAGCAAGAAAGTGCATTACTTGGTACAAATTGCTAGAGATGTCCCCACACAAAGGATGGGAGTTCACGTCAGTGAGCCAGTTAATTCTTTAAGCAATTCTTTGTCATTGATGTTTAGCTAGTTCCAGCCTCAGAAAATTCATGGTCAGCTGGAAAAAAGAACAAGACCCTTTTTCATCAGTACCAGAAGGGACACGGCGAGGGAGGGGTGTGGTTTAGTGCTACCACTTGGCTTCCTGGTCTGTATTTTCCTCCAGACGCACACCTCATCCCTCAGACCTTTTCAATTGGCCGTCGCCTGAACGCCCCCCTCACCTGATTGGGTAATCAGCGGCGCTGAGGTTGATGAAGAAATCCCAGGTCCAATCCTTCATGGTCAGGAGATCCTTCATGCTGCGCAGGTACATGGTGAGCAGGCTGGCTCCACCCCAGATGGTGGACATGCGCCAGGGCATGACCCGCACATTGGAGTACTGGCTCGCCAGCGCCACCACCTGTCTATGCAGGTAGTTGGAGCGCTGAATACAAAGAAAAAAAAATATTGGCACAGGTTTGGAAAAATTTCTGAGATGCCAGCTATAATGTGAAATGTGATGCCTGCCTATATGAGCTGACTGAACAGCAAGGCCATGCCAAACCTGTGAAGGCAGAAGCTCTGGCAAACTGTACTGTGGTCAACCTCAACCACCACCCACTACTGGGCACAAATGTGTTCCGCAGTCACCCCAAGTACCTGGTCTACGTGAATGTAATAGTAGTGGGAGGAGTGGTAGATGGCCTTAAAGAGGCGCTGCAGCTGACGGGAAGCCCGGCCATGGATCACCAGGACAAAGGCAATGCGGACAGGCACAGCCGGGGCAGCCTCGACGGGGTCCTCGTCCCATTGGGCATTCACGTTGGCTTTGCCTGATGCAGACACAGAGAGGCATGTGGATGGAAGAAGATGGGTGTTGTCCTTCTTAAGGTGTGTCGACATTTAAATCGGCTTGCAGCTCTGAATTACAGGGTCGGGGGGAGCTCACCCCCCCCCCCCCGAGACAAATCTTATAGATGTCAAGCAGGAATCAGGAATAGCACACAGGAAGTAGAAATGAGAGCTTGCATGTGCCCATTTGTGGCTTTCTAAATGCACAGAGGGTATAAATAAACTCGACTGCTCTATTCTGTCATGGAATCCTGGGCCGTTTGGGGTGGGGTAAAGGATCATCAACGAGGGGTTAGGATTTGCACTGTATATGTACGGCAGATCAGCCCCCACCCACCACCCCCACTGCTGTGTCCCTCGTGTGGACTAAAGGTGGGGAAGAGCAACACTGGGAGGGGAATTTTTGGCAGCTGTATTTGCGCTGGAGCTGGCGTGACCGGCTGCACACATGTGACTGGCTTTCGGCCACGTGTCAGCCTGAGCCCCGCCCTCACTCTGGCCCCGCCCTCACTCTGGCCCCGCCCTCACTCTGGCCCCGCCCTCACTCTGCCGCAAATGTGCCCAACCCTGGGCCTGCTCTCCTTGCGGCTGAGCATTTGTGCTTTTGGTCCAAGTATTTAACCCAGTAATTGAGTTAATTGAGCGTTCATTAGACAGAAGGAAGTCTTCAGATGCTCTGTCCTCCAGGATTGGGAGGGGGTGGGGGGATGCGGGGGGAGGCTCACTGTGTCCTTTTTGTCAGAATAACTTTGCTACCACTTCAAAAGAAAGGCAGGACATCAAACTATTGGAAAGGCTTCTGTCAGCAGGAACTGCACCACTTTCAAAATGAGATTCTGGCGTGGGCTTGGAGCAGATGTCTTAGAAATCCGAATAAAATAATAAACGCTAAAGTGAGAATGAATGAAAATAAGAGGTCATCATGCCTAAGTTGACAACTGTGATGGGGAATGGGTGACCGACAGCTTCCCCAGGGACCATAGGGGTATTGTGGGACTGGTGTCAGCAGAATAGAAGGTCTTCTGTCCTATTCCCAATTGAGCCCTAGAAGCAAAACTAGTCTGGGTTGTACCAGGGTAAGTCGCCCGTCTCTGTGCACGGGTACGGACGCAATCCCACGAGCTAAGCTATAGGAACCTCCTTCTCGCACACCCATGTGTTCACCAGTCCCTCGTTAACAACTGTGAAGGATGGCGTGGCACAAGGCACCAAATACACGACTCAAGATTTAAGGAAAAGCACAATCTCAGGGCACGTCCTGCAGTTATAATTACCGGCACTGTAAGCATCTGCCACGAGCGCAACCGCGTTTAATGTGTCTGCTCTGCACGCGGCCTCGTGTTTCATTTACCATTTGCTGGAGGAAATGATCATCATCCCCAGCATTCACAGACACACCGCTAAGCTAATATTGCTGGTTCACTCAGACGACCTGCGGCGTGACCAAGCTTGCATACAGTCTAGACGCAGCAAGAGGACTTACCCTCTAGGGGGCAGTATCGATTCACCCGCTCAGGCATTAGCTGGCGCTCTTTGTGTCGGCAGTACACCTCGGCAATCTGCTGGCGGCATGCTTTGGTCTTGGCTCGAGACAGGGCTGAGATGGCCTCCTTGCCACTGATCTCACACTTAGGGGGGTGGTCGTAGCGGACCTGGGGGGCATCGGTGAAGGCTTCCTGGCTGAGGGGGTACGGATGCTGCTGCTTGGGCCCGGAGACCCAGGGACCGCCTTGTATGTGCGAGTGGTTCCAGCCCTGCCGGGCCACAGCACCTTCTTGCAGGGCCTCATTGGAGCCCTTGCCCAGGCTCGCCAAACGACCCTCCTGGGCGACCCTTAACCTCTCCTTGCCGGGGGTCTGTCGCTGAGGCTGGGAGCGGCCCTCAAAGTTACTGTGATCGATGCTCTCAAAGTCTTTGGGCACTGAGTTCTCATTGTTGCTATCCACCCGCACCTTCTCCTTGGGCTGCTGAGGTCGGTATCCAACCTGGATGGGCGACAACAGAGCAGAAGCAGGTCAGCGTGGCGTGAGGGCCAAAAGCCCAGTCCCTTCCAGCCGAGAGGGAAAGTCGTGCCTAAGCCGGCCCACCGGGATGGGCAACCCCGGCTTTAACAGTGCCACTGCCTCATTCGCCCTCCGATCGCGTCCTTGAACAGCAAATCAGACAGAGGCGTGAACCCGGCGAGCCAGCAGACCATGTCTGCGAGAGCTCCGAGCCGGTACCAAAGGTGAGAGGAGGCGGAGGAGGGACACAAGAGATGCAGAAGAAGAAGTGGTTTGCTACTAGCATAGAGGACAGGGGAGGTCAGGAGGGCCCAGACAGGGATGCGTCACGCGGCACAGGAGAGACCAGAACTAATGTAGCATAAAGAACTGCCAGGTCATCCCAAGAGACGAGAGAGGGGTATTAGTGTAGCACAAAGGGGGGAGGGGGGGTCTCAACATTCAGGGTCGGGCTTTTAGCCAAAGGGCTGCAGGTTCAAATCCAAAAAGCAAACTGCTGTCACCAGGCCAGTTGTTTAATCCTGCGCCTGCTCCGGCGCATTTCCTGCATTTAAAGCGGCTAACAGAGTAATTTGCCAGGGATAAAAGGGCTTCCTCAAACACTACAGTGAGTAAACAAGACTTGCGCTGGATACTGCCCTCTCCTCTGACGGACGGGCCGCTCTCTGTCTAGTGCTGCTTGCTCAGGGGTCCATCTGACCATACCCCCCCTAGCCTCGTCCAACAGCCCCCTACCCCAGAACACATCAGACCATCATATGGGTGAGGGTGGTGAAGAGCTTCCTCTCTGTCGTTCAACCATACCTCTATGTCCTATAAGTTTGTTCTCGGAAACCTCGAACATGCTGGTGAGCAGCGAGGCAGGAAAATCGCTATAGTACCCCCCTGCCTGAGGGAAAAATGATTTTGATTAGTTTGTATAAGATAGGAGAGAAGATAACAGGAGCCCATGAGTCACTGCTGTTCGAGTGACCTTCTCACTCTGGTGGCGACAGAGAGCATACAAAACATCGAAGGGGGCCTATGTTGGGGGCGGGGGACACAATCCGGGCCTGGAAGATGAAGGGCAGATTCCAAAAGCGTTATCTATCTCCGGACTTAATAGATGCACCCCCATACAGACGCACTTTTCTCTTCCCCTGGTCATCTTTTTCCAGCAGACTTTGGTCCCCTGTTAGCTGACCATTACAGGGGGGTAAGCGAATGGGGAGGGGAATTATGGGGCCTGTAATTAATCGCTTGAGGCACTGCCAGCAGCGAGTGCCAACCACCAGGGAGCAGACAATCGATCGCCTTTTCACAGAAAGTGACAGTTGTCCCAGAATGCATTGGGAGGTGGGCCACACACCATCCTTACATTGCCCACCCCCTTCCCAGACAATTTTGGTTTATTCTGTTTGTTGCCTTTAAATGTAGGGCCGAAAAGAGGGCAGGGCATGGCAGCCAGTATAGAACCAGTAAAACCTCAGAGACACATAGCTCTTACTGGTCTGGACCCCCTTCCGACTGCAGCCCTCACACTCGTTTGGTGATGCCTCATCTAATCGATGAGCAAACTCCCCGGGGCAATTTTTTTTTCGTGCTGCAAGGCTGCTTGCACTTAACTTACCATGGTAAACCATGAAAGTCACAGCGGATAAGAGAGCCAAGTGAATTAGGTGTGTAACGGGCCAGCTGGGCAATTGGCAGACTGTGGCAGCTACCCAGGGGCATGAGCAGAGCTGGAGGATGCAAATTTCACTCACGACCTTAGCTGGGTTCTCCTCATGGACCGCAGGAGCCTGATTTGTCAAGGGGCTATTGCAAAATTACCTCTTTGGAATGGGAACTGTTGCAATTGAGGAAGGTTAACTCGGTTTGTGATGGGTTCTCTTCAAGCACCTCTGCTCAAGGTACTACCATGGCTCCACATTTCTGCTTGCATATTCATCAAGCACAACCAAAGGGGCCTACCAGGGCCACCAACACAGCCCCTCCTCATACTGCTGTGATGGCAAGGCTGAAGTCTAGATTTAACCGAGGGCGGCACCACAATCCTGGTTTGTCACTCCCCTGTGAAACCATTGTGAAACCATAGTCATGATTAGATAAAAACATGAGGCTATGAAACCCACTGTATGTGGGACTACAGTAGGCTGTGAATCACTGATTGGATTTACCCAAGGAGAACCAGTAAAGCAACCAATGGGACCTAGGTTGAACTGCTCACTAATTGCTCACAATCTGACGAGTGGTACCACCTGGTGTCATCCGAGCTCATGATGTTTGGAGAAGTGTTCAGGTGCATTGCCGCACCCTTGTAAGATTTTGAGTAGACAACAAAACCTAACTAACTCTGAGAGATTTCATCAAGATCTGTTGATTCCAAAGAAGAATCAATTTAATAGAAGCAGAGGTAAATCTGGAGAGGAAGTGATGTGACGAGCCTCCTGTGATGAGGGAAGTTCCCCTAAGAGGGAAAGCGGAGGTCCCAGTAAGGTGTGCGGCAACGATGAGTCAGGAAACCCACCTGACAGAAACAGACTACTCAGCTCTACTGACAGGACAGAAACCCAAACCACATCCCAAAGTGTGACCCAAAGCAAGACCCAACCCACGGCCCAAAGCAAGGCCCTCACCGTGACCCAAGGCAAGGCCCAAACCACGACCTAAAGTAAAACCCAAAGCAAGGGCACAAACCACAACCCAAAGTAAAACCCAAAGCCCAAGGCAATATCCAACGCACAACTGAAAGCAAGACCCAACCTGCAACCCAAAGCGAGACCCAACCTGCGACTCAAAGCAAGGCCCAAACCACGACCCAAAGTAAAACCCAAAGCCCAAAGCAATATCCAACGCACAACTGCAAGCATGACTCAACCCATGACCCAAAGCAAGACCCAACCTGCGACCCAAAGCAAGACCCAACCTGCGACTCAAAGCAAGGCCCAAACCGCGACCCAAAGCAAAACCCAAACCAAATCTCAAAGACAGAAGGGTCCAGTCCTAAGGAGAAGCACCTCAGTGACAATGGTGTGGGGGCAGTATGGGGCCAACTCGATAAACAGATCACAGTATTTACAGAGATCACATGTCCATGTCACATGACTACTAACCAGGTACCTTACATAATTCATAAAGTTTCTAGATCCCTACAGTGATTAGGAGTTGTTAATTAAGTCCAGGAAACACACACTGTTCAAACACAAAAGAGATGGCAGTTTGGGGTCCATGGCCTCCAGCAAGGTTGCCTTTACCACTGTACAAAAACATCTTGCTTACAGTGAGAAGCGTTTTTTGTCCATTGTGAAGTGCCCCCTTTTCACTTTGAAAGCTTCAAGTAAATTGGTTGCACATCAATATGACGTCTGCGTTTAGAGTCTGTCTACACCAGCTGTATTAGTCTAACCTAATAATGCCGTTCTGAAATTGCCCCCTAACACATTTTTGTTCATTTATGGCACATTTTGATGTATGACTGAAGCGGAAAGCCTTCGATTATCTGGGAAAAACAAGATCAGTGTTTTTTTTTTTTTGGGACATCATTGCTCCTCCCATGTGAAGCCAGTGGGGGCCAATCCTGGCCGTGCGGACAGCTGGTGGGCCAGCTGGCAAATGCATTGGTGTCAACTGAGGCTTGGGGGGGTTAAATTGAAACCACCCCCCCTCTCCAAGCCGTGGAATCGGAGCAGCCAGCATCAGAACAGAACAGGCCGATAACTGATGACTGCTTCATGTTCACACGGGACAGAGCAACTAACACTAAGAATAAAGTTACTTAGACAATGGAAGTGAGTATGTCCTAATTAGGGATGGGCATAATTAATCCATTATCAATCAACTGATGGTTAAGAATTTTGGAGACCAACTGGAATTTGATTGATAATGTTCGTGAAGCAATGCTACGTTGGTGGAGCATGTAATGGGTCTCGCTACGCGGTAGCAACCGGCCGAGGGCGCATTTAATTTATGCGCAGCTATGTTTCTGCCCAAACGGATATCGGGAGGAATCATGAGAAGAGCAAACGAAAATAAAATAAAATAAATAAATAAGTAAATAAGTTTATTGTAAATATTGCAAAACCTACAACATAACATAAAATATCTACAACATAACATCTCCGATAATGTACTATTTGAACAGCGCACACCCGACCCTGATGAATGAATCTCAACCTCCCATCACATTGGGTCAGTACCTCTGCATCCCGCTACTGCTGCGGGACTGACCGTAACTAGGCTGTGTTCATGTATCACTCCCGAGCATGTCAACATGCTCATATTTCTTAATAAAAATCAGTAGGCAGGCGTGACTTAATTTCATAAATAAGTGTATTTGAATGTGGAGAGTTTTAGCTTAGAGCCTCAGGCACCGCTGCCTATATGAGTGCTGTTTAAATAAAACTCCGGCTTAGCGCCAGCTATCCTGCATGCCGCAATATAAAAAATACATATGATTAATCAATAATTGATCGTTAATTTTCCCAAATATCGATTAAGAAAATTTATTCAAATAATCATTCCTAGTCTTAGTACCCCACAATTATGGTGGCATGAAACGCCTGTCCTGGCCAACATCCCATAACAATGCAGGTATCATACTGTTAGCTGTATAAAGTGCCCCCTTCCTCACCACTGCCTTCCTCCACCATTCGACATCCCAAAAGACCAGTTGCTGGGCGGGATTATCATACACTGCAACTGACTTACTCATTTAAAAAACATCAGCCACAGAAACTGCTGATGATTCTCCCAGCCACTGCAGGAGCACAGGAAATGAAGTAAACAGGAAGTGATGTAGGAGCCACGCTTGTCCGAGATACCCACAGCTGAGACAGCATGGCCTGGCAGGAGGACAGCTTGGTCTGGCGACCTTGTAATGATGATAAGGGCCACACCAAACCATGCACTATAAGCTAGCATTAAAAAGAGCCCCTCCCTTCACAAAAGGAATCGCCGCTACGCAGTTGGGGCTCTAATCTACTCTGTGGCGCTAATAGCAAGGTAGCGGAGTCTGCTGGCCGCACAATCAGGCCTGTAATTTATCCAAGGGCAAGGAAGCAACCAACGGGAACCCAGGGGGCCCCTGGCCGCACCCTGCGTGGTCTGTCAAAGGTGCCCACAGGTGTGGCACTGGTTAGGGGGTGCATGCATGTATGTGTGTGCATAAGAACATGGAGTCAAACCCAGGCATGGAGGGAAACACAGCAACGAGGTCCAGGTTCTGCTTCCGGTCAGCTTCCCATTACATTTTAATTATCTGGCAGACCCTGAGGAATGCTCCACATAGAGCGGGGTCAACCAGGAAAGGAAGGCCTGGGGTTCGACAGTGGGGTTAGTCAACGGCCCGGAGGCAGCTGATGTTAAGGGGCTTGTGTTAGCACTACAGTGCCGGGCACTGTGTTTGAACCCACGACCTTCCGGGCCTGGCTACCGAGCCACGCATCCTCCGAGCTAAGCAGGGGGTGGAGAGGGTGTCGTACCGGCGCGGGCTAACGCCGCCGCTAACTGCCGCGCTTGCTGACGGCTCGTCTGCGCTACAAGCTCGCAGGCGGTTGGTCATTAACGGCGTGACCCAGGAGACATGTGCCAAGCTCTAAACGTGTCATCATGACCTCCATTAGTGGCTCTGCCCCCTCAGCCACAACGTCGCCACTCAACCCCGCCCGACCCACCCTTGCCGGGCGCCACATATGCCAATTAAAGTCACCGTGGGAACCAGCCGCCATCCCATCACCAAGCATTACAACATTAGTCTCCACTGGCACCAAACTGTCACCGGAGTGACGGGACTCCAGGAGACGGGGGTGTGGTGCAGAACGCCCCAACCCCAACGCTCCGTGTCTTTCCTCACCTCCGTTTTCAAATTAACAGCAAATTTCCAAAGTCCCAGTCAAGAAGAAAGAGCCAAATTAAGCGTACAAATGTATGCTCCCCCGACCATCTGAGAAGAGCAGGTTAAAAAGTTTCCATTGTGCTCTTCGATTCCTGCCGGCTTTCACGTCCTGTAGAAGGAAAGGAGCTCTCATCTACAGCACTCCTGTGGTGTTACCTGCCAACATTTACATAACCTCCTCTGTTACGGTTTCAGCGGCACGTCTCGAATAACCGCACCACCAAGCTGCTGCCATGTTAGATTTGTTTCTTTGTTCAACTCTGTCGGCAGATGTCATGCCGATGTCCGATTCCCACTGGGACTCCGGCATTGGAGCTTGGCATTCGCAGAGCGCGTACCTGGGGGCATCGAGCCTCGAGGCCCCGCCAGTATCCTCGGTGGGTGAGCATTTCCCCCGTCTTCAAGGGCAAGGTCAGTGTCAAATCTGAGAGAATGCCATTTGCGGATGGGTGATTCCACACAATCAGGGTTGAAATCAGAAAAAAAAACCTCAAAGGTACGACAGAAATGTCTCGGGATTCCAGCTCTCTGTGACCGCTGCTTGTGACTGTGCAGACCTCTCACAGCGGGATGGCGAATGAAAGAGGGCAGAGGTCATGTGACCTGGAAGCAGTCGGGCTGATTCCAGGCCGCACTCCGTACTACAGCGGGGCGAGGGGGGGCAGGTATTCACGCAACACCCCGACCCTCAGTTAACCCTCTCCTTTACCGAGGAGAAGCCCTGTGGCATGGGCATCAATTAGCACGGTGAGTAAAGTCACCTGAGGAGACACACCGAGCGTGAAGGAAGGTGGAAGGAACAGCTGAAGCAGCACTTAATTAGGGAGAAAACCAACATGTGCAGAAGGGTTCCCAGATCGTCATGGAAACTCGGAGCTGTACCACCACCCCATGTGTGCGTGCCTGTGTCTCCGTAGCCTAGGCGCAACACTGATATATGTCTCCCCCCCTCCTCGGTCCGCCTCCTACGCTGCCCCCAACTCAACCACGCCCACATGGCCCGGGGGTGTCTGGTCACGCCCCCCACCCCCGCCCCCCCGCGTCGTCTGCTGGAAGAGCAGCTTGTCTCGCTCTGTAGACACGCCGAACCCAAACGTACACAAAACCTTAATTAGCGGCTATTTCAGTGCGGAGGATTCCGAGGGGGCCTTTCGCCGCCTCGTTAGCGGGGAACCGGCGGCGGCCGCGGACGTGTGACCCCGGATGCGAGGCATCCAGCAGAAGAACACGGGTGGCCATTTGTAGAAACACTAACAGCAAGCGGGCGATGGTATGGCAGCCGCCCCGTTATCGGCGTGGTGCCGAAATGCCTGAACGCACTGTCCTGAAAGCACTGCGTGCGGGCCAATCGCGCACCCTGCGTGAATGGAAAGAGCACACTCAGCGTACTTGCACTGCCTTCCACACTGGCTCTGACTGACACAGAGACATCTGCAGAGGTAACAGCAGTGCGTGTGGCACGTGCCACTGAACACAGACAGCCCTAACACACAGTTTGTGATGGTGGCGCTGGTCACACATTGCTGGGAGCACAGAAATTTCCTCGTGCGAAAGAGGAGGAATGGTAGAAGGCAAGCAGAAGGCATTCTCACGGTGACCACGTCCTGGGACACGCCCCCCTAAACCACCCATTCAGAGGGGCCGCCTGACTATAGTTCTGACTGCAGAAGTGTGGTTTCGCCTCAATGGGATCTTTTCAGAGAGGCCAGGCAGTGTCACAGAGGCCTTCCTTGTAATTTGCAGGCCTGTGTGCTGAACACGCATTTGTGTGTATGTGTGTGTGCATGCACAAACGACGCCCACGGCTTCCCATTCGCATGCCCCGGGCTGAGACGGGTTTGCCCAAGGTGTACTCCGGCGCCTGTCCAAATAAAACAGATTGCCGGCAGTGAGCTTGACTTTCAAACTTAATTACAGCAACTGCGTTCAGCTTCGTGGAAAGCCACCCATTAATCTCCCACTTTCAGAACATACATCCCGTTCCAGCCAGCCATGTGCTCAACATTTCACCCCATACAGTACGTTTAAAGCCATTCCTGTCATTTTCCAAGCGTTTGATTCCGAGAACAAGCTGGCAGTGAGGACACCTCAAAAGAGAGAGCACAGAATCATGCCCGTTAATCACATGATGCAATTACACACAATTATCCTACGGTGACCCAGTAAGTTTTGAGTTCTCCCTGATCCCCAATTTATCCCCAGTGGACATGGACATAGATGGTCTCGCTCTCTTCTGGGGCGGTTCTCCAGCTGTAACAGGAAGGGGTGGGACAGGCTCGGATTTCGCAGCCAGAGGACAGAGTGCCTAATTGGTTCCCTTCTGTTGAGACGTCCGGAACATCTCAAGGTGTAACGTAGAACCTTGATCGATCTGCAATCTGTATTCTGGATACTTGCCCTAATGGATCATCGTCACTGTTGTAAATCTGCGTACCTTCTAAGGAGATGCAAAAGAGAACCTCTTCCAGAACGTCAACCAGAGAAGGTTCCTCAGCTGCCCTATGTAGCCACTTATCTGTCTTACTTTGAAGCCCAGACTCCTTATTGCAGTGCTATTGGTGGTACAAACATCTTTTCCCAGAAGAAAGGCGTGACTTACGCTTTGTCTCAAAAGCCAACATCTGAACCGTCAGCCATAACCAATCCTGTGAACCAGAAGCCATACCTCATATTAACCTTAATAGGTCCAAAAGGCTCATTACAGTTATGTTAAGGATGTAGAGACTCTCCTCTGTGGGAGGACGTTGGTCATAAAATGAGATTGGACTACGAAAGATTAATGCCAGTCGTTCAGAAAGTGTCCTGAAAATTCACATGACAGTAGGGGACATTCCACAGAGGGTTTGAGTGACATACGATTTTTTATGTCCATTTTACACCATGAAAATCATGTTCTTTCATGCTGACAGGGACACTTTTCCCTGTACATGGTCGGCTCAGGTCCAGTGGTGGAATATAGATGAGCTCTAAGCAATTACTGCCACCTCCCAAGGCTGCCTGGGTTGGGACAAGACTGCCTCTGGACCTCCTGAGGAGAAGGATGCTCCTAACCTGACAACATGGCCTGTCATGTGGCCCGTCCCCCATCGGAATCCTCTTATCAGGCTGGGCCGGTTGGCGCAGGAGCCTTAGCCTGTCCACCCGGCCACAGGAGAAAGCTTCAGGGAGTCGTTTGCCTAGTCGGGCATGAACCAATCACCTGGTGTGAACCAGCAGCGTGTCCGGTTCACAGCAAGGGTACCGACAGCGACGGCGCGAAGACGAGCCGTTAAGTTCCATATGTGGCTCCGCGGACCAAACACTCAATCTCTCACTCGGCCAACTGAATGCGGCTCCTCAAAATGACCGATGCAGGAAATGGACCATACGGCAAGATCAAGCCTCTGACCACATGGATGCGCTGGAGGGGGCCTGACGAGCGTTCAGGTTTCCCTGGTCCTCTTTAACGCCTAATGGTGTGTGACAGAGTGCTGAATTAGCTCAACGGGGGAATAACAAGCTCAATCGAGTGCCGGGTGGCTCCGAGTCTGCAGAAGCCAAGGCGGCTGATGACCTCAGGGGATGTGAGCAAAACACTGGACTTGGATGAGCTTAAAACAGTAGGATGCATGTGAACAACGGCGTAGCTGAGAGAGAGCTTCACACTTTAAGGCGGTATCACTCTCTTAGATCCTGACAAATGGCTACCCATCTGAAGTTCAGTTGGGTAGGAGTCGGCTGGGAGAGTAATGGAATTCCATCTGCTATTCAGATCCGTCACCATGTAGTTCACAGTAAAGGTTAATAGGACGACAAGCCTTTGTTTTCATTATTTATTTCTTCAGAAAATACTCTGGTCCGGAGCAACTTACCCAGCTTGCAGCTTTACTGGCATGATCCAAACACTATTTTGAGATACAATGGCTGCCCCCTCTGAGGGGGGGATCTGAGGGGCATCTAGAAACGGTCATGGTTCTCGAAGCTGGCTGCAACACCGGGCATGGCTACCAGCGATCCCAAGATCCACTCGACTCTAAGGATTCTTGACAACCGCCAGTTTACTCGGACTAAGCACTTCAAGAGAATGAATTTGCTACACAGCCCTGTTCAGAGGGAGATGTAAGACGCTTACCTGGGAGCTTACCGGCAAGAAGCTGGCTCACGGGTCTCTAATTACCTTAACGATCTAGTGCTGGGGCACCCAATCATGATGAACCCAGCTGATTGTCCAACACGGTGGATTAAAGATGGAGCAGCTGTTCTTTTATGATGATAACTATTGTTTTTTTTTAACCCAACCCCCCTTTCCATTCCCAGCCAAGTCTGAGTGTGAAATTGGACAGAAGATGCAGTACCGATTCCCAATACGAGGTGAACATCCCAGGTGAGTCTTAGTCAATTAGTCTTTGAGCAGATCTCACCCTTGTGCTAGAGGCTCACGGGTTTTGAGTTCAGCAATGGCTTTTCTTAGCATGAAACAGGTTATTTAATTAGCCATGGGCCTACAAAAGGCTAAATTTCAGTTGCTGCTTTAAACAGGTTCGATCTACTGAACTTGTATGCCTCAAAGGTCAGGAAGCGTGTTGCAATGGTCACTCAGGGGAGAAGGTTCAGGGGATGCGACCAGTGTGAGCACAGAGGTGACCACATGGCACAACGTAGCTTGGGCTGGTGGAGGCTTCTAACCACACTGAGCGATGGCGGCACTGCGCACATTCTAACTAGAGCCGGGGGTCCTTTTCCAGGATGGCTCTTATTAAGGGCAGTCTGGGGAAGGGGGAGTGTTCACAGGCCGGCTGTGTACAAAGCATTCCAGAATGATGTGCAGCAAGACTTTATTGACCATAGAGAGCGGTACATACAGAACACACAGCATAATGCACAATACAAAACTCTGATAAGGCAGAACCGAAGGCAGTCAGTCCAAAGTGAAACTGAAAATAAATGAACAAATAGGGAGTGGTCAATGCGATCCCCTACTCAGTCAGTATGGGCTCACAACTACAGAACCCATCACAGCTTACGGGGGGGGGGGGGGCGCGGATCCTGACCTCACTGCTGATGTATGTAGGATGAAGGTCCCCAGCTGCACAGAACTAATACGCCCCCCCACCCCGAAACCACAAAGGATAGCGAATCAATAAGCACTTGTTTGGCTCACCTGTTACATAACAGCCAAATCAAGACAAACGACTTCAATACTGCCCCTACAGGTGACGGCAGGCTAAGCAGGGCCATGCCTGCAAGTCACACAGATCGCCCCCTAGTGTCTCATCAAAACAGCGCACAGGGTCGCCTGCCTCAAGGGAGGCAGCTCTTTATTCCATCTTTTATTGAATTCAGGAGTAATATAAATACTTCGACAGTGCCCGATGATACTGTATCGAATAGACAATATTACAGTATCTTTTTTCCAAATACTTGATTACTGGGAACACTGGCCCTCACCCTCTGGAATGACCCAGGGATTACTGTGCCGGAGGGACTTCCACATTAGCGTCCCCTACAGATGAGAGGTTGCTAAGGGACAGGATAACACCAAAAGAACACTGCACGCTCTGAACTGACTCAAGATGTGTGGGCCAGGGACGAATCAAACAGTGCTGTTATGTGGGTGAAATGGCACTTGCAGGGAGGTCTGGTGGAGGGCTTTCATCTGGGGGAAACCCCTACCCCTCGGGTTCCTGTTAGCTTTCAAAAAATCAAGGGGAAGCACAGCATGTTTAAACCGGCACGGGGTTCGCGGGTAGCGAGTGCTCCGAACGCCAGAAAGGTCAAGAAGGACGGGGGCAAATCACGCACGGCACGCACCGAATGCCGGCCCTGCCACTAAAAGACGCGGCGAAAACGTGCGCGTTTGAGGACAAACAACGGCGCCCCTGTCATTCAGGCCCGGCCGACATCCAGGAGCTCCACTCCGACGGAACAGCGGGAACTCCGAGCTCAGCGGGAGCGGACGGGCAACGTTCTCCACACCAAAACAGACATCTTTCGTGAGATTGCATCAGGTGGGTTTCCGCTCGTCGCTGACGACAGCGTGTCGCCATGTCACCACTGTGGGTACAGCAGTTATCCCCCCCCCCCCAGTTCTTTGAAGTCCCGTATCAGATTTTACACATTTCAGCTGACCGCCTCTTTGGGCGTGCTCCAGACGACCATCCACTGACTGGATTCTCAGATGCTCGACGACTTGGGGGGTGTCGGGTATTTCGCGTCAAACGGAAAGTGCATTAACAAGGGTTGCAGGACTGCACGGGAGTGTCAGCAGCTCCACATGGGGGCGCTGCCGTCCCTCCCGAGATGACATCACCCAGATCACGCACACGTGTTCTGCAGTCAGCTGTCTCATGGCAAAATCACAGCAACCGTCCCACTATCTGTACAACCCAGAAGCTGCTTTTTTTTTTTTTTTTTAACGGAATGATAAATACCGGGGCTGATCAAACGGCACGTGGGTCTGTGTGACTGATTTAAAATTTCAGTTATCTGCCGAGAGATTTAAATCGCACCAAAACTTCCGATGACATCGATGAATAATTTCCAGTCTGCGGAGGATTAAAGCCACTTTCTCTGGCGTGTGGAGTCCCAAAAAGAGGGACGTTACACTACTGCAAATCTCCATCAAATATGACACATGGAGAATCAGGAACAGACATACGCACAGATGATAAGAAGAAAAGAAACTCAAAATCCATTTCACTATTAGTTCCAGGTGCCCTCTGCGCCTTTGCCCATAAAACAAACATATTACTCAATAAGATAATGGCCCCCCCGTATATCTCACTGAGCAATAGACCCCCGCCCCCCTCCTGGCGCAGAGTGACATTTTAAACAGGCCCAATCCAGTATTTGGAGGTCACAGTTTTCATAGCTTAACACGCGGCCATTTTCAGCGATGACATTCCCTGGCACTTCTCGGAACGCGTACCGGCCCCGGCAGCTTCCAATCGCCGGCACGCAAATGCGCTTCCGAAGTTCACTCCGGTGGCCGCTACCTGCCAGGGAGCGGCACTATTATCCAGAAGTGCCGCAATTATCTCCAAAATCAATTATAACAACCCTGAGAAGCTGCGCGGACGCCGTGCTGTCGGGAAGCCGAGCGGCTGCCATTAGGAACGAGCACTGCGGCCTTTAAGTCCATAAATAAATGACCTGGCGGAACCAGCATCTGAAAATCACGGATCCCGTGTGCCTCCCCGTAGCCCCAAACCTCGGAAGGTTGGGGGTCGCACGTCGGCAGCCGTCCTCCGTTCCCGTCTTTGCTCCTGGTGTTATTCGAGACACACCCTGCAATTACTTACGCATTTATAGAATCACATATACATCAAGAGAGACAGAAGGCCAGCCGAACTGCTCTCGGCAGGCTGGCTCCCGCCTTACCATGACGCGTTATATAACGGCCCCTGCTATTTGCGTCCCGCTGGGGCCCGGGCCCCCGATCAGAGCCCTGGCACATCGATCCCTCTTCAGGTTACCTGAGCAGCTCACGACCTAAGGAAGTCGGCCTTCCGTTACTGATCCGAAAACCTGGTACATTCAATCAAGCCCAGACTAGGCAGGGCCAGGAGGGCAAGTGCCCAACACTGTCATTAATATGGCGGACATCAGTAGACATCTTAGGGATTATATACACAGAGGATACTCTGTACGATCCAGAGTTTAACTAAATCACATTCAGCTCTAAGCAAACCCCCCTCCCCCCCCCCCGAGACTCACCCCACCCTCCTGGTCCAGCCACCCCCCTCTCTAATTGCTTTTACAGTGATTTCTTGGGTCTTAACAGATTCAATACACTAGGTGCGTGAGGCATTAATGTGGCTCTATGATGGCACACCCTCTGAACACAGCGGGGGTGCCGGGAGACCCCCCCCACTGTACTTTAAGGGACACTCCCATGACTGCGCTGTCCACACCGATATTCGGCTCTGGAGCGCGAGTGGGCGAAGGCAGAACCCAGCAGCAAGGAGAGCAGAGCAGAGTGAGGGAAAGCAAGAAGGGTAACCAGGTACATGGGAGAGGGTTAGGGAGGAAGGGAGAGGGGAGATGAGAAAAAGAGAGGGGGAATCGGGGAAAAAAGGAGAGAGAGAGAGAACGAGGGAGATGGAAAAATGAGAGAGGGAATCGGAGAGAAAGAGAGACGGGGAAAAAAGGAGAGAGAGAGAAAGAGGGAGATGGAAAAAAGAGAGGGAATCGGAGAGAAAGAGAGACGGGGAAAAAAAGAGAGAGAGAAAAAAAAATAGATGCGAAAAAGAGAGAGAAAGAGCGAGATGTCAAAAAGAGAGAGAGAAAGAGCAAATATGAGATATGAAAAAGAGACGAAATCAGTGAGAAAGAGTGAGACAGAAAAAAAGGAGAAGGAATGAGAGAGAAAGGGAGACGGGAAAAAGGAGAGACAAAATGACATGAAAAAGAGAGGTAATCAGAGAGAAAGAGGGAGCTGTCAAATTGTGAGGAGGGGACAGGGAAGAAGGTGACATGAAAAAGAGAGAGAAACAGAAAAACAGGGAGACGTGAAAAAGAGAGAGAAACAGAGAGAGGGATGGAGGCATGAGAAAGAGAATCAAAAGGCCATCGAGTGCCATCGAGGCGTCATGCGCAGGGACACTGTCACCTCAGACGATGACCCATTCCCAACTGCACGTGCAGGTGACAAGGGCACCGTTAAGACACCAGGGGGCAGAAGTGCGGCAGGGCGCTGGCTCGCACCCCACACCACGTGTTAGCACCAGCCAGCGAGTCGCTATGCGACGCCCGGCTGACCACCATTATGCTGCCGCACTGTTGGCCGGATGGAGGCGTGAGGCAGCATCGTGCCTGCGGGGGGCGCTGTCGAGTCTCTTCTAGTTCAGCCGTCCTGCATCTGTCCGCTGTACGGCCTAGCCCCCATCACCCAGCGCCTCGCTGCTCCCCAAGCAGAGAGCGGCCTTTAAAACAGCTGCTGTGGAAAAACACGTCCCCATCTTTCGCAAATAAAAAGTTACTTAGCATCCTTGTTTAAATAACTGGAATCTACTTAAAGTGCCGTATTTAAGTGGGGCGGCCCCTCTGTTGACATCCGTGCCGTGCGAGTGGCCCCCGAGCACATGTACACAACGGGACAGCTGGGCCTGGGCCTCTCACCCCGAGGTAGGAATTATACGAGTCGGAGTCGGCGTTCTGTTTGCCTTTTCAGAAAGTGCTGCCCCGCGCCTTTCGACCAATCGGCTCACGGCACCGGGGGCGTCCTGGCCGGAGATGCAAGAACGGAAATCAATGGCTCCCATAATCAATTAGTCCCACTTGTCTCCTCAAAAAGACCCCGAAAACCCCTCTGTTTGCATGCCGCCTGAAGAGCGCTGACCGCAAAACTCTGGGAAAAATCACGTGCGAATTCTGCCAGCATCTCAGGAAAGGGGAGAGTGGAGATAATCGCATGGCCACGGGCTCCTGGCTCGAATCACTCCAGCCGTCCGGAGCAACAGCCTTACGGAGGCGATAATAGAGGCAGTCACTGAGGCACAGAGGCGCGCTTCTCTGTGCGGGGAGCCAGGGAGAGGGGCACGGGGCTCGCCAGCACTCCGCACCGACCCTCTCAGGTCGGAAATTGCTCTGATGCGGGTATTTGAGCCATGGAGGAGACAGGAGCGGATGAGACCAGACGGCGGGATCCGATCCGCCCCGAAAACTCATCATCCCGGCCAGCTGAGAGATACCGGCTCTCCGGCAGGCTGCTCCCATAGTGCCAATGTCAGAGCACACAGCTAGGCTGCTCCAAAACAGAAAACCATGCCATCTTCTCCAAGTACTACTTGACAAAAAAATAAAAAATAAAGACGTAAAACCGTAAAATAAAACTAAAGGCCAAAAAAGGCCCAATATACGTCGAGAATTAATTGAGCTTATTATTTCCGGGAACACAGCAAACTGATGTCGTGATAAAACTGCATAAGAACGGAAATAGAGGGAGACTGGGCAGCGCGACGCGCCGTAGCGAAGTTTAAACAATTATAGATCACGGTTCATTTGAGCGGTGGAGGCAATTAATCAAAAGCAAAAATGAGAGCAATTCATGCGACACGATGTTACAGAGCCTGTTCCGCTGTTTACTACCAACTGTCTGTAATCACCAAGTGAATATCAGCCACTCCATAAATTCACTATAAAGCATTATATCACATAATGCCAAGGGCTGGTTACTGAACCCAGTCCAATGTGCCCCTCAGCCCAAATGAGTGTATCACATTCACCAATAAAATCATTCGTATTTATAATAAAATCACACTTTCTAAATGGCCTGTTCTCTTCCTAATATAAGCATTTTCTTTCTTTCTAATCCATCAATATGTCTATTTAGGGAAAATTAAATTATTATATTTTATTATATAATAATTTAAATTATTGAGATAAATAATGTCTGCGTTTCTCGCCAAATCACAGAGAATAGCCCACTTTCGGATGGCTATACACCGAAATCCCGACGCCGAAGACGGCGCGTCTGCCGCCCGAGGGATCAACACGTAGCCGGTCCGCTTATATAGCGCCCTGCCTGTCCAGTGACACCCGGACCGGTCCGGACACTGACACCCAGCGCAGTGTCGCAGCACAACTTAGGAAATTACCTAATTACGCCGAGGCATGCTAACATCTCCACATGGTGATCTCGCCCGGTTATACATGCCTATACGTTAAACCCGAAAACCGTGACAGCTCCTGTGGTGCTGTATGCTGGGGAGGGAGGCGGGGGGGGGTCCCCCCGTCATACTTCGGACATGTCTGGGGAAACATCGGCAGGATGGAAACACACGAGCATACACCCGGGGGCTTGGTCGCCCAGCTCTCCGGCGAGTCGAGCTGCAGATCCAGGCGATGCCAGTGTAGATGCGCCCTTACTCATCTTAAGATGCGCGCTGCGCAGAGATGCGCCGACTTGTTATAAAAATGATGCATAAGTCAGTGCATGAGAAATGATAAGGATTAAGGTTAAATAAGCAGCTTATGCAGCGCAGTGAGTGCTGCGGCGGGTGGGCGCATTACCGGCTGCTGCTCATGCCGAGCCGATCGCTTGCCGAGCCGGCGGTAGTGCTTCGTGAGCCCGCTTTTAAGGTACCCGCCGGAGCGCAGGGCACCTTTCCCGTCCGCCGGCACGCCGTCGCCGCCGTCCCCGCCGTCCTCCCCCGGGTCCAGGCTGCTGAAGTTCCACACGACGAGCGTCTGCAGCAGCAGCAGCACGGTGAGCGCCGCGGCCAGGGCGGATCGGGAGCGCCGCGCCAGCCTGCGAGCGCACGGAGCGCCGACCATGTTCGCGCTGTGGGCTGCGGGACACGCCGCTGCCTGAGTGCCGCCGCTCGGCTTCGGGGGGCTGCTGAGTCTGCTGGAAGTCCGGGGAGGGAGGGAGCGAGGGAGGGACGAGCGGCGGACGGGGAGCCACTGGTACCGCAGCCCCCCCTTGTGGCGAGACTAGCGCAGCGCCCGGCACGGCCGCGTTGGGGACGCGGGGCTGCGCTCTTCAGCAATATAATAATAATACGCGGATTAAGTCCCAAAAACAAGATTAAAAGAAACCGCGCTCAGACTTATTTAATAATTTCAGAATTGTGAATGAGTCCAATTACTAATTAGTATAAGGAATGTCTCAAATTCCCATAAAACTAAGAAATACCATAGGCCTATTATCCGACTGATTTTGATACTAATTCATCAGGTCCTTTTTCCTTTAGGCCTTCAGGTAATGACAGATGACAGTACCCTGTGTCCCTTTTTCTCACAAAGACATCAGCATCCTGCAGCTTCCACGAACGAACGAAACGGGGACACTCCACATTTCCTAAGCTTTTAAAATACAATCGACGCTTTTTTTTACCAGCTGGTTTAATCGCCGTTCAGTAAAATCCTCAGTGTCCCTATTTCTACAGACGCATATAAATGAACTTATTTGCCTCGACGGAAAAATCCGATATAATAGGATGCTTTTTATAACTGCTCACAGTTTGTGATATATTAGAAAATATGTAATCAACTTGAAAACTATACACATTATATGAAAGTCTATAATAATGCCGTATATAAAATCATTACGTGAATCCAGCAGCATATACAATTACACATTTTATTAAGCATTTTATTTTTCACATCTTGTTCTGGTGTTTATAGACCAGGTTTAGAAATTCGTGTAATGCGATCGCGCCAGCGAAACGCTGCACACACAGTATTAAATATTAATGCTTTACATTTTACTGCTGTTGTTTACTGCATGCCAAGGGTATGTGTGGTGTAAGAGCTCGTAAGTGAGCTGCAAACTAACGAGCCGAGGCTGGGGCTCGCTAAGGAAAAACATGTAAGTGAAACAGTCGCTCTGGTAAAAAATAAATAAATAAATAAATAAAAATAAGAAAGCAGGGAGGTAAAATTTTTTGGAAAGCAAAACCCTGTCAGTGAGGCAGTCGTGGGACAGAGGGGGACCCCGGAGGCACGTAAGATCAGAGGTGTGTTGGGTTTCGCTGAAAAGTCGCAAGTCAGCAAGCGACCCCGGGATTTTGGTAACATGCTTGTGAGGCGATGTTGCGTGTGACTGGGGCTCCTGAGAGGAAGGGGGCTTGCGGGCTTTTCGGGATCCCAGTCGAGAGCGGTGCACTGACATTGCGGTCTCACCTGGCATGAGAGGTGAGAATCAGCCTGCGGATGTGGGACAGGTGGACCAGGAAGGACGCGCTGCGAAGCGAAGGCTGCTGATCCTGCATTCACAGGGAGAACACCTCAGATGGATGGAGACCTCAATGTTTGGAGAAGCGAGCGGGGTGCGTGTGAGACAGAGAGAGAGAAAGTGAGGCAGCGATAAGAGCCATGTCTGAGAAACCCATTTACCTGGCCCTGCTATGCAGACATCATCTAGCACACAATGTAATATGTTTTATTAAAGTGCGCCGGGGGGGGGGGGGGGGGGGGGGGGGGGGGGGGGGGGGGGGGGGGGGGGGG
>JAODKN010000004.1:175812-189137 GCA_026774425.1 Petrocephalus zakoni
TTATACTCTTGCATTATTTAGAGTATGACATTACTGGGATTATCAGGAGTATTATACTCTTGCATTATTTAGAGTATGACATTACTGGGATTATCAGGAGTATTATACTCTTGCATTATTTAGAGTATTACTCCATTGGGGTTATTAGATCCAGAGGCCTGCAGCAGTGCCAGCTAACAGCAGCCTCTCCTCTCTCAGCCTCCTGAATAGATGGCCCTGTTGTCATTCTGTTGTTCTGGAGGGCATACCCACACCCCCCTCCCCTGTCCCCACATACTTACGCCGGCCAACGGCGCTGGGGCCAGTAACACGCCAGGCAGGGTCCTAGCAGAGCCGACGGCAGGAACAGAACCCCCTCATGTTTCTGGGACAGAGGACCGCAGAGCCCCGGGAAGTTCTGCATGGCTGGGGAAAAAACAGACCAACAGGCACCATGCTCGTCTGGAGTGATTCTGACACCAATCCACTCTATTGTTCTGCAATTATCAGGGAGGGAGGTGGGCCGGTGCAGCACTTCTGGAGATTCTGGAAGTTCCCGTGGAGCCGGGTTGATGTCAGCCATCATGATTGTAATGGACGTCATGTCGTCCACATGTTCCTTAATGCCTCGCAGGTGCGGTGCAGCTGTTAGCTGCTCTTCATGCCCGGGGCATCCACAGCGTGCATCTGAACACAATCAGCCATCCCTGGCAGAGAAGCTGAGACCAGGAGCTCTCATATACTGGAGATGTCAGATGCATTCCTGTCGTCTTGGCAATCAGTCAGGTTTCTACTTAGGTGGCTAACTAATGCCTTCATCTGGCTGAATTAGAGCCATCACAGAGCAAATTCAGGTTCACCTGAAGGCAATACAAGGCCATCTTCTGCCATTTTTAGGGTATATTCCTTGACCATCACACCACCTACTGGACAAGGAAGGCACTGATGGCAGAGACAGTTCGTCCTGTCTCTGCTCTGAGGGAAGCCATGCTTATCAGGAAAATGCTGTGGTCCTTATGTACGCTGTCATTAATATTCATGTAGGACTTCTCTCTCCACTCACATAAAGGGCAGAGTGCTCAGCCAATCAGCTGCCAGCTACCATAATTCCCCATGACAAATACATTTGCTCCAGTTATTATTATTAATTTATGAATATGTTACGGTTAGGAAAATGGAAACAGTTATTAAATGGTTCCCACACTGTGAAGGAAGCTGTCTTCGTATTCCCAGCACAAACTGAGCTCATCGTGAAGATCACGTATGAACTCCTCTGCATGAAGGGGGGGGCTGGACATTTGAGGGTCTGACCGGTCAGCCCTGGCTTGCAAAAATGGCCTTTCATGGGACCTGGGCTCCCATGTCCGAGAGCTGGGTTTGCAGGCCAGTTCACGTGGCCCGTTTTACTGGACTAGGACGCATCTCCCGGTCTCCCTGAGTTTCGCTCAGTTAATTTTGTGCTTATTGCTGCCAAAAATGATTTTGCAGCAGCCTTTTTCCAAATGTGCGACGTAACTTGTGGAGCTCTACATGCTTTTCTGCAGAAAATTAGCACAAATTGCCAAAATTGCAAGTTCAGGAATTTCTTTAACCCCCTACCAGTGAAGAAAGAGACAAATTGGCATATAATTACTTTCTTTGTGTTTTTTTTTTCTTTTTAAATCACATAGTTACATTTCACTGTTCATTTTTATCTCTTTTCTGAATTCAAGAAACATGGGTTCAGTTAGACACCAAAGAAAATACTGTTTCTTGGTTACAGTTAGTTAAGTTTCAGTAAAATAATTCTCAGTTCAACATTAGCAGCGAATAAAATCATAGAAAAATCGAATCCATAATGCCCAAGCTTTATGCTTACTACTGACATCTGTGCTCTTTACAATGCTAACTAGAGGTGAGAAAAGTACTCACCAAAATACTACTTAAGTAAAAGTCATCCAATAAAATACTATGCAAGTAAAAGTAATGGTAACATTCTATGAAGCCAATATTCATAAAGCCTAGTAACTGTTCTTATAATTCATTGTAACACATTCATTAAATATTACAAACACATCTATAAATATTTATGAAAAGGCATAACAGTATAACCATGTTTCTCATGCATTATGAACCCTCAGTGAAGGTCTTACAGGTGAAGACAGAATTATTAGCTATCCTATAAAATTTTGTCAAAATTCTTCTATGTGCTTTTTTAACAGAGCAAGGGATTTTCAACATGGCATTTCTAAACATACATAGTTTTCTTTAGGCAGCACAAAGTATTTCTATTTGCACAAAATAACAGAATTATTTCAGAAAAAAAAACAACTAAAATTACCAGGGTCAATATAATTAGCACCGCGAATAACTGACGTTTTACTGAGCCGTAGCACAAACCACTGCTGTGCAATGATGTGCTGTAATTTTGTAATGCTTGTAAAATCAAGCTACACCTGAGGGTGTTATCGTCCAATTAACACAGTTATGTGGAAGAGGGTTTTCAGCAGCTAGGGTTTGAAGCTGTCACTCGAGAACGCATCATGCCAAAAACAAAAAAAATCAGTTTAGATTTGAGCAAATGTATACAAACTTATCAGGGCGTTTCCAAGTGTTAAGAAGCGGAGTGTCAAGTATCATCAAGAAACTCAAAGAGAGCCAAACAGTACAGAACAAGCCTGGCAGGGGCAGGAAGTGAAGGATTTCAAAGACTCTGAAAACAAAACTAGTGGAAAATGTGTCTAAAGACCCCAGAACAACTGCCATGACGCTAGTGAATGACTTAGCCAAGTCGGGAATTGTAGTCTCAAGGAAGACAATCGCTAGAACCCTGCAAGGAAAGGACTGCAAGGTTGCAGACCAAGAAAAACTCCACTTCTGTGGAAGAGACACCGTCGAGCCAGACTGAAGTATGCTTAGAATAATCTGGAAAAAGGTTATGCATACTGGAAGACCATCATTATTGGCCATAAAGATAGTGCTTCTGTTTGGGGAAAGAAGGGAGTGTCCTCACAGTTAAACACAGTGGTGGGAGTATTATGCTGTGGGGATGCTTCAGGGCGTCTGGACCTGGGAAGCCGGTCAAGCTGGAAGGAACCGTAAGAAGGACACGTGAAGATTTTGAACGAAGACCTCAAGCAGTCTGCAGCGAACCTGGGTCTGAGTTGTTGCTTTGTCTTCTAACACGACAACGACCCAAAACATACATCACTCCTGGTGAAGGACTACCTCCAGAAAAACAAAGCCCTGTCTTGAATCCCACTTAAAATCTGTGGGGTGAACTGAAGACCAAGGTCCATGCCGGAAGACCATCAAATCTGGAGGAGCTTGAGAGATTTGCCAAAAAGACTGGGCTGGGATCGGTCAGGAGATGTGCGTGACACTTGTTAAAATTCACAACAAATGACTGCAGGCTGTTATCCAACAAAAAGGACACACAATTGACTATCAGTGGCTAATAATTTTGACCCTGGTAGTTTTTTGTTTTTGTGAAATAATTTTTTTTTCCGTATGCAAAGTAAAATAATGTAATCATCTGAAATAAAACTAGGATGTTTGGAAAAGATGGGTTAAAAAAATCCTTGCACTGTTTATCAGCATTTGGGAAACACTTCAACAAAAATAAAATTTCTGCCCTCATCTGTATTTATAATGCACTATAAATACTTTATGAATGCATTATAATGCATTATGAAGCTATGCACAATGCAGTATAATGACTGCTTTACGTAAAGTGATACCAAAGTGATAAATACCTCAATTTAAAAGCTCTTAAGTATCAAAAGGAAAAGTATTACACATTCAGATCTAATGCAACCTATCCTTCACTCAATTCGCTCGAAACAGGCTTGAATACAGCACTGTAAGCAGCACAACATGACACATCGTCACAAGACGATCAGATATTTTTTTTATTCAGAAAAAAGTAGATGGTTCTTGTGGAAAAGTTGTGGTAGATTTGAATAGCTCGTCTGACTTGCGTTAATCTCTGCCAATACCTGTGGCCCTTGGGGAGGGAGGTCATTCAGGGGAAGCTGCGTTTCATTAACAACAGAAACAACGGCGGGGAGCTGAGGCGGACCACTGGGGGGGGGGGCAGAGCCCAGACTGCACGCCGCCCCCGACCAGCCTCTGTCATTGGCCATCAGCATCGGCACCGCAGCCTGTGCGGGATCAGTCACGCCGTGCCAGGAGGCGGCTGCCCGAATGTCAGCAGGAGCCCATGGCATTGGGCTGGGGGCAGCAAGGGCGTGGCAGCAGGAGGCGGGGCAGTGGGGGCAGCGGGGGGCGGGGGCAGCGAGGCTCGACCAAAACACTGCTGGCAAACGAGGAGCCTGCACCTGCTCCCGTTTTGTGAGAAACCTCCCCTCTTCACTGTCAGGGAGGGAGAGCCAAGCTGTCGGGAAGCCATGGAAACCCACCCCCTCCCCAGCCTCTTCTAGATGGCTCAGAGTACAGAATATGGTGACATTTATGCAGGAGGCTCTCCGTTTGTAGTCTATGGTAAAGATGCTAGCCACGCCCCCAACTGCCCCGCCCCCCACTGCCCCACACCCTGCTGCCACGCCCCAACTTCCCCACACCCTGCTGCCCCACACCCTGCTGCCCCACACCCTGCTGCCACGCCCCACACCCTGCTGCCACGCCCCCACTGCCCCACACCCTGCTGTCCCGCACCCTGCTGCCCCACACCCTGCTGCCACGCCCCACTGCCCCACACCCTGCTGCCCCACACCCTGCTGCCACGCCCCACTGCCCCACACCCTGCTGTCCCGCACCCCACTGCCCCACACCCTGCTGCCCTGCCCCACCCTATCATAGTACACCACCCTTCTTCCCTGCCCCATTCTGCCCTGCCCTACCCCAATGAAACCCCGCCTCCCTCCTGGCCACCAAACGCTTCATGCTACTTATTCCTTAATCTCCAGCCGTGGTGTCATTGGCGCTCTGGCCAGCCCTAGAACAAGGAGGGACACTCTCCAGTCCCCGACTAGGAATGCCATTAGCTGGCAGGGGGGGCTTTCCAGCCCAAAAGCATGCTGGGAAGTAGCTCGCCCTCCCCAGCAGGGCTGCCCATGTGCTGCCCGGCTCTGAGGTGACAGGGACAGGCTGTGGCTGTTAATTGAAGTGGCAGATGCCCAGAGCTTTGACGGTGGAGAGGGGGGAGGAGTAAAAGTCTGTGTGAACCCCCCCACCCCCCAGCACGAGTCTGCTCTAATTCAGAATACCATAGATAGGACATGGCAGGTAGACAAGACACCTTCACACTAACCCTCTTTCTGATGCTCTAACCGTTGCGCCACCTTGTGTCATTTTAAATAATGGATGGGTTCTGGGTCCCGATAGCCTGAGTAACACCCAACCTTTAGAAGGTCTCCAAACCAGACTGGAAACCCCATTGTTAACATTAATCTTTGGTGACATCAGCTAGCATTTTTTTACAACATAATGAATTTAAACCAGAGGCAAATCCACAGACAAGACAAACATTGCAGTACATCCAAATCACCAAAACACTTGATAATAATAATAAAGTGATGATAAATTGAAAAAGCAGTATGTATCTAGAGATGGAAATGTAGAATCCTGCCCCTTCTGGTTTTTTTTAAGCTTATTTTAAGTGGGAAATCTCCAACTCAAAGTCTATGTTCACGTGGTCTGATCTCCAAAAGTTGCTCACACACAATGGCTGCGTCCTCCGGAGGGCGCCATGTCTCCCTGGTGCCCCACCCCCCGCTGCTCAGGTCCTGCATTATGCATCGTGAGCTAGCGAGCGCCCGTCCCGCGCGGCACGACGCCAGCGGCTTCGATAAGGAAGGTGACAGTTCTTCAACCGCGGTCCCCACGCGCCCGGACCACGAGGCGGACAGGGCGGGTCACAGATGAGCAGGCAGGCGCTGGTGTGACCTTCACTGTTATCTGCCGGGGCTGCGCTCCCCTGTTCCCAATCCTGACTAAGAGAGAAAATGTACCTTTAGAAACTTAAACTGAGAAAAAGCTCACTGTAAAAGCTGTACAAATTCAGCTCCAGAGAACCCGGGGTTAAATCCTCACTACAGAAGCTAATGTGCGGCACAGTGTAACAGGAAGTATGAAAATCCGTATTTCCTGGGCTTCCCTCCAGGGTGCTGTCCAGTAAATGCAGCAATTCGGCAGCATAGATATACACACATCATTACATTCTACCCTCATGGTGCTGTGTACTGTACACTTGTGCAATGTAATGCCAATACCAACCTGAGGGGGGCGCTGTGTGGCTCAGCGAGTTCCTCTGTGCCTCTGACGGGAAGGCGGTCAGTACGAACATTCCCATCGCTGATAAAGCTTGATTTCACACAGTGATAAAAGGTCAGAGAAGGCTGAATAAAACACACTATTCCCATGATAATATGGGTGCATGTGGTGGTCACGCCCACCACTGAAATTGTGAATCTTCTCCCTAAAAATATGAATGCTGCACCACCGCAACCAGGAGGGACCACCACCAAAAGCCACCGAAGACACCTGAGAAGCTGGGGACTTGATCCAAAAAGATCCGGATCAGAGCAAAACTCAAATGTGCCCAGGGAATGAGGTTACCGTGCATGTTTACCTGCCATGAGCCTGGCTGGTATTACAGACTGTAACTCACTATAATCAGCATAACCAGCGGACACTGAGCCCCTGCTCTACTGTTAGGCTCCACTGTGCTAAAACACGTTTGGCGTGTTCACACACAGGTTCACACGCACTTCCATCTGCCCGTAAAGGTCGGGCTCCGACCCCAAGCCCCTCCCCCTCTTCTGATGGCCTCATAGCACCACATAAACTGCGACCTCCCCCCCAGCAAAGTGGCGGCGATTAGGCTGGAACCCCCGTGGCCCTGCGAGGAGTCCACCACTATCGAGAGAAATTTTTCCATGCACCGTGCATATCAGTTTTACATACTGTGCGTCGATTGCCTAGAGCACACCACTGAAAGTGCTGAATACGGTGGGGGGTGGGGGGCGCAGGACTGAGGAAGACTGAGAACCACAAATCAAAGAAACCAAATCTCATAAAGTAGAGACAGGAGTTGCCCAATATATACGATCAGCTGAGAGACAGAACCCCATTGGCTGAAGGGACAGGAAGTACCACCCAACTGACTGTAAGCACCAATCTCTAACAGCACCTTTCGGTTTACATGCCATGTGTGACTGACATTTTTGCAAATAACCATTTTGCCAGTTGAATCCAGTTCAAAGTGCTCCATTGTCAGGAAACGAGATTTAAACAGAAACCCAGGAGGGAGTGAGGCATCTGAAACCAGACCCCACCCCAGATGACAATGTGTGTGGCCCATGAGCCTCGGTCCAGACAGCAGCCTCACAGAGCCACTCCTGGGGATCGACCTGGGGGGTTGGGGGCTACTGTTTTCCTTCTGAGCTTCACTTAAACCTGACACACATAAATCGTCATGCACGACATCGGCTGCAGGACATCAGCTGCAGGACATCGGCTACATGACATCGGCTGCAGGACATCGGCTGCAGGACATCGGCTACACGACATCGGCTGCAGGACATCGGCTGCAGGGCATCGGCTGCAGGACATCGGCTGCAGGACATTGGCTGCAGGACATCGGGTGCAGGACATTGGCTGCACGACACCAGCAAGTGCACAGGCTCTAACAGAAGTGCCGGGGACCAGCAGGGCCACGGAGACAGACACATCTATCCCTAACCTCACCGCACGTCAGACAGGGCGGAATTCAGCAGGAATGCAGGATTGTGGCCTTGGTGAGAAACGTGATTTAGGCTTAGGGATTTGGGGTGAGTTTTTAGCATTTTTTACATTTTATTTATTTAGCAGACACTTTTATCCATACATTACTTTAGAAGGCAGAGTCGACCTTCCGATTATCAGCACAGAGTGACAACCTGCTGAGCTACCCCCCGTTTTTTAAAATGGTTTGTCCCACCTCAATCCATCACCTGCCCACTTCTCCTTTTTCACCCTTCAGGGGTGGGGGGTGTCAGGCATCCACAGAGCCAGATAACCCCACAGTGCAGGGACAATAACCCAGGACCCCGAGGCCGGGGCTGTTCTTGCTGCATCCTCGTCCTGAGCACCGCATGGTGCCTGTGCTGGCTCTTCATACCGGCAGGCCAAAGGGATGTGTGTGTGTGCTCCTGTGAGTGCTCCTGTGTGTGCTCCTGTGAGTGCTCCTGTGTGTGCTCCTGTGTGTGCTCCTGTGAGTGCTCCTGTGTGTGCTCCTGTGAGTGCTCCTGTGAGTGCTCCTGTAAGTGCTCCTCTCTGTGGTTCGGTCTGTGCTCCTGTGTGTGTACATATGTGTGCATATTCTTCTGTGTTCTTGTATCTGTGTGTTCTTCTGTCAGTCTGTGTATTCTGCCTTTGTCTGTTCCTGTGTCAGTGTGTCTGTGTGTGTGTATCTGTGTGTTTTCCTGTGTGTGTGTGTTCCTGTGTCTGTGTGTCTGTGTGCGTTCCTGTGTCTGTGTGTGTTCCTGTGTCTGTGTGTCTGTGTGCGTTCCTGTGTCTGTGTGTGTTCCCGTGTAGTGTTCCTGTGTGTGTGTGTGTGTGTGTGTATTCTTGTGTCTGTGTGTGTTCCTGTGTCTGTGTGTGTTCCTGTGTGTGTGTGTGAAAAGGAAACAATAAACACCCAGAAGGCTCCCGCTGGTGTCTGTGTGTGTGTGCAGGGAGAGCTGGCATCTCTCCACAGCAACTGCTGCTGTGACTCGGGTTCGAAAGCGGGAGTGGGGCCTGGTTTTCAGGGGGCACCGTTTCTTCTGCATCTGTCAGTGGGACCCGTGCTCGACACCGGGCTGATACTCCACCTACCGCCTTCTCGCCGAGACGTGCGATTGATGCTGCTCTGACCAATCGGCAGTGAGGAGAGGGAAAAACAATAACGGGATTTAAAGAGCCACACGTTTATAAACCCGGAGACGTCAGCGAATGAGGGAGCAATGCCAAGCCGCTTAGCCTGGCCTCCGCATTCCTCTGCTCCCTCTGTATCCAGCAGACGTGGAATTCCCTGCAGGAGTGCCGTCCCCCTGCCCCGTCCCTCTGTCCTCAGCCTTATCGGACACTGTCAGATGCTGCTTTTTTTCGATTTTTCATAACTGGATTGAGGCAGCCAGTCGATCGTTTTTCTCCCGATGTCCATCAGGCAGTATAAGGTCACGAAAACAGGCCTGCCCTATCAGATCAGGGCGCCTGTGTATGGCGTCAGACTGTACTAATCGACCACCGACCTACCCTGGGAACAATGGAGAGGTGCCTTCCTCTCCTTCTGCTGCTCTTTCTATCTCAGGCATAAAGCTGAGGCGGCTTTTCTGCATCAAAACTCACCTAAATGGCCTTTAAAACGCAGGGCACGGCTGATTCTCACACAGTGTTATTAATGCACTGTCTAATTCCCTGTCTCCTGATGGTCCCACCCAGCCTGCCGTAAAACCGCACACATCTGGCCTGCTGGTGGGAAGCAGCCGTTACCATGACACCAGCATCCCGGGAACGATACGGTGGCGAAAATCAGACTGTGCTGTTCCTCCTGCTGCCGATCAGCTGTGCTCATGGTAGGCCCCGCCCCCTGCTTCCTCACCCCCCCCCCCCACAATCCATCTCGACAACTCATTCCCTGCCCTAGAATAGACCCACTGGGTGTCATTCGCTAAGCACCGGTGGGTCACCGGCGTGGGGGGCATCTATAGGCGGGCTGGGGGTGGAGTTTCACTCAGGACCATGCGGGCAGGGCTTAGAGCAGCACTATGAAGATGCGGTCAATGTGCTTAATTTTAGCACTTCACACAGCTGGATTTCACTGGAAGCCACTACCTGCCTCAAAGGTACATCAGCAGGGCGCTTCTCGAGATCTGAATTGTGAACCTTTATGCTGGATATTTATTGTGAATATAGGGTTAGGCTCTGCCTCAGACACACCCCCAACCATCACCACCAGGGCGGCGATCCACGATGGAAAAGTGCTTCCCTAATTTTACTTTAAAGACAAAAAACAATCATTAGAGTGAATGTGTTATCTTCATCTGGAGAGTAGCAGGTAGAGAATGTGTATCTCGGATAATGTCAGTGTTGTGACACACCGTCATTCTGATAACAGTGGTAAACACAAACACTATGAGAACAACTTTCCCTTGGCTGAAATCAAACACTTATGTGAGTGGGGGCTAATCGCCTTGTTTACTTCTCCTGAAGGTCCAGTTAGACTGATGGAATATTCTGGAGAGGATCTTGGCACCTCAGAGAAAAATGACTAAATGACTGAACAGTAATGGTCGTCCAGAGTGCCCTGCCCCCCCCCCCCCCCAATTCTGGTGGGCCTTTTCCTCCTTTCTGACAGGAATATCCATTTTTAGCATCATCCCCTGTTCGGCTCTTCCATGGGTGAATTCTCAACAAGTGGTAACAACCCAATCTGGCCAAGCCTGTGGCACAATCTGGGAACAGGAACAGGGGCCCGCCATGGCCCCCCCACACACACAGCGACACACACACAGACTCGCGTACCTATCTAAATGGGGACCTTTCATTCATTTCTACGGGAAAAACCCTAATCCCAATCATGACAGCCTTAACCCCTACCCAGCCCTAACCTTAACCGTAAGTAACCAAACAAAATGCAGGACATTTAGCATTTTCACAGATTTTTATAAAATTGAGCTGCGATTAACATAGTGAGGCAAACTGGACCAGACCGGACCACGGCTGGGATGGCAGCACCGCGGTTAGCCTCATCACCCCCCGCGCCAGTGTCCGGCTTGGGGGCTGGCCACTCTGGCTGGAATGTCACGGACGGCTAGGAATCACGGTTAACCTTGAACAGCAGTGTCACATGGAGTCCATGCCATCATCGCCGGCTACAAATGAGGTGTCCTTCAGCCCGGTATGTTTAGTTTGGGCCTGACCCTAACCCTAACCCTAATATGCAGCTCTTCATACTCGCAGGTAATTCCTCTGCTTAGCTTCTCAGAGTTAGCCTCTGTGCTCACTCTGCCCATACTTCTAGACTGATCACAGGGCTGCAGGTGCCGCAGATGGCATTCACTCCCCAAGGTCCGGTCCGTTGGTCTTGCTGAGGTCCGGCCCCACCAAGTTCCAGTCCTGCCAAGGTCTGGTCTCGCTGAGGTCTGGTCCTGCCAAGTTCCGGTCCTGCCAAGGTCCGGTCTCGCTGAGGTCTGATCTCATAAAGGTCAGGTCCCGCCATCCAGCAGCACATCCACAGGTAAGTCCTGACTAAACATGCTCTTCCCGTTCAGTCTACATCCCCCCCCACCCGGTGTCTCGTCCTTGAACGCGGCTGGGCGGAGACCCCCACCCCCGGGGAAACCCAAAAGGACAGCAGCGGTCCGTCGGCCGGGCAGAGACAGGGTAAACTCTGATTAATTATATTAGCCATTAAATAAACAGAGAGGGAGAGGGGAATGAGAAGCAGATTGGCCGAGGTTTATTTGAAATATTCATGAACTGTGACGGACGGTTTTAATTATTGATAGACCTTTAATTAAGCAGTTTTATCAATGTCTTTTGTTAGTTCATTATCTGCCGCCCTAAAGTCCTCCAGCCATCGTTTATCTCCAGGGTCCGCAGATGGAGACTGATTGCCAGTGCTGGATTCCTTTTTATTGGACACGAGCTGGTCTAGGCATCCGTGCCCCTCATGGTCCCTCCCCCAAAAATGACCCTGACTACACCATCCCACTTCTGCTATTGGTTGCACAATAAAGCACACTCTGCTCCCATTAGCTGTGTGCTAGCCGACAGAGAGTTCCCATTGGGTGCACACGTTAGCTGCCATGGCGACCCCATTGGCTGCACATGTTAGCTGCTTTAGCAATCCTATTGGCTGCATGCCTTAGCCACCGTAATGATCCCATTGGCAACACGTGTTAGCCGCTGTAGCCCTCCCACTGGCTGTGCATATTAGTCACCGCAGTGATCCCACTGGCAATGCATATTAGCCTGGGAAGTACTCCCATTGGTTGCACGCATTACCTGCTATGGCGCTCCCATTGTCTGCATTCGTTACCTGCTATGGCGCTCCCATTGGCTGCACGCGTTACCTGCTATGGCACTCCCATTGGCTGCACGCATTACCTGCTATGGCGCTCCCATTGGCTGCACGCATTACCTGCACGCATTACCTGCTATGGCACTCCCATTGGCTGCACGCATTACCTGCTATGGCGTTCCCATTGGCTGCATTCGTTACCTGCTATGGAGCTCCCATTGGCTGCACATGTTAGCTGCTATAGCACCCCCATTGGTTTCTGCATTAGCTGCTATGACGCTCTCATTGACTGCACACGTTAGCTGCTCTGCAAACCAAGTTAACCATGCAGAAAGCATGTGGCTGCCAGGACAAAGAGGGTCTTAATCGCAGCTACACTGGTAGCTTTGGCCACCAGCCATGACAGATATCAGCCCCTTACATTAGGAGATATTTCCTCTTTCAAAGACTACTGTGATTCTTCGCTTGAGTGAGATCTGAGGACTTCACCAGTGTATCTCACCATCTCCAGGTAGACGCACAGAAATCATCTACCCCCACACTCCTGTGGGGCCGTGTTAGTGTCATGACTGAAGAGGCGACGTTTAAGTGCGCTAGCCGGATCGATGACGAAGCAATCACTCTTGCCATCAAGAACAGGAGGAAAGTGGCCCAACTCTCTAAAGTCACTGAGTGTAAAGTCATCAACAAAAGCGGCATTGTGTATTTACACCGAATCCACGCATGCTAATGGAACCGGAATTCATATCATTCCAAGCACAATTACGAAGGGTGCTCGCCAAGGTCGCTCCTCGAATAGCTCTGAGGACCACCAGCCAGATAGCCATAAACAGCCATTGGCATTCGGGTGCCGTGATCCTGCCTGCACGCCCCTTTAAATTCCCATAGATACCCTTGACGACACATACACCCCTCCGGCTCCGCTTCTGACATCACAAGCACAAAAATCAAACCTTTAAATCGCCACGCCACCTGCTGTCCAATGACAGGATGAAGCCTGAGACCTAGTAGGAGATCTGTGTGACTAGTGCCCACCACAAACAGGGGGCCTTTTAATTACTTAGTTAACAATCGGGAATTTCTGGTGGTCTGCAGGACCCAGTCATGCCAACAGGTTGCTTGAGTGTGAAGCTCAGGCAGAGTTTTCTTATCACCCTACTGAAAATACTACAAGTTGATGTGCAACTCTTTCTATGAGACTAGCAAAGGGAACCCCTAGAGGTTCGTAGTTGTAATGACAGGAGCTTTATAGGAACCAGGGAGATCTAAGCAACTGGGAGTGTAGGAAGTGTAAGCCCAGCCGAGCTCACAGCTACTGTGCCAATGTCTCTGGGATGGATATACAGCTACTGTGCCA
>JAODKN010000004.1:200007-211312 GCA_026774425.1 Petrocephalus zakoni
TGTCCCTTCTGCGACTTAGGTAAATAAAGGCCTGTCCCTTCTGCGGCTTAGGTAAATAAAGGCCTGTCCCTTCTGCGGCTTAGGTAAATAAAGGCCTGTCCCTTCTGCAGTTTAGGTAAATAAAGGCCTGTCCCTTCTGTGTCTTAGGTAAATAAAGGCCTGTCCCTTCTGTGTCTTAGGTAAATAAAGACCTGTCCCTCCTGCGGCTTAGGTAAATAAAGGCCTGTCCCTTCTGTGTCTTAGGTAAATAAAGACCTGTCCCTCCTGCGGCTTAGGTAAATAAAGGCCTGTCCCTTCTGCAGCTTAGGTAAATAAAGGCCTGTCCCTTCTGCGGCTTAGGTAAATAAAGGCCTGTCCCTCCTGCGGCTTAGGTAAATAAAGACCCCCGTCACTATGTGAGGAAATACAGCACATCACATTTATTTGTCAGATGCTTTTGCCCAAAGCAACATACTAGTGATGAAAGCTTGGGGTCAGGGAGCAGGGTCGGCCAGTGACCCTGGAGCAATTGGGGTTAGGGGCCTTGCTCCATAGCCTAACGGTAACATGATTACTCTGCCAGCTATGGGATTTGACCCCGTGACTTTCCAAACATGGGCACTGACCCCTAGCCCGCTGTGATGTACACCGCCAGCAATGCGCCACATATCCACACATCCCCCCCCATCTATTTTTTCTCTCTCTCTTTACCTCTAAACCTCTGGTCAAGCAGGAGTAATTAACATTCAGACTGAATCAGAATCACAATACACTCATTATCCTAGAGGAGAGATCTCAGCCAATCAGATGTTGTCGCATGAATATCGCGCACAGTCGGGTTGATGTCCGGGGTTATCTGTGTGGACACTAGGGGTCGCTGACAGAAGCTGACGTCCGCTGTGGGAATGAGGGTCCGTACATCATGAGGAATCGGGTGGGAGGGGGTCGGCTTATAGGGGCGGAGGAAGCATGACGCATTTAACTCCATTCAAAATCCCCCTCCGGTCCATGGGAATTAATGAGCCCAGGAGCGTCATGCTAAATCAAAGAATTAATTTGGCCCCCCACTCGCCGTGCACGTCTGACAAATCCAATTTCAAAGGCTCCAGCCAGCATTCGCCGCGGCGGACAAATGCTGCTGAGCACGGGGCCTAGACCAGCTGCTCGGGCCAAAGTGCTGTTTCCGGGGCCTACAAAGTTACTTGTGCCCCCCCGTGATGTTTCAAAAACTAAATAAATAACTAGTGAGTAGAGTCAGAAAATGGTAACTAGCTGGTTAGCAGAACATGCTGCTTCAAAGTCTCCTAAATGAGGAACGCATTTATTTGAAATTTAGTGTAGTGACTGTTTGTGGCCAACAGGGGGACCCCAAACCCTGGGGGCCCAACCACAAATGTGTGGTTTGAGTGGTGGTATTCACCACTTGGGACTCATCAAGAACTGTCCAGAAAAATGAGCTGACATCATGGCGAGCTGCCCGAGGTGTGGTGCTGAGGATTTTTTTCATGGTCAGAGGGGTGGTACTTTAGAGGAAAAGGGAACTGAGGTATTTGGTCTGACTCACGGGGAGTGCTGGGGTGCCCAGCTAGGTGTCATCAGCTGTCCCGTCTGCTGCCAGCAAGCTTTGCTCTTGAAAGGAAAATGGCAGCGAACCTCTCAGCCTTGTTCTTAACGAGCTGCAGCCCAGAAACTTCTCCCAGCCACACCACTGACTGCCAGCATCTCCAATTATGGCTCACAGCCCGCTCTGACATCCCCCCCCCCAGCCTGGCTCCGACATCACCCCCCAAGCCTGGCTCTGCTCCTTCCTGCAGGCTCTCTTACTCGCCAGTGTCGTTAATTATGAAAAACTGAGAGGTGTCAGCAAGACACTGCCTCGGGCAGGTACATTGGGGTCGAGATCCCAAACACCTACCGGCTACCCACACAAAGACTCCACTTACCCTGGTGGCCTGCTGCTATGGGCCTGGAACCATACCCTACCTACCAGGGTAGCCCTGTGTAACATCCAAGACTCTGAGCTTTCGCATGACCTGCCCCGCAAGAAGCTGTAATGCTCATCTTTATCTGCTGCAGAGGGTCGCTAGTGAAGGGAAAGGCAATCGCACACGCTGGCGGGGTGCCGATAAGCCGAGAGAAGTGCGAGATCCTAGTGCAGTAGCAAGTACTGACAGCCCTCAGCTCCCCTCCACCTGAAACAGGAAACGGAGGAATGGCGGAGAGGCCACATTCAACTAGGGCTTCATTTAGGAATCTCTTCTGTTACGTGATACAAAAACAGCTAGCATCGGAAGTCATGAAAGCCATCAGGACCTAAGATGACTTGGGTTCAGTGGGATAGGACTCCGTGCCTGTGATCAGAAGGTTGCTGGTTCAAGTCCCGCCTCTGTACATCTGGGAGCCCTGGGGAAAAGTCAGTGACCTTCAGCTTCCTGGGTGATACAAGAGGTGGCGGCTCTTCACGGCCAAGCCTGCTCTCCAGGAGAGCAGAATTGGAGGTGAGAAGTGAATTTCCCCACGGGGATTAGTAGATTCTGCAGAAATGCTAAATCTCACCGCACTGACCATTTGCAACCGGAGATTCTAGCACAGCTGCTACCTGTGATACATTCAGGGGGGACTTTTTGTTTCTGGGGAAAAAAAGTCACACTGCCCCCCCACCCCTCCTCAGATGTTTTGAAAGCTAAATAAATAGCTAGCGAGTAGTGCTGGAAGATATGGTAGCTAGCTGGTTAGCAGAACATGATTCAGCATCCTCTAAATAAGGAACATAATTATTTAATATTTAGTGCAGTGACTATTAGTGACCAGCAGGGGGCTGTGTAGGGGGGGGCATACAAATGCCTAGTTTCCAACCTCCAACCTGTTTGGCCCTCTGCACAGCGTCCCAGAAATAAGCTGGGATGGCCTTGGGCCCACTTCTCTCTTCTCGACCGGCTCTGCGCTTGCTAAAATCAGACGGGGGAGCCTCACTGAATACAGAGTCCGCAGCCCTGCCTGCTGTCCATCTGAAAACACACTCCAGACAAGAGCAGCCAGCAGAACGAGGAGAGAACGCGCAAAACATGATAATGAGAAATGGGAAAAGAAAGTTGTTACATCAAAAAAACACCTAAGAACAAAAACAACCATTTCATGTGAAGGTATAAATGGATTTAGCCTTTATTCCGTCTGGCCCTGTGGAAAAACACACATTGATTGTTATGCTCATATTGAGATCTGCACACTCATTACATTTCAATGAGCAAATTCTCTAGCTTAGTTGAAATCTGAGTGAAATTATGCAGATGAAACATCTTCATTGGCCGTAGTGGCACTAGAATGTCAACGCAGGACAGCTTTGCCCTGGAATCGCCATAAAGCTGCCACCCCTCCTCAGAGATGGCTGCTCGTTGGAGTTGAGTAATTGTGGACATAGCTGTGTCTCTGTAACTAGCCAACGCTTGTGATACTGACCTGGTGCACCAGCCAGCTGGGCACGAGAGGTGCTTACACAGGGAGGGTGCACAGTTGGCACAGTGCTTCTATGGTCGTCTCACAATTCGAGGGCTGTCGGTTTAAACCCCTTCCCCTACTGTGCCTGCGAGGAGATGTTGTGTTTTCACGGGTTTCCTCTGACTGTTCCGCTCACCTCCCTCAGTCCAGCGTCAAGCACTTAGATAAACTAGCACCTCGAAATGATTTGCAGTGTATGTTTGCCCCGTAATAGACCGGAGGCGAGGGTTTAATTTGTTCCCTTTAGACAGGAAGTCTTAGCTTAGCGGACTAATCCGCGAGGTTACACTCACAAACAAGGGTGGATACAACGGGTCAGTAAATGAAGGAATGTGCGGTTTAGCCAGCCTGAGTTACGATACGAAAAGCCGGGTGGGGGGGGGCAGAGGGGAGAGGCGTCCTACTCCTCAGCAGCTCCTCAGAGCATCAGGAGAAGCTGAAGAAGCACCAGAGAGAGCTCACATGGAGACATCGGGCAGGGGGGCTGAGAATCATAGCCGGGCCTTGGCGGTGCTAATTAGGGCTTAGCGGCGAGCCTCGCGGCGGTAACGTTATCTACGGGGAGGTGGCCTCGCGGTCTCACCGTTCGCCGTCGCTCTTCAGCGGGGTCAGAGGTCAGCCATTAGCGGAGTCGCGGAATGCCGTAAACGCGGCGCCAAGTCGATGGTAACGACGCCAGCAACATTAATGAGGATGGAGGGTGAGACGAGGCAGCCTGTGAGGAGAGACAAAGGCCTGCTGAGAGGACCCTAACAAGAGCCTTAATTAGGGGTATTGCTCTGATTCGGCTGGCCTTCAGAGGGAGATAACGCTGGACGCTAAAGCCCCCCGGGGGTACCTTCCGGTTCCACTAATTACGTGGCGGTAATCAAGGTAGCCAATCATCGACCCTTTCGCTAACGGAGCGCACGAAGCGCCATCAATCGAGTGAGAGAATAAGTGGGGAAAGCACTTGCAGCTCGCCGGGAAAGACGTGGCACATCATCATTTCACTGCTTTTCTGCACAGCCATTCAAACTATTTTGATGTAATGGTGATCCACAGGCTCTCTTTCGCCGCTCCGCTGTGTAACATCCTTGTACTGACACAGCAGAGATGTCGCACGGGCTGAATTAGCATGTAGCCAGAAAGTGAGCCCTTTAAAGTCAAACATTCCTCAGAAAAGGCTTAGCAAGGTAAGCAATTAGCATGTTTAGCAACGTAAGCAATCAGCGAGGTTAGCGACGTCAGCATTTTGCACTCCTAGAAGAGAAACTCCGCTGGGCAGGAAGACGCGACACTGGACCGCTCACAGGAAATGCTTCTATTCGTCTGCACGGCCCCCTAATAGCTGGATTTGGGTCTTCTCAAAGGGGCACCCCCACGTGGGCTGTCGGTAGCCAGGGGGCTCATGCTCTCCATAGTGGCTCAGATGGCCAGTCAGCTCTCCCCCTGGATGAAGCTGGTGACAGACGGCCACACATCAGGGGAGGGGCATGGCAGTGGATAACGCCATATACTCCAACAAAATCAAATCAGAAAACGTTTCCCAAAGTGACTCCATTATTACAGACAACATGAGCACTGAGAGGGAGCAGAGACACATTTTGGAAAGACCCCCCCCACCCATTATTCCCACTTCCCATCTTATGTAACCAGAGAGATGTTCTGGAGCCTTCCGCGTCCTCATAGCGGCCATTAAATTCAAAGGCATGTCGCAGCCGCGTTCGTGGCACTGAACACAAGACAGCGAATGTCTCCATCGGACGTCTTTTTTGCACAGAAACCTGCAGGTTGATGGGGACGGGAGATGCCCCCGTGCGGATCTTCGCCGACACTGGGACCGGACGCCGTCCTGCTGAGGGCCTTGGAAGAGGGTCTAGGCAGCAGGACAATATTAAATGGAAGTAATGCGGGGGCACATTGTGTTAGCGCTGTGTTAAGGACATGCCGGCAGTGCCTCAACGCTAATCGCCCGTTAATAGACCGACGGCAGAAATGCAGCGGGTGGTGGTACATCATAATGGTCCCGTGAATCTGGACGCCCTTCGGGAAAGTGCTCCAGTCAGACCAGACTGCCGCTGCCAAGCTGCAGAAAACGACATGAAATCCCAGACCTCCCCCTCAGTCACACTGACCCGTCAAACGTGTCAAAAGTCTGGCTATGAAGTTTATTTATGACAGCACAGATTAGACCCGCACACTTCCTGTGCCGCTGGATGCTTCTCGATGCTGGCAGTCACGCAAAAATAGGGTGGGGGGTGCAGGTGGTCTTAACCTCCGAGGGGACCGTCGGTTGTGACGTCTCCCTGTCGCTCCCCGTCGAGCAGCTGCGATTTGACATAGGCAGATGCCCTTACCTTACATAAATCCAGGAAGTGACATTGTTTACGCCATTGCTCATGTCGTCATGGAAACCCAAAGTCACATGACGGATGACGGAAAAAAGTTCTAAAAGCAAATTAAAAGTCTTAAGGTAAAACTTAAAATGAAGTGGTTTTGCTGTGCAAGCATTCCCCTGCCCTACTCTTAGCTAGTGCCAGTTAGCGCCGGTCGTCAGACGGGAGCCTGTATACGTGACAATTTTGGTGGCACCAGCATCACGAACACAATCAGGCGCCCCTTGTTTCGTCTGGCCCGGTCTCTAAGCTGTTTGCCCCCTCCGTCTGTGCCGTAATTGAAAGCCACTGTGAAAAGGGCAACAGTTCAAGACTCCGGCTACGGCCGCGATACCTCACTACAGAGAACCAGACGGTTTGGCCTACTGTTACCATGACAACCCTCTGTCCGGTCACCATAGAAACGATGCTCTTTTCAAGCGAGGGGAACAAGATGCACGAGAAACCCTTCAGACGTCTGAGTCTTTTGCTTCTTTAATAAACATTCAAAACATGATTTTCATTCGGAATTTAACAAGAACACCAAGCGAGGACATTCATTACAGAATGCGCTTACTCACACTTGCATGAATTCATGAGATTTCAAAAGGACATTTAAACATGAATTCGAGGGGGATTAAGAAAAGAATAAAATGATCAATTGTGTCTCCTGCCTAAATAATGGAAAGCAATGTTTCTCTCAGTACAGCTCTCCTTTTAAACAGAGCCACGGCAGGGCTGTAAGTCATGTAAATGACCTGCCGATCGCCGATGTCCGTCCACACGGGATCGATCCAATATGGCCCACTGAACTCATGCCATTGATTTTTAGGCGGCACCAACAAACGCTGTTTGTTAGTGTAGCTCCAACAGGCTAACGCATGTGGAAAATTCCATTGGAAAGTCATGCTTCACTGTGGGCTCTGTTATGGAAAAAAACCATTACAGACTATTAAAGGCACAAATCAACAACTAGTGTAATATAGATTTTCTTAGTGTGTATTAAGCCAATTTGAAAGGCACAGTCTGTCACGTATTAGGTTGAGAAGTGGAGGCAAGCTGGGGTCAGCGAGTCATCTCGCAATACAAAAGTCCGCGGAGGGAAAGCGCTGAACTCGTGCCTCCACAACCTCGGGTTCGATGGAGGCCGATGACTGTATCAGAGAGAACCGTCTGTTTAAATTCCTGTGACTTAATGCACCGTGGCCCCCTGGTGGACAAGAACCAAACACACAGGGGAGGCAGAAAAGCTAATTAGAACTGAGATTAATGCTTCTCGACTGGAGTTTCCTCCCAAAAACACTACCAGTAGCCTTTTTAATTTCATTAACTTGTATGGGAGGGGCCAATATGTGCCTCTAGGGCAATAATCAGAAGTTTGCTAGTTTGAATCCCAAGCTTTACTCTTACCTGTATCTGTGTGTCTTATAGGACAGCAAGATGGGATGTGGGAGATAAAGAAAGCCAATATATTTGGCCTCATCTTGCTGGACCCGGTTTTGGGGTCTATCTCCACTTGCTCTCCAGGCAAGGGCAAACCGTGAAGGTGGATCTGCAGACATGGGGTGGTTGTACATTGCCGGCTGCTTGACTGTGGATCATGACCCCAGAGCCGGTCCCCGTCCCGGCGGAGAGGCGGCTGGGAGGCTGAGTGACGGATGAGGGCCACATCGCGGCCATGGTGTGACACCTGACGCCCAGTGGACGGCCGGCGAAAGGCCGGCAGCCTTCAAACAAGTCGCACAGTGTGACAGGCTAGGCAGCATGGCTGGTATTAACCCTGGTTGGGGAGGGGGGTGCAATGATAAATGGCAGACACTTTACTGCCATTCCGGTGTGAGAAGATCCAGGCAGCAGATACAAAGCACTGTGGGGGGGGGGGGGGATTCAAGAGAGCACATCCTGAGCTTGAGCTATCAGCAGGATGACATCGAACAGGCAGACAGAGAGACAGACAGGCTGGGAGAAATACGGACGGATGGACGAGCAGACATACAGGCAAAGAGAAAGGCAGACAGACAGACAGGCAAGGAGAAAGACAGACAGACAAACAGAGAGATAGACAAGCTGGGAGGCAGACAGACAGGCAGGCAGACACAGCCTGGGAGACAGGCAGATAGACCGACAAACAGAGAGACAGACAAGCTGGGAGGCAGACAGACAGGCAGGCAGACACAGCCTGGGAGACAGGCAGATAGACAGACATCAAGTTCCTCAAAAATCCCCAAAAACACATTGTGCTATATGTTTTCATTTTACTGTGTTCACATATCTATTGACATAATTGGAATCATTATTTTGCATTATTGACCAACTTGAAAATTAGTATTTGTGTTTTTACCGGTGCCCGGAAGAACATTCAGAGTATGATTTTTATTATAGTGTGACTGACTCTTTACTATGCAAATGACAATAAACTCTTGAATCTTGAATTTAGATATTCTGATGGTTAAAAACGTCTAGGGCGATTTCTTGAAAATCATCTCACTCGTTCGCTGGTCTAATTGGAGAGTGTAACGACAAAACGATCCTCCCTGTTGCATAAATTTTTGATTACTCTGTAATCTAATAAAAATAAATAAATCACTAACCAACCCGGCAAAGGAATCTTTAAAAGCAGGGACCAGAACTCTAATCACGGATGAGAAGAAACCGTGATAATGTCAGCACACCATCCTTCAGCAGGCACGCCCTTCGTCTGAGGCATTCATTCGTGTACCTCGTCAGGCCCCTTTCATATGGCCCTTCTATCTTCCATAACCATTATCCAGCACCGAGTCACACTGGGGGACCGATACGTTTAAACTTTCATTCTGATGAATGTTTATTTATTCATTCCAGGGAAGAAACTTGGGTCTTGTTTAGTGATTAACAGGTGACCCACAGAACAGGGGAACTAACTCAAGCAGCACCCATGTGCCCCGGGGCATCCCAAACAACCAAAATGAACAGGCTGGTGGGCCGGGGGGGTGGAGGCAAAGAGAGTGAGAGGCAGAGGATGCAGCTCGGAGACCAATTTGTCAAGAAGAAGAAGCTACACCCATCCCAAAGGCCGCCCATGCAGTCTCTACTCGACAAGGCAGGTGATGACATCACTTCCTGTCAGTCAGAATGAAGAATACGTTTGTGGCGTCTCTGTCTTGCCAGCCATGTCTGCAATTTGTACTCCCCCCCTGTTGTTCTCCACATTGTTCTGGGATTAATTCTTTCTTTACTTTGTTTGTATTCCAAATTCTTATCGACGTTCGTGCAGAATGTTCCAGAAACCCGAAGCCACATGGGAAACGGTTTACCAAACAGGCCCGCGACACGGCGGTGTGTTTCTGCGTCAGATTTTCTGTGCTGCAGTTCTGCAGAGACAGGGGTCTGCTACCTGAGGCACAGGGAACGGGCTCCAAGCAGATCCTGGACCCCCGCGCAGGTTTCCAAACGGTGCTGTGCTGTAGAGAACTGGGCTGTGCTGGGGGGGCATGCAGAGTACACCCCTCACTTCCTACCTGCACTTATTTAACACGCTCATTTAACACTCGGCCAGCTGCCCGACGACTTTCCCGGAAACCGGCGGATTAATGCTTTTTGTCTACGATTGCTGGTAATGGCGCTGCAGACACAGGAAATGAAGTCACTGCTAATTGGAGGATTTTTGCCATGACTAAGCAGGATGGGGGGGGAGAGTCATTGTGTGATCCTACAGCACACCCCGGGATGCAACCCCGGAAGGTCCAAAGTCTCTAGGTGGAAAATGTCACCTAGCATTCTCTCAAAACACATCTGGAACATTTAACTATGTGCTGTACTAATAAGAATTAGTGACAGGTAACTGGCACATACACGACAAAAATCTTGACGCCAGTAAACTGATTCAGCACTAAGTGAACCAAGTTATACCTCTTAAAGGGCTGGCTCACCTTCTGGAAAACTGATTCTGATTCTGCCTCATAGACATGGCAGACCTTGATAGTACGGCTCCCCACATCTAACAGGATGAGGCCCCTATGGGAGGGTTACTGCTACCCATCACTGCCACCCACATCAACCCGATGGTATCCAATAATCTGGCCTATGGAAACATTTAATTGCAGGTTGCGATAATCTCACATGCCATAGGTTTCAGTACCCCAGCCCACTCAGGGTGGCCGCATTAAGATCCACAACCCGTTTACTTCTCTTTTCCTTATAAATTACCCCCCGCCAACAGCACCACCCCACCCTCCCCACAACATGGCCCCTGGCTCAACCTCATAGGCATCCCAAGACCATACATCCCCAAAACTCCCAATTGACGGCAACACAACGGTCTTTTCACACAACAAATGTTTTGAGGTAAAACACTGTATCTAGGTGAGAAAGCACTGATCATTCAATATTAAAGTAATTTGTACAAATGTGACAAAAGCAGAAGTATGTCTCCTGGGCGACCATGTCCTGATGGATACTAGCTGAGGGTATCTATTTGGCATTGGGGTCTCTCTTTCAACTACTGCACAAGCCCCGCCCACAGAACACCATGTGACCTGAATGTAAAGAAGCCGATTGGCCTGGCCTAGGCAAGGTGAGCTTATTGCAGTTAGTGTTAAAGATGTGAGACCCAAGTGCTGGGTAAGAACAGAAACCAAAAGGAACCATCAAAAACAGACCTAATCAGCTTCCAGGTGAGAAACTGACCATATATTTGTTAATTCCACAAGAGAGAGTGCACAGACACAGATACACAAACACACATCAACCCACAAAAGAACTGCCACACGAATAACAGCATAGACCATCAGACAGTTCTCAGTTCTTATTGTAGACTCGGTACTTGGGGCAGTATTCATTGTGTACTTGGTACTTGAAACAGTATTCATTGTGTACTTGGTACGGGAAACAGTATTAGTTGTGTAATATGTAATTGAGACAGTACTCATTGTGTACTCGGTACTAGGGACAGTATTCATTGTATACTTGATACTTGGGACAGCAATGCCTCCGTCTCTTCTGCAACGTTTCCCACAATTCCATGAGACAACAGGATGGTGGTGGTGGTGGAGGGGGGGGGGGAGGTTAGTAAGATAGAAAAAGGGGAGGTGAGGGGTATGGAGATAGCAAGGAAAAGCTCGACCCACGAGTTACAGCTTTAGAAGCGGGAATAGAGAGATAAGTGAACAGCAGTCACTCTGCTCACAAGGGACACCGGGCCTGGAATGAATATGAAAACTGCCATAGAAAGCAAGAAAAGGGTGAACGTGAGAGGAAGAGTAAAGTCAGGCTTGGCGTTACCTCTCCGGGCTCCTCCCTCACACAGCAACACCACAGCAGCACCACCAGAACCACGCTGAGATTTGGGGGCTCCCTACTGGCCACAAACAGTCACTACACGGGGGGGCTCCAAAGTGACTTTTTGAGTGGAGCCCCAAAGGTGATACCACAGAGTAGTCCAGACCTCCTCCCTCTCGTGGGGGGGGGGGGGGGGGGTGGCTTTGGCCAAAAGGCCA
>JAODKN010000004.1:225237-242367 GCA_026774425.1 Petrocephalus zakoni
CACACTCATGCCAAGTTCACCCAGTTCCGAGGCCCTGACAGTCAAAACTGAGCAAAAGGTTAATTACTTAAACCCCCCCTGTTCTTTACCCCCACTCCACAAGAAGTGTGATAATTACTTCCCCCCACCAGTCCACGTATGAAATGAATCAAGTGTGATGTAAGCACGCCGCTCGTGTGGAGCAGGGCGATGCCCAGCAGAAGGAGGCTTAGTAGATCCTGCTCTACATTGTCAGCAAAATGACAGGCAGGTGTACGACACGAATTTCGGCGGATAGGTAGGATACAGACACAGGCAGAGATACAGGAGACTCGGTTTGGGATGTAAGGGGGGGTGGAGATACCTCGGTTGGGCCTCCAGAACTTCTCCATGCCGTGCCTCATGAGCACGATGCGGGAGAGCTCGGTGAAGGACTCAACGACGTTAAAGTTGCACAGCGGGCTGACTTCGAAGAAGGTCATGGCGTTGCGCTCAGCGTAGGCACGCGCCTGCTCGGTGGGGACCTGCCGCTTGAAGGCCAGGTGCAGCCGGTTGCCCACCAGAATGCGTGGGACCCCCGGGGCGTGCTGATCAACGGGGGGTGGGAGGGAAGGGGGTTGTTATTCAGGGGGTGGGCCACACAGCTGCAGCAGTTGCCAGGGAAACGAACACCCGCCACGCGCAGGAGAGGCCAGAAATAACCGTGTCACTTACGAGAGAAGTGGACAAAGCCCCTTCTAGGAAGCAGGCGGAGGGCTTAAATAAGCACCTCTACAAAACAAAAAAAAAACAGCTTCCCTACCTCGTCGATCTCCCGGATCCAGCGGTCGATGCCATCAAAAGACCAGCGGTTGGTGATGTCATACACCAGCAAGATGCCCTGAAGGAGGCAGCGTGTGACTGACTGATGCGGGCCTGATGTCCGCCAGCAGCCTTAAAGGCACAGTGCCCACTTAAAGACGGCACTTTGGCTGGAATAACGGAATTCAGCGAACACTGAAAACACAGAACACACAGACAGACACACGCATGCACGCAAGTCCTCACCTGCGCACCGCGGGAGTAGGACCGGAAGATGGTGCAGAACCTTCCCTGTCCAGAGGTATCCCTGGGGGACAGAGACATGATCATGTCTTCCATCTGACTCATGCAAAGACCCCGCCAGCAACTTCCACTCAAACACTAAATCGAGATGGTGCTTGGCTGCAGGTCGCAACGACCCTCGAGCAGCACTACACTGTTACTACAACAACAGTATAGTCTAACCTAGAGTGACCAGATAATCCATGTCAGGAAGGACACTTTGAGGTACTTCAGGTTTTACAAATTACTCTAAAACTGAAAGGCTCCTGTGCTCTGCTAAATTGTTCAGTTCTTCTTGTGCTTTGATTGGTTTGTTTCGTTGATTGAAAGACTCGTCCAGCTGTTTCGCATTTGACATTACTGATGCGTGCATGATTATAGGAGACTGACCAATCAACACGCAGCAAGAACGCAGCACTTAAGTGAAATCCAGGTCCTTTTAATTGAAATGGTAGTTTACAAATCCTGTCCCAGTTCAAAGTGTCCTCCCTGATATGGATTATCTGGTCACCCTAGTCTAACCAGCACCGCATAGAGATGACTACAAGAATCTGGCTTGGTAGCTTCATCTCGACCCATCCACAGGAGGGCTGGGGGCCTGTCCAGCACGATCACCTGCCTAAATGTTACCCCTGTGGTCCCACACCTTGCCTAGACAGTCCAATACTAACTCCCACCTACGTACTCCCTCTCTCCAGGCTGACCTTTGGGGGTCGTGAAGGTGCAGCAATATACACTTAGCTCCAGAGCCACAGAGAATGTTAGGAAAAAATAAATAAATGAACTATACAGGTCATTGTGAACTGAATCAGCCCAAAGCCAAAACAAACTGCTCTGGAATATTACAGTATCTGCACAGAGGTCTGCTTTAATTTACGGTGTCCTTGAAGGGACACACAGCACCTATCCTTGGGCTGCTTTTGAAATGGTTGGCAGGTCCTAGACGGGGCTTACCACAGCTCCAGTTTCACCCGCCTCCCATCCAGCAGGATTGTAGTGGTCTTGTAGTCGATCCCTGGAAAGGAAATTAAACCATTATGACTGGAAAATAAGGAGAAGGCAGGACCGGTCACCTGCAGTCTGCCCACCCAGTTTAGACAGTTTCAGCCTGCAAATCGCCATCGCTTAGCACACCTGCGAGTGCGGCTGTCTAATCGCCTGTTCGTCAGTGTAATTATAGTACGTTATGACGTTCCAGATAGTTGTCACGGTAACACACAAAGTGTTCTCTGCCACATCACTTAATGGGGATCCCTCTCTGCCATTGAGATGACTCAGAGTTGACTTGTGGTCATCCTCAGTGCCTCACAAGAAGTCTTACTGGCCTACTCCTGAGAGGGAAGGTGGCCACCGCTTCACAAACATACACAGAGTGGGAGGAAAACTAACAGATTAATCACATTTATGTTATTCTATATTTGTTATTCTGCTGTCAAATTTTACATTCCGCCAGCTGACACAAGCCTGTGAACAGAGCTTTATTATTATTAATAAATGATTGTTTATTAATTTTCCCTGAAATGAAACCAAGTCTTGTGAGAAAGAGAATTAGACTGACAACTTTCCACAAACAAAGCATAACATTAATTCTTATAAAGCAAAGGACTGAATCCAGATTAAAAGTGTAGACGTGTAAATGAGGAAATATCGGAAAGGGTGAACTATGCCAAAGGCTTTTGAGTAACACACTGACCCGAGGTTTGGCTGTCTGGTTTCCAGCCTAATATGGCTAAAGAGTGCAAAACTCAACCAATGAGAACAGTCTTCAAGTTCTTCAAACGTACGCCAAAGGACAGCAAATATACCTATGAACTTTAAACACTCGAGTAGACACCGAGCCAAGTGAGATGTAACGTTAGCGACTGTGATCGATAGTAGATTCTCGCTGAAGCCAACAAACTCTAGAGATGAGGCGCAGGAAGTGCAGGAAACGAAAGCAGAGGAACTAAACACGCGTTTCGTTTGAAAAGTAGCGCAAAGTGGCAGCGAGCCCAACACAATGGGCAACCATCGGCCTCCATCTACTTCTTCGCATTTATCCCGCGCTGATGGCGATGTACCAACCCCAAAAGACCTGCCTACTGGCCTACTCCTGAGAGGGAAGGTGGCCACCGCACATGCAAGCGCGCTTTGCGTCTCGGCGGGCCATCTCCAGCGATCACGTCTGGGTCCCGTCCGCATAACCAATTTAGTTCATTTAATTTGACAGATTTAGACGTCGCACTGCATTTCGCGTGCATTTCCCATGCGTCTGTGAGCACACACGTCACACCGTGGGGAAAGAAAACAAATGTGTATAAAAAAAAAAGTTGCGATATGCGGACAGCAGCGAAATGGGGAATTAGACGCATGACACAGCGGCCGTAATGATACCACAAATACAAAGTGGGCCAGAATTAAGCCATCTTCTCCAAGGGGGCAATAACACATGACGTAATAATGAATTGCCACGCAACCATCTTCTCCAAGGGGGCAATAACAAATGACGTAATAACGGATTGCTAAGCAACCATCTTCTCCAAGGGGACGGTAACAAATGACGTAATAATGGATGCCAAACACAAAAGGCGCTATATAGAAATAATGAGCCGGCCACTGCGAGCCGTCGGCGTGCGGGATCCTCACCGCTGCTGTAGGCATAGGGCGCCTCGGCCGCCCCATCCTGCAGGCTGGCCAGGATCTCCCCCTTGCCCACGTCGCTGTCGCCCACCAGCAGGAATTTCAGCAGGTAGTCGTAGCTCTTGACGGGGCTCCCCTGCGTCCCCATTCCGTCCGCCATCCCCGGAGGGCGTAGGTCAGGCTGTCCTCCCCCGCAGGCGCCCCCAAGACTCCAGGGCAAGAAAGACGCGGCGCATCGGCGCTTGGAAAACCTCCGCCAAAGGTCCCCGAACCCCCCCCCCTCAGCCTTAATTACCCCGAATCCTCTTAGACTGGCACGAAAAATCAATATACCAGCCTACGAAGGCGGCAAGTTCATATTAAAATTATTTGATTTGCATCCATGAAGTCATTTACTGACCTAAAAAATAAATGCAGTTAAAAGTTAAGAGGCAGTAACCAGTTGATTGAGTCGCTTGGATCGCCGCCAAACACAAAAAGCGCGGTTAATGGAAAAGGCAGCCGGGGAGGATGCGGGCGGACCGGTGCCCCCCTGCGCGTCGCTCCTCACACCTCGGCGGGGAGACAAAGTCGCGGCAGCCGTCCTTCCAAAACACAAGCAAATAAACAAACAGACGGGTCGGCCGGAGACAAAGGGAGAGGGGGGTGCGCTCCGCTACGATCCCGGTCCTCCTGCAAAGCAGAGAGCCGGTACACAAAGGCGCGACATCCGGCCAGAGGCGCGCATCAGACGGCACGGAATCGGCCGTGCGACGCGGGGAGCCGGAGCTCCCGGAGCGGCGAGTCCCTCCCCAGAGCCGCCGGCCGGACCGCTGCTCGTCTCACCGCCCCAAAGGGCGCAGTCCGGGTCCCACGCTGCCAGGGGCGTATGCCTGGCTCCCCGACACGCCGAATCGGCGCTCGCCCTCCGGTTTATTGCCAAGCGGAGCCGATCTGGCGGAATTAAGTATCAATTCCGGTATTCAGACAGACGGCCGCCTTCCCACGCCGAAGCGACTTCGGCTCACTGTCACGGTGCAGGGGACCGCAACCAAGACCCGCCCTCTCCTGCTCCCAATTGGCCAACTGCCTCCAGTCGGCTCTTGTTATTGGTTAGCAGTGCTGACAAGCAACATGACAGCGCGCTGGCGTTTCTGACACAGCGGACGTGTTGGAAACCCGCGCCGCCTTTATGTTTTCAAGATACCGCCGCCTCGTGTGTTTAATGTTATACTCAGGAACGACATCCACACGAAAGGTCATCTACACACATGAAGGAAACAAACTGCTCATGTTGACTTGACTCACTACAGACCACGGCTATGTTTTTAAGCACTAACGGAAGAGGAGGCAGAAGGGGTTAATGACTTGCGTGCACTGGGTCATAGGCAGTCAGGTTAAACCAGTTTCACCCAGAAAAAACTTCACAGCAAACCTCGCTTTTCCTTTCTGAGTTTCCTGTCGCCCCAACAAAGGTTTAGTATCGAGAAGTAAAACCATTCATAAGAATTTAGCGCAATTATTCCTATAAAGAAACTATTAATTGCATATAATTTATTAAATGGGAGCAGCCGATACATGAATGCAAATATTGTAGGCTTACTCTGCCCTGTCTCTACACAAAGCAGAACACACAGGCTGACCTCACACTGACACCTCACCAGAAGAGCTTCCCCCGAGTCCCACGGGACATATCAATCTGGTTTTCACCTGAAAGGGTTAATGGACCATGGTAATGGAGGGCGAGCTTTAGCACTTAAGGAGAAATTTCACTCAAGGGGAAACCCTCCCAGACCAGATTAAAATGCAAATGGATATCGCTTTCCAGTATATCCCATTAGATTACAGCAATAAGAGGATCGCCCAGCAAAAGCAGCCATCTGGCTGGCAGGGTTTCTAGCCATTAAAGTCTTAGACAAGAACACACTCGACTAAAACGTGCCCAGGAAAGCAAAACTCACTTACAAAAACACTTCTAATCCCATACTATTCCAACAACGAGCGATAAAACCAGCCACCTTCACCCAAACAAAGTAGGCCGAGTAGGGAACCAAAAATCAATCATTTCCCGTTTCACTGCATTCAGAGGTTTCGTGGGTTTCATAAATACAAGACGATTGTTAGAAGCACAGGTGGTGGTCACTGATGGTGTATATGTGGTATATCAATGCGCACCACCCTCCAAGCTGCCCACAATTAGGCTAGACGGGGACCGGGGGAACCCTCAGTGATGCCTGCTCTGCGAATTCTGGGTCCAGAATCATCCTCAGATAAGTGCCATGGTTGGAGGATCTCATGAGAAACCTGCTCCTTGTTTTACGCAAAAAAGGAAAAAATACATAAAATACAAAAAACATTTATGAATTCAGCATGAACCAAAAACAAACAGAACAGAAAAGTTCTCTTTCAGTAATTTTTATTTAAAACCACCGATGTCCAAGGGGGAGAGAATCAGACTAATTTACTGTATCATTAAAAGTTCAAATCAAGTAGAAAATGGCATGTAGGCATAGTCAAATAAAGAACTTCTGATTTCTATAAGACATTCTTTACTGAGTTTGAATGCAGATTAATCAGTTGACCTACAACTGCACACAAAACTTGGATCGCTGACCGAATTTTATTGGATTAAAAAAAAAAAACGAGTCAGTTTCTAACCCGTGGGTAGCTGTCAGCAGAGGTTTGTATGGGCGCTAAAGCGGCTTCAGTCAGTTTACCAAAGACAAATCTCCATCACCGGGAGGCTCTTCAGATTACACAAATGAAGGACGGACTGCAGCAGAACAAATATTTAATCATTAATAATCAAGTAATCAAACTAACCAATCATCTTCCATGTCCCAAGAAAAGACCAGTATTCTGGAATGAATGTTTCTCCCTCTCATAATTTTAGTACAAATGTCAAATATAATATATAAGTACCTACTCCCAGTTATGTAAAAAAAACACTGGAAAAAAAAAAATCTAACGGAATATTTAAAAAGATGGAAATAACACTTAAGCTAGAATTTGGCGAAATGTATTTAGGATCTAAAAAGTATACAGTGTACCAGTGCCTTGTGATGTAACTGCCCACTCTGATTACCAGTGACATCACACTGTCAGAATGGACAGGACTCAGTCTGCTACAGAGAGCGGCATTAAAAAGTCCATCTGGGACAGCAGGCAGGACGCCTCACAGGAAATCAGGCCTCTCGGGTGTTGCTGCTGTTCTGCCGTTTGCTAGCCCCAGCCCCGACCCGACCTTGACCACCACCCCAGCAGGGCTCAGTCGGCCTTGCTGCCCTTGTGTTTCCAGGGATAGACCAGCTCCCCCACAAACAGCTTCTTGCACAGGGCCCACCATGAGTCTCTGGGGTAGCAGCTATAAGTGGGCATCCTGTAGGACTTCAGCACTGTGCTAAACTTCAGTGGGTTAATCTGGGAACAGAGAGAGATGAAGACAAATATCAGTCCAAGCTTGTGTCTTCCTCCCTGGCATAGTAACCTCCACCCCACTGACCTCCCTGGCACAATAAGCCCCTCCCCACTGGCCTCCCTGTCACAAAAAGCCCCTCCCCTCTGGCCTCCCTGGCACAATAAGCCCCTCCCCACTGGCCTCCTTGGCACAGTAAGCCCCTCCCCACTGACCTCCCTGGCACAATAAGCTCCTCCCCACTGACCTCCCTGGCACAATAAGCCCCTCCACACTGGCCTCCCTGTCACAAAAAGCCCCTCCCCTCTGGCCTCCCTGGCACAATAAATCCCTCCCCACTGACCTACCTGGCACAGTAAGCTCCTCCCCACTAGCCCGCCTGGCACAGTAAGCCCCTCCTCACTGACCTCCCTGGCACAGTAATCCCCTCCCCACGGACTTCCGGGCATAGTAAGCCCCTCCCCACTGACCTCCTTGGCACAATAAGCTCCTCCCCAATGACCTCCCTGGAACAATAAGCCCCTCCCCACTTGCCTCCCTGGCACAATAAGCCCCGCCCCACTCACCTCCCTGGCACAATAAGCCCCACCCCACTCACCTCCCTGGCACAATAAGCCCCTCTCCACTGACCTCCCTGGCACAGTAAGCTCCGCCCCACTGACCTCCCTAGCACAATAAGCTCTTCCCCACTGACCTCACTGGCACAATAAGCCCCTCCCCACTAGCCCAACTGGCACAGTGAGCCCCTCCCCACTAGCCTGCCAGGCATGATACACATTCCAGGTTTTGCTGCTCCATCAATTCAAGCTCCTCAGGTTGCCCAGGGGTCACTTACAGGCCACAGAGTCTGAATAGAGTCAGGAGTACATGAGGGAGTCAGAGCACAGCTGCCACCTTGTGGTGGCACAGAGGGAGATTTTACCTCCATCATGAGGTGCAGCGGCTTCCCCGACTCCTCGCACAGCACCCTGAACTTCACACCTTCTGTGGAGCACATTGACACAATGCCGGAATCAATGCCGGTTCGCTGATGGTGACAGGATTCACGCCCAGAGCAGACTTTCTCAAACAGTCGCTGGTGTTAATGTCAGATCGCCTCACCCGCATTTCCACGCAAACGTAGCCATGGCAGGAATGATTTACGTGTATTGCAGCAACCTTTCTCAAGAATATGCTGCACTTACAACTCAGACATGAAGGTTAGTCATCAAGAAGGTCCACGCCCACTCTCACGGTTATTATTTTTAAATTTCTTGCAACAGTTGCAAAAGTAGTAAAGTTTGCATAACCTGTCTGCCAAGCAAGAAGTAAAGTATTTGTCTTCAAAACACAAGCAGCCCAACGTGAAGCGGGTGCTCACCAGCCAGCCTGTAGGGGCGACAGACCCTCAGTCCAACAGCAAACAGCGGGAAGGAGTTGATCAGGTCCACGCTGAGGTGAATCACACCCTGAAACAGCACCACCACCAGGCGGAGCTGTGAACAACGGGGACACCAGAGAGACGTGATGAATTCTAACCCTTATTTCCTGCATCCTGAACCCATCACAAACGACGACTCATAGCAATGTACTGTACGGTACATTTTCTTTGGTTGGCCGTAAAAGCACTAGCTTATTAAAACACATAATGTACGGTAAATTTACACAAAGGTTTGAGGAAACACCAGCAAATACTACATGTATTCATATTCAAAAAAAATCCTGCGATACAGTGTAGATATCACCAGGTAAAAGTCTGCGAGACTCTGAGACCTGTGAACCCAACTGCCCGCCACGCCCCCAGGTGGACTCACCAGAGTGAAAACCAGGTAGTAGAGTGCTGATGTGGGCAGCAGGAAGAGCAGGATGGTGAAAAGCAGCGTGCCGATGAACAACTGCAAGACCAGGAACGCCGGTTAGTCCTCTGGATAAAACGCACGTCATTCTGACCTCTGACCCCCGCTGCAAACCCATTCACAGTGCAGCTCCCGATTAAGAGCTCCAGGCAGCTCGGTAAAGCGGAGCCCATCGGCGAGCACCTGGTCCAGGTCGTAGGAGCACGAGTCCACGCGCTGCCTCAGCACGTTCCACTTCTTCCCCCTGAAGAGACGCCACAGCGCCGACAGCCCGTAGATCTTCAGACAGTACAGCCTGGCGAGAGAACTGTCCTTAAAAACCAGGATTCGTATAATAATAGTTTTTTTTTAATTAATTCTCACTCAATATAAGAGGGTTAATCTGGCCTGTAAAATACACAATAATGTGACCGCAGGGCAAATTCAGCTATTCTCCGGGGCAGCCCGTTAAGCTAAACCCTCACGCAAAAAGGCATTTCCAATAATGGCTCCTGGTATGTACCGGCATCAGTTAATGCATACAAATATATAATAGTGATTTTTTTTTTACCTCGCTCCATACACATAAAAGCAGTAGATGTGGAAGGTCAGCAGGGCCACGATGTCGGACAGCACGGACAGGGCGAAGGTGAGCCCCAGGCAGGCCGAGAGGCCTACGTACCACAGGATCATCTCAATGAAGGGCGACAGGAGGTGGATATAGCCTGAATGGGACAGAGCAAAAGGAAGGCGCTGAGAAATGGCAGGCCGGGGCCTCCGCCCAGCTACGATCGCGGTGGTGCGGCCCCATCACTCACTGATCCATAGGTGGATGTGGTAGAGGAAGAAGCGACCCAGCACCTGGTCCAGAGCCCGGTTCATCTTCAGGCCTGCCGGCACTCCCATCAGCCACTGCAAGAGGTCCTGGAGCTCTTTGGCGACATGCTGCGACACACATGGAGAGAGTGGCCAAGATACGGCCAGGGGGAAAAATCTATTGTCTTTGAGCGGTTCGATACAACTGCTCAATCTATGAACTGACTTTGGCAGGCCTACAGCTCTGCCTGACGGATGCATCTGGAAGCGTTAGAATAATCACGAGTCAGTGTAAAGTGAAAGTGAACTCACGTCGGCCGCTGGCACGAGAGTGTTAGCCAGCCAGCCAATCCGGTTCTCTCTGTAGAGCCAGGACACGAGGAGGAGTCCAAGCGCAACATCCACCAGGAAGGACACAAAGATGTTCGCTTTCCTGCGGGAAAGAGCGTCGCATTTCACAAAGCTGCACGTCTCAGTGCCTCTGATCCTAGGTCCGTTGTGTCTCTGACCGAATGACTCCAGTTCATTCATGAAGTAAAGATTAACCAGCATTTAATGTCTGAATAGCGAGGTCTGGTCGCATAACATCACCAAATACTCAGGACCTCAAAAGGGACGGGTCCCAGCGAATCAACAACCTGCCAACCTACCTCATGAATTCAGTGTGCTTCACAGCTCGAGACGGGGAGCTGATGGTCTGAAGATGGTCTGTTCTGTAACTCAGTTGGATGCAAGTGGACAGCTTACTGGACACAAATTGTACAGGCCACACATTCAAGACGCTACAGGGCGGAGGAGAGAGAGAGACAGAGAAAGAATTTATTGAGTAACTACTCAATTTATTCCCATAAAAAAGGAAATACTGTGTATCATTTAACTGGACAATAGCTGATGTCCTCCTGAATACAGAGCAAAGTTCCAACCAGCCTGAACTTTTGGGAGGCTAACATAGAGCCTGAAGACTAGCTGCCTGGCTGAAATAAACCGATGCAGACAGACAGGGGATCCCTGAGGAGAAACGGGGATGCCGTGGGCTAGGCAGGGGGGTGGCGGCACGGTGTGGGTTCGAGCCTGTCCACACCTGGCGTTCCGCAGCTGGTTCCAGAGCGACAGCATGCAGGTGAGCAGCAGGCAGACAGGGACAGAAGCCTGCTTCATCAGCTCCACCACGATGCTGGCCTCACGGCCTTCCGACTGCCAGTGTGTCAGCTTGAGGGGCCCGTCGTCGTACCGGTCCAGGTGGTACAGGGGCGAGCTCTGAGCCACGGTCCAGAAGAGCTCGCGCAGCTCCGAGGGCCCTGCCTGAGGGCCCTGGTCATGCCCGTCGGCAGCGTGCAGCTCCGCTAGCATGACCTTCCTCTGGTCATAGTGGATGAAGATCACCTCGTCCTCCTCGTCACTCTCAATACCTTCGGCGCCCCGCTCTGGGGCAGAAGGTGTGTCTCTGTGCACCACCTGACAGCTGAAACCCCGCCTCCCGACCTCCCTGCTGAGCTTCAGCCAGCGGCCCCGGGGGAAGATGGTGCTCAGGTCGTCGAGGAAACTGCCCATACCTTCCTGGCCTTCCTTTGGCAGGCTCCAGGAGCCCAGCACCGCCAGGTCCACCTGGCTCTGGCTCCGCAACTCGCCCAGGTAGCTCTTCACCTGCGCCGGGATGAACGGGTAGTGTATGACGGCCAGGACCACGGCAGACTGCTGCCCCGGGAGCCAGCGGCCCACCAGGAGGCCGCTGTCTGCCAAGTTGCAGCACTGAGGGAAAAAGATCTTCAACACCATGACTTCCGACGGCCGGTCACAAAGCGCAGATCTGCATAGTGGGAAAAGCAAGTGCGTTTTAATATTGGACAGACAAGCAACTTTATGAAACAGTAACTCAGTGAATATGCAACAGCTGTGGGCACTTGCATGCTGTACTCTCTATGCAAGTTCTCACACATAACACGATATTCCAGAGGTCTCCAGCGCCGGTCCTGAAGAGCCACTACCCAGCAGGTTTTCTATTCTACCTAGCTTCTGATGAGCCACACCTGTTTCTGGGATTTACCTGAGAATAGGTGGAGCTCATCAGAAAGCAAGTAGGACAGAAAACCTCCTGGGTAGGAGCTCTCCAGGATCGGAGTTGGAGACCCCCGTGATATATATACGTAACAGCAAGAAATATTAATACCCGATTACTAAAGTGCATAGCACGTGTTTCTGGGGGCTGGAGTGCACTTGAGAAGCCAGCAATAGTGCGTGCATGCCAACATGCTTCAAGACCCTTCATCTTATAAGACGGCACCTGCGCCTCACGACGCTGGAACTATCCCTCCGTTTCTATGACAACCGCACGCCAACCTCCCCTGATCTTTTAAACAAGACCGCAATTACATTTAAGTAGAACGATATCATGTACTAAAACATTTCATGTTTGGAGATTAATTCAGACATGCCCTCCCTTACCGTATCCTACTGCAGTACTACATGCAATTCAAAATACTGGTTAGCCAGTTAGCTAGCTAGCCGAATTAGCTAGAGGTAGCGGTCGCTGTCGCAAACCGAGCTAGCCCACATCTATTCACTGCTTCGCGGTCTTGTTCACCGCTTAATTGATGCGTTCCTGCTTAACGGAGGCCGGTAAACTTCGCCAGGGAGTTTCTGGACTAGTCAGAACAAGCTGCAAGGACGCCAGCTAACCTCTCATCTGCAAAAACATTAAACCGAAACGCAGGCATAGCTATTAACCAAAAAACAAATACCCAGCTCATTGCACAGACTTCCTCGTCCGCCGACCGCGTCAGTAGGTCATATGTAATTATCCAGAGGAGGACAGAGCCATGGCCGCCCGCACAAGGTCCCCGTCGCCAGCTACGCAACTCTTACGGAATCCCCGTAAGGCCGTGCGAAATCAGCGGAGCGGCTGGACGCTGCAGGATAATGCGTCGTTACGCACGCGTAGGAGTACGTAAAGAGCGTAGCGAAGCCCGCCTGCTTCTACTGAAGTACTGCTTTCTTACAGTGGTGTTTTCTGTTACTTACTCATGGCTCACGGTGACTGCATCAAATTTTTCTGTCATTCTTGTAAAATTTCAGTGCAACCCTGATACTGATACAGTCCCCCAAAGTATTGAAGTCCTTGCATCTGTACTCTGTTAGCCCATATCGCGTGTGACACCTATACACCTCAAGCACAAAATTTCTAGTTAGAATTATGAATTGTGCTCACACACCTTGCACTGTGTTGCAGATGTTTTCATGATCTGGTCATTCTACTAGAGGTGGTAATTCCTATAGTATCCGATTCGCTGTGTACAAGGTTTGTATGAACACAGGGATATGTTTCAAACATGCTGTATGTGTCTCAAGGCCCCATACATGCATTCAGATTTTCTCTATATATTAATTTCATCTCAAGTACTCTTAATATACTCAACACTCACCGTTTCCGTTCTTCTCTGTGTTTCTACGTGGCCTGTTGCTCCAATACGGTGGACGGCTGTCTCTGCCAAATGACAAAGCAGCAAAAAACGCGGGCTGGACCGAGAAGCACACCGGGGTCCCCGATAGCAGCCCTCACTGCCCTCGTGATAAAGAGCACTCTGCCAGGGCACTGGAGATACTCCCCCTGAATAGATATGTTTATCTTAAAGCACAACTGAAGGCCAGTGCACACACAAAACAATGAGTAGTAACACTTTCCGGAAAACACTTTTCAGAGAATTCAAGAGATCTTTATTTTCAGCCCCTGTACACAATGTATACGTCTAGGATGAATTATCATCTCCCATGATGCAACTTTTACACATTTACTTAATGGTATTTTACATACATGTACACAGTGACAGGACAATATGTTCCAGAATATTATTATTATTATTATTATTATTATTCCCTGTATACATACTAGGTGTAGTGGCCTCACACTTTTAGGCCCCCAGCGTTGACGGTTTATATCCTCTATTCCTGTTCAGTTTGAGTTTTCTTCCTGTGTCACGTGGGTTTCCTCATGCAATCCAAACACACAGTTAGAATAATTAACATCTTGAAATTGTGTATAGTATATGACCTATTGTGTGTGAATACGTGCCCTGTGATGGACCCCAGCCGTGTGCCTCGGATAGACTCTAGAACCCCAGTGAGCCTGAGCAGAATCGATGGATAGCCGCATACCAAAATGTAATGAATGGCTATATGTATGGCCGCCCACTCCTAAACTACGTTTCCCGACATGCACCTCCAGTGACCATCGATTACGGAAATGAGAACTGCATTCAACACATGCTTAGCAGTCAACACTTGTATCGCGCTGAAATGCTAGGCGCTTACAAATGATATAAAGCAATGAACGATAAAAATGAACAGAACCATTATGTCGACGTCACCACAATGGATGACATCATATCGGGTTTTCAGGTCTCCTTCTTTGCGATGCGAAGCTTGGCTTTTTATCCTTGGCGTGTAAGTAGTGTTGTGTTGCCCATCCACCAAAATTACGTTAAAGCCCGGTTTTGTCGGTACGGGTCCAGTGATGTGTCGCTCTGTTCCGCCTCCCCAGAGTCTTGAGATGAGGCTGCAGGGTGATGGATCATCAGAGATCCTCATAGAGATTCTAAAACAGGTACCGAGGCTATCCTATTGCCTGTCCACAGCGTTATCCATTGTCTTGGAGATAATAAAACACGCTTTGTTACCCACGATGCATATTGAATATGTTTTTTCTTTTCCGTTTCCCGCAGACATGCCTTCATACGCTTTGCCGGCAAACACCCCCATCGGTTAAATATAGGAGACTCTTCCTAACAGAACTGATCAAAAGGGTTAGAGAATTTTTATATTTTATTCTTTATTCTTTTCTTTATAAATAGGATCTGTATAACGTATTCCTATTATCCAAATTTTTGTCTTTTGTGTCTCCATAGCACGAAGCTACCGGGTCAGAGCCGCTGGACGATCTGTATTGTGCGTTTGCTGATGTTTTGGGTTCGGAGGATGAATCTGTGTGCTACAAAAGCTATTTTCTGGTACATGTGCCAAATAGTTACTTCATTGTACAGCAGCATAACGCGCCCAGTGTTTTAAGTGAACGCTGCCTGCTGTTTTCTTCTCTAGCCAGCAGGGGACGCTATCAGTCTTTCCGAAAGCGTGGCCGCCATCTCCGAAGGTACCACGGGCCTGGTTACGTGGGAAGCCGCTCTGTACCTAGCGGAGTGGGCCCTGGAGAACACGCAGGTCTTTAAGGACAGGTAGTGGAAAAAAAGAATGACACTTGGGAGTTTATGGGCCTTTTTTTTATAAACTGAGTCATCTGTTTTCTCAAACCGCTGTATCATGTCTTACCTGCCCCTCCCATCCGCAGGGCCCTGCTGGAGCTGGGCAGCGGGGCGGGCCTGACTGGGATCGCGGTGTGCCGTTCCTGTTGCCCCGCACGCTACACATTCAGCGACTGCCACCCCGGCGTGCTGCGCCGGCTGCGGGACAACGTGCAGCTGAACGGCCTGGGGGCCCCGGGTGGCCCCTGCGTGGCCGTGGAGGAGCTGGACTGGGCGGCAGTCACAGACGAGCGGCTGCAAGAGCTGTGCGCAGACGCGGTCATCGCTGCGGGTACGAGGCGCTCCAGTGATTGGCAGGGGGATGCTTTCTGAAGGCCACCAGAACCATTCTACCTTTGAATAGCACGGGGGCCCCGCGAGGGTTGTTGGTTTAAATCCTTGGCCGCTGAGCAAGGCTCTTTGTAAATATAAGCGGGGTAGCCCTCTGATGGAGCTTACATACTGTGACCGGTCGCTCCTCTGCTTTGTAGATGTGGTCTATGACCCTCACATCATCAGCAGTCTCGTGAAGCTGCTCCTCAGGTTCCTGCGGTGTCGGGTTCGAGCCCCGCCTGACATCTACATCGCCTCCACGGTCCGAAATCCCGACACGTACGACCGCTTCAAGAGCCAGCTGGGTGAGCTTCCGGCTGGATCCGCCTTTGTCCTGCCAGAAGCCTCCGACTGGGAGATTAATGCAGGAACTGTGGCTTCTTCCCCTTGCAGGTGGAGCGGGGATCCGGCATGAGGTGATGTCCGGACCCAGCGCCCGGCTTTTCCCTTACAGCAGAACCTCACGGATAGAACTTATCAAGCTGTATTTATGAAGCCAAATGTGTAATAAAGTGTTTATTTACATTTTATACATTCAAGTTTATTTCCTATGGAAGTGCCCCCCCCCCCCCCCGGGTGATGGCCACTGTCACTGCAAGTCCTTCTGATTATAACTCCTCTTTTGGGGGGGTCCTTAGCTGTTAAGGAGAGGAAGCACTGTCTGGTCCCAACTCTCGTCCCACCGCTGCAGCCTGCTCTCCCGTAGATTCTTCCGGAACCGGGCCAACCGGCCGTGCGCGTTGGGGAGGTCTGAGAGCAGTGCCTGGGGGCGGGGGGCAGAGTGCCTTGGGGTCAAACTCCGACACTAACATACAGATGCTAGTACCATGTCCAGTCTATGCATCACTGAAATCCACATACTCCAAAACGAAATATATTTCAGTCAGAGAGCCTGTTCTATTTCCACCAAGAGAAAACCCCACAGTTAATAATCCTCAGGCTCTTGGCCTAGAAACACACCCTGTCCCTTTGACTGGCGCCGAAAAAATGCCAGCAGGAGTCACAAAAAGGCCCAGCAAACATTCTCTCTATAGCAGACTGTACCTTAAGATGCTCAGCCAGTTCATCAGAGTCTTCAAACATGAGTCCATTCTCGTCATGCTTAACGAGCTCATGGAGGCTGCGGGAGGCAAACTGGGGTTATTCACCAGCCCTGGAATGAGGGTCGGCTCTGAGGAGAACCGTGGGCAGGGTGAGAGGCTGCAGCGTGGGGACCCACCACTGGAAGCGTATGGCGCAGACAGGGAGACAGCAGCCGAACATGTCCACCACCTTCATGGGTAGGTCCAGGCCGCTGGAGGACGTGTGCAGGCAGACGCCCAGGTCAGCAGAACCTGAGAAAGCAGGTCAGTCTAGGTTTTTATCGGGTATCGACTCGTCAGGTCTGGAACCTGAAGCCGAGACGTTCTGTCCTGTGGCCGGAAAGTGCTTACCAAGGAGGACGGGGTAATCTTCCGCCTCCAGCCAGGGCGTGCAAATCTGCACGTGTGCGAAGCGTAACTGGTCGATCAAGTTCCTGTAGTGCTCCTTCTGAGGACCTTTCCCTGCGTGTGGACACCATGTCATCAGGAGCACAGCCACCATTAGTGGGGATGGAGGTGATATTATACACGTCTCTCAGGCATCCGTACGGGCCTACCTGTGATGACACAGACGAGGGGTGGTAGTGCGGCCCCGCCCTTGATCGACGCCTCATAATCTGTTGAGCCAATCAGATCAAAGTTATCCAAAGTTATCCAATCAGAGTCTGAAAATGCAGTGTGGCCATTTTGTCAGTCATTACCTTCCAGAGCTTTCAGCAGAA
>JAODKN010000004.1:242467-253513 GCA_026774425.1 Petrocephalus zakoni
CAAAGTTATCCAATCAGAGTCTGAAAATGCAGTGTGGCCATTTTGTCAGTCATTACCTTCCAGAGCTTTCAGCAGAACAGAGAAATCTTCATCCTCTGTAAAATGACACATTAATGAATTAGCTGATGTATAATAGTATAATATATATATAAAAGATGTATAACTGGTTGTTGTGCGTTACCCTGTAGCTGTTCAAAATGCACAGAGACTAGCCAATTATTGGACAATAATGAACCACAATCAAGACAGCAATGCAACCACTCTCTGACAAAGGTGGACAGTTCAGGTTCATAGAGTAAAAGTCCAGACCAAGATTTTCTTTCAACCAACCAGTTGAGCATAAAGAGTCACAGTTAGAGTTGGTTGAAACAAAATCTTGGTCTGGATTTTTAAATTTCTGGACCTCTGCTCAGTGATCTGTGTGAGGGTGCACCTCAAAGACCCCCCCAGTTACATGCCCCCTCTAACCCCAAATCTCCCTTCTCAGGAACTTTAATCGGTATGCTTCCTCAAGCCGAGTGGGGAGGTACCGACCCGTCCAGCTGGTGCTGCTCAGCAGGAGGGCAGGCCGTCTGGCACTGCGGGCCACGTGGCCGGTGGTGAGGTCACGCTCCGTAAACGCGGTTCTCTCCAGGCTGTCCCCATCTGAACAGCTGCTACAGACAGACACCGTGAGTCTTTGCGTGAGCAAAGGCAGCTTAATGAACAGTAATTTCACCAATAGCGAGAGACTGGCCAAAAATATCCTGAGCCCTCCCATACATTCTTCACATCTAGGAGAACACTGTTAAAAAGCAGCTGGTCAACTTAGCGGCCTCTGACCAGCACTGGGAGAAAGCCTCTAATATGTAACATACTCTATAACTAAAAGCCCCAGATCGGAGCCAAAGTGATGTGCGATCGGTACTGGCCAATCGGCATTTAATCAGCATGGCTGAACTGTTCAAAAACACGACACCAACAGGTCACAGATGGTTGTCTGATATCGAGCAGGCTGAATGTTGTGACTGGCAATGAATACGGCGAGGATCTACAGCCAATGAGAGCGCAAGACATGGGATGCAGGGAAACCAGGGAGGGGCATTTAAAAACGTGTGAACATTTTGGTTTGTTGAGTAACTGTTCTTAGTGTTCAGGGAAGAGGTATTCAGTAAAAGTGTGCAGTTACAGTTAAAGTTATTTGTTGCTTAATAAGACCTGAGGTATAAAATGGTGTTTCCTGAAAGTCCTGTATATACAAGGTTAATCTGACGTATGTTGTCATTTGATTAGTGCTGTAACAATTTGACAATTTACGTTGAATTTACGTGATCAGAGAATTGTCATTTTCCCATGTCACCTGTGTGCGTTTTCGTGACAAAACATTGTTTGGAGACCAGACAGATTCATCGGGATTCCTCTTGGTGAAAGATCTAGTAGCATGTCACCCGGGTCGCTGATCAGTGCTAATCACAACGACTCCGAGACTCCCGACCACGAGACGACAAGTCGTGTAGTACAGCGATCTGACGTCGTTGAAAGTGATGCAGTGTTAACTTAGCATGAGGCCGCCTGCCGCAGGTCACGGAAGACCCACCGGGCCTGGAACGGGCTGTAGGCCTCCTTTATCTTCACAAAGAGCCGATGCTGCTGCTCCAGGGAAGCCTCCCGAAACATGGCGGGCGGCTTGTCGTACAGCGTCGTGGCCCTGCGGGAAAACACCTGAATGATCTTATCGCATCACAAACACGTTGCTCGGTTACCATTGCGCGCTCACGTGTCGATAAATCAGCACCGATCTTTGGTCGCTTACTTAATGCCCCAGTTCCTCTGCAGGTCGTCCCTCATGCCGTCGGTAACGCAGAGGTTGTCGCTCGACAGGCGCCCAAAGAATTTCTCATACCTGTCGATGAGAAAGCCGGGGGTTGCCAGACCTCATTCTGAATCCAACCTCCTCCCCGGCAGCACAGTGACAGAGCTTACCATCTGGCGACCCTGACGATGGGGTGGCCTATCCCGTGGCTTAGTGCCATGACGGTGTAGCCGTAATTGTGCCAGTCGATGATGAATCTGCTGCCCCTCAGGAAGCAGACCAGCCAGCAGACGGCGATGCCGGGCAGGCCAGGTGGATTCTGGGAGGGACAGGCCGCAGCAGAGGGGAGATGCCAGTGAGATCACAGTGAAGACTTTGATAACTCACACCAGTGCTTCTTAATCCAGTCCACGGGGATCCTGAGCGCAACTGAACCAAACAATCAAAAATACCAAACACCTGGTACAGGAGTGTTGGGAGCTGGGAGGGAGCAAAAATGTGGACTGTCAGGGGATCGCCGAGGACGGGGTTGAGAAACACGACCTTACCACTAAAGCAAAGACGTGGGTCAGGAGTGCAAAAAGGACTAATACTTTTAATTCCTTTGAGAAAGGACGGCACACCTGCAGGAGGACATGCGAGTGGGCGCCAATCTTCAGCAGCACGAACAGCAGCTGCGTCGACTGCAGTACCACCTTGGTAACGTACTGCAGGAGTTTAGGGCCAACTGCAATATCACAAAGCGCTCAGTCAGACCTGCTCCCAGAGTGTTTAAATCCATGTGTGAACACTGAACTGGTGAAGAAGATTAACAAATACGGGAAACCGTTTAAATGTATTTCTCATATATTTACTTGGATCTTAAAGTATTTAAGAGAACAGGGACAACAAGAGTGTTAACCTCCTGATCAGACTACAGATACAACAGGAGGCACTAACAACCCACCTAAGTATACATGTTAAATAAATCACTACACCTGTAAGTCCTCTCATTTCAGAAATGGGAACAATCTTTATTTTCTTGTTTTCGGTGATGTCTCGGTGAGGTTTGGTTCCTGAAAGTGAACCGCCTTCAATTAAACTCATCATCGTTCGTCGTCAAGTTTTATGGTCACGTCTTCGAAGGAGCAGCGTTAAATTATTATGGCACTGTTGCATGGGGCAGGACAAAAAAGTAAGAATGCAATATAAGAACAAGTGTACAAAATACGTAATAAACAGTACGCAATGGGGATACGGGTGTGGAATAATTACAGAAGTAGCATCCCATGCAAAGCTGTCACTTCATTCATTAAACAAACAGACCTAATTATGCTGGTTAACACGACAAAAGGTAAGCGGTCATCTCTATAGCTGTCACATCTAGCCGCCTGTTTATAAATAAGAGAGCGTCAGCAGGACCAGCACCGGTACGGAGCCCCTTTACCGAGGTAGCCGAGGAACGACACGGTGTAGCCGTGCCTGGCCAGGGACGCGGCGTGGTACTGCATCCGCGGACTGCGCCCGATGTCCCCCAGGACCAGCACGCACACGCGGCGCCCGGGCCGGCCGGCCAGCCACAGAAGCAGCGCACATGACAGCGAAGCGATGGCGACAGACGAGCACGCCGAACAGAACCCGGCGAGCCACAACGCCGACAGGCAGCCCACGATCGCAAGCAGGGCGGCCGACGGCGGCGCCATGACTGCTTATCACGTGATCGAGAGGTGCGCTTCTTAAAGGAGCAGTGCCCATTTATACCCCGGACGTCCGGCTCATTCTCCACCATTCCTATATGTCCTGTGACAGGGGTGCTGCACATTTTTGGGTTTACCCTCATGTAACACACCTGATTCAACTCCTCGCAGCTCTATGTCCGAATTACCACACAGCTCTTCAACTGATGGAACAGGGAAAGAACTAAGCTACACAGGGCACCGGCCCCCAGGACTGAAGTTTGACACCCCTGTCCTATGATATCTATTAAACGCTTTTTGACACTTTTAGAATGGGTTCGTATTTTGAATATCCACAGACATTTTTTGAGATACTTAGCTTCTGTATTACTGATATGAAATGGATTCTACGCTATTTCTTTTGCAATTCTAATCCCCCTACAAAATGTGATAGATGAGTGATAAAATGAGTGAATGTTTTCCTGTAGTGATTATTCCAGTATTTTTAACAGAAGATATTTAATTCATACATTAAAATTTACGCATAAGTTGTGCTATCATTGTGTAGTTCTGGAATGCATTTGTTTATTATGAAATTCGGAGGGGAACTCTCTCCACAAGAAGGTTTCCACAAATTTTTAATTGGCCAAATTGCGTGTATAACTAGGAAATGTAAAAACAAAATTAAAATGAAGTCAAATACATAATAAACAGTCAATGTCATTTGATGTCCATTAGAACAAAATACGTTGGGATCATGTATTTTTGTATTTAAAATACTTTAAAAACATAGCACCATAACAGAGTGCCTGTACAGTATTTAAAAACTAATTATTGAAACATTTCCAATGAAGAGCGCCCCCTGCAGTCCTGCTTCCTCAGTTCAGTTTTCACCAAAAGTGAGTGGGGGGCGCCTCAGGACGCATGCGGGTCACACCGAGCGCAGATCTCCGCTGTTTCACTTCACTTTATTAAGTGAAGGGAAGAGAAGGTGATTAATCGTCATTAATGACTGAAGCATCAGAGAAAGTATGGGCAGATATAGCATGGTGGCCTTTGCCGCGGTCCTCTTTGCTACCTCTGTCGCATCAAACGAAGAAGCAATAGATGATATTCTCAAAAGCTTAGATAAAGGAGTGCATTTCCTCGAAAATCGGTTCGGGCACATAAACCTGGATGGTGTCGCCGGGTACAGCATTCTGCATGGTAAGTACTCTCAGTAGACGTGACTGGCGGTAAAGTCATTAAAGTCAGTTTTGTTTATCATAAAACTTTCTGCGGCACCGGTACTAATGGGTATCTGCGTGTTGCATCATTCGGTTTAATGCATTTATTAATTATGATCGAGGAGTGTGACAGTACTACTTAATTACTGTAAAAATATCAATTTCAGGTAATTACATGGAAATAAAAATGACACGGCTCGCTTGATTTGCTCTTTTTATAAAAAGCAGTGCACTAGCTGTGTCCCAGCTTACTTCTGCATAAAGAAAATATGTTAAAAAGTTAAGTATTGTGGTCACTCTTTGAATAGATATGGCACTTAAATTATGCCGATGCATCTCTTTTTTATGATGTGTGAATCAGGTTTTGCAACAGAAGTGGAGCGCTTTCAAAGAAAAGCACTTTGCCTAATTGCACCCATCTTCGGAGACCTAATTAGCGGTCTATTGCTTATTGCGAAGCACCGAGACATAACCGTATAACTGACCACAATAACTTAGAAACTAAAAAGAGTTCAACACAAACTGAATTATCGTGCATGAAACCGTGCCGCAGCCAAGCTGAAAGCGGCGGTACAGGCGTGGGAGGACACGGAGCTCGCCGGGGACCCGAAGGTCGCTGCCACGGCCGCACTGGCCGGAAGGCTGGACCGGGTCCTGCCGCTGGCGTACCAGACACTCCAGGAGACCGAGCCCAAGTACTTCAGAGGTGCCGTCCGCCGATGCACTCCGCATCACACTGACTGGTGCTCGTAACCCGCAGTGCAGTTCTCCTTTTCAATTTTAAATGTGTTCTTTTGGACAGATAAACTGATCTATCGCTACTCTTCATCTCTTTGGGTCCTCCAGTAAGGACTGACCCCAGTTTAACAGGTCCAAAAATCCATATGACACTAGCAGATCTTCTATGTTAGTTTGAAACTTAATTTCACCAGGTGCTCTTTCCAAAAAAAGTGTATTTGTGTAGGAACGGTGTTTACTATTTCACAATCTTAGATCGCTAGACGGTCGCTCTCTCTCTCTCTCTCTCGCCCTCCAACCAGAATTCGAGCCTGTGATGGATGCTGGGTTCTGGACCGTTCCCAGCCAGTGGAACAGCACAAACCCATCGCTGGCCTACTCGGCATTCAGAGCCAGGGAGTGCTACAACGAGCGCCTTAGTGACAAGTGCATCACCCTCCTGCTGGGGACATGGTACTGTCACATATGCCCTGGCGTAAAAGGCAGCACTACAGTCCCGGCAGTCCAGTAATAAAGCCTGCATTAATGCCAGTTTATTAAGGGGTTACTGGCTTCTTATGTACAGCAGATATCGCGTGTACTTATTCTTATATTTAATATTTACCCACAATAAAATGTCAAGCATTATGTATGCATTATTTGCATACAATGGCTTTAACTAAGATTAAGGAGACTGCCAGCTAAATGAGGTCTTGATGTTCAGGTCATGCCTATTGAATCTTCTATGCTTTTGCCATTGCAAGGAAAGACAATGGGACACCCTGCATAGTGACAGAGTCCTGCAGGGACACCATGACCACGTTTGGCTGCCAGTATTACTCGCTGTCACACCAGCTGCTCTACTTCATGATTGGGAAAATGGTGAGAACGCAACGGCGACTTTCCCCATCGTTGGGGGGGCGCGTCGGCACCCGCCTGGGACACCCCACTTTGTCCTTCTTCCCATCCCAGAGAGGATGCTCCAACATCCTGCAGGGCGAGAAGAGGGAAACGCGTGCCAATCTGACCGACCAGCACTACCAGGAGATCTTCTGCTCCACCATGATGAAGAGCAATCAGGACATCGCGAGGAAGAACTTCTCGGACTACACCCGCGACATCTTCATAGAAAACAGTTAAGGGCTTGTGTTTTTCCACATCGCCAGAATGGGGGTGACTCCCGGTTGCCGGGGGACTTGTTGCCATGGAGACTCCTCAAGGTAAGGAAGAATCTCTCACGTGGTGTTTTGCAGTCATGCTGTGCGGCATGACCGGCTTCTCCGACTTCTACAACTTGGCCTGGCTGCGGAAAATCCTGCCGTGGCAGGATCCGGAGATGGGCTGTTTCGGGAAGGATGGTGAGTGGGATTCGGAGGAGGGGAGTTTTGCACCCCCAAATCAGCTCCCTGCAGGAATCCCGAAGAACATGAGGTCCTAAACATTTATAGGATACCACAGGGCTTCTCCTCGTGGTCCCACTGTTATGCTGAGATTAACCCACTGCTACAGGACTGGCCATGCAATTTTAATCGTGGAATGCTTTTTTTCTTCTTCAATTTAGCTGTACCCTACAAGGGTGACAGCATGCATTTCAATTTAAAAGGGGGGGGGTGGGGTTCCCATGGAAACACTGGGCATGAAAGCCAGCTCGTGGGTGGGTTCTGCTCAGTGTGGCGCGTGGGGCTGACTCCCAGGGCTCCGCGTTCCTTTCCAGAGGAGCAGGTGACCCAGGGGCTGGCCCAGGACCTGCTGGAAGCCCTGCAGCAGCACAGGCGCGTCAAGAGGAGAGATAAAATCTTGAGAGGTAGGAGACCGAGCCCACCACCGCCTTTCCGACGGCCCCACCGTCTCCAGCGTACCGCCCACACCCCCCCGCCATGCCTTTCCACTCACAGACGGCTGTTCGAGTCACATGACGGGAGTGGCTGTGAGCGCGCTCGGTGGGTACCTGAACTACTACCTGACCCAACTGGACACCACAAAGAGACCTCTCCTTTAAACGGATCCCCCTGTCTCCGGGTCTTGTGGTGTGTGAGTTTGTGGGCCTGCCGTCCTGCACCGTGTGTCCTGTCCCTTTAAGGTGTATAATAAATAGTCACACTTCATTTATGCATTATGCATTTTTTATTAAAAAAATACTATAATGAAAATGCGTAACTTGTCCTATAGTGTATAAGAATACTATCTACATATTAATGGACAGTTTTCTTCAGGGTGTCTGTGATTCCTCCCATAAATGTCTGTGATAATGTCTAATCGCTGTCAAATAGTGTGAGTCCAGCCAAAGAACAGCTGGCAGAATAAATATTTACACACATGGCTCTGTGTGCTGCTCTCTGCCCCATTACCAGGGATGTCCTCCCCCCCAGAAAGGACAGGCCCCTTACAGTGTGGGGGGGCCCAGCTGCTTAGAGCACAAACATCAGGGCGTGTCTTCCAGCTGCCTGAGGCGGGCAGGCCGAGCCAAGACCCGGGACAAACCCCCCTGAGGGACTCTGCCCCAGGTGTGGGCGAGGGGCAGGCCTGTAGGGGTATGACCTAATGGTTCCACCCGGTGATCTCATACATGAGCGCTTTGAGCAGACGGGCCTCGTACGTGACGGTGTTCTTGCCGATGTGGACGCGGTCCTCCTGCAAGGGCTGCTCGATGATCGCCGGAACATTCCTTCCATAGACTTCAGAGTCAATGGAAATGAAAAATTTGCCGTTAGAGCTGAACGATAATTAACTCCCGGCAGGACACATTAGCATGCGGGGTGCTGCCTTCACAACAGCAGCCAGGCTGGGGTAAACGATTCTACAGCCTCCCTCACCCCACTACCCCCCCAGCACGCACCCTCGCAGTGCTCCAGGAACTGCACACACTCCTGCACCACAGAGTCACGCAGCATCAGCATGTGCTTGGACATGTTCTCCAGTAGGGACAGGAAGCATCGCTTGGCATAGAACCAGGTGTCCGTCCCCAGCTGTCGGCCAATGAGATGAGCTTTAGTGCCCCGCCCCCACAGGTCACCTGACACCACCATTTCAGTGCCCTTCTACATTAAGTATCATAGCTTAAGGAGGCATCAGAGCTTTAAGGGGGAATGTATGATTTAAGTGTCACCTAAAGTCCAGGTCCATTATCCATTTAAAGCCACCTTAATGGAGAATAAGCTTACATACCTTCTTATTATATGGTTCCAGGCTTTTTATCACGCGGGAAATACCAAAGTCATAATTTCCTTTGGCACAGTACAGTGTCCTGCGAACACAGATGAATGATATGAGCTCGCCGACGGCTGTGTAATCACTTTTCCCTTCCCTACTGATCATTAAGGGGCGCTCCGCTTCAGAAATGGCCCCCGGGACCCTGCTCTGATGAACGTACTCTATCACCAGACTCAAAAAGAGTAATTTCAAATGCTTTGGTCACGATTTTTAAAAATAAAAAAATGCCAGACGTCGTTGCTGCGCTTTCCCAGAAATCGACATGCCATACCCACCCCACACCCCCACAGGTAATGATCCTGCTCACCCTATCACCAGGTTCACAATGCACAGATGGAACACCTTCCTGTCTGGGTCGTCGTATGATATCTGCTCCTCCTCCTTCTCGATCTTTCTCATCAGTTCCTCGGCCTACAGTAACAGGAACAGAGTTACCCCTCGACCACGGCGGCTGGGATGCCAGACAAGACCACCATTAGGGTTGAGGTCATAGGCTTCCAGAAGGTTCTTCCATACCTCCTCATTCTGGCTCGTCATGATGTACGACACACACAGGTTGGCCAGGACGATCGCACTGACGTTGAGGATCTGAGGGATGTACAGGAAACAGGAAGTATGCTTCACTAGTTCAGAAAACCGTTTGAGCTCAAATAGAAAGTTAAACGACGGATCACAAAGATCCATCTGGAGTCGCAAAAAATCCAGAGTCACACACTGGCTGTTGGATTCAGAACATCATAGACATGTGGACCAGCACTCAGGTTTGTCCAAAGCTCATCAACAACTACAGGCATCCAAAGGATCATTCATCCAGAAACCACAGGGCAAGAGCACAGCAATCCCATGCAAGAGCTCCCCAGGCTAGAGATGGACCCTGACACAAATCCAAGCGCCACACTGCGCCGGTGGGTTACCGACGGCTTCCTCCCGCACAGGCAGCCCTGGATGCTACACTGCTCCAGCTAGCGGACAGAAGAGCAAACGCATCTTTCACCATGACTGTTGACGTTCATTTGAATCGGATAGCAGCCGCCTGCAGGTCACACGCGGAGATATTATGACGGTGAAGGCAGTTCTGATTGGACAGGTGGCGTGAGGGGCCACTCAAGCCACACATCTTTGTGAGGCCCCCTGAAGTCTGAGGCCCTCTGTTGGCCACAAACAGTCACTACACTGGGGAGGGATTTTTGAATGGGGCCCCAGAGGTATCAAACTGGCCCCTTACCACCACTACGAGTATGGAAGCCATGTGTTATGTTACATTTACGGCTTAGTTTTAAAGTCACATGAAAACCATATATACATTTTATGTACTTTCCCCCAGGTAAGACTCCCCCCACCACCTCAGAGGGCCAAAGTTATAGCCTCATTAGTGATGAAGTGGTACTCATATACCTGAAATAATGAAAACCATTCATTCCAAAACATGGATTTGGTTTTCCGATATATAAAAACTAAAATGAAGGGCTCACATGGAAGATAACCGTCTTCCTAATGGTTCAACTTAATAAGAAGGCAGTACGTGGCTCGTCATAGGGGAAGACACACTTGGGAAATGGGAGGGTCTTCCCCACTCAGGAGGAGCTCACATTGTCATAGTGCTTTTTGACGATGGGCTCATAGAAGCCGATGGCCTCCCTGTACTTGTTCTCCTGCATGAAGAGCACATGGGCCACGTTCAGCTTCCAGGTGTCGTGCTCGTTGCAGAACTCCACCGACTTGCGGAAGATCTTCTCCACCATCTGGTAGTCCTCGCGGTTCCAGTAGATCTTGGCCTGGGCCATCAGGACAGGGATGTACCTTAAAAACAGGCACGGAACGAGGTCAGGAGGTATCTGGGCACAGTGAGTGGGTCAGAACTCAAACACTGGAGACCGATATCGAAGGGGTTATGTGGACTAGTGAATGGTCACCGCAAGGGGTTAAAAATTAAAGCTACCCAGTGTGTATTACCCTCTACTGGAAGCTCACTTTGCGAGGACTTCGTCATAGTCCTGAAGGGTCTTCTTCAGAAACTCATCTTCACGATTATGTCTTGCCTCCTGCACCTTAAAGAAGGAGAGGATCAGAGCACCATGGAGACCCACCAGTAAAAAAAAGCCAATACAAAAAAAACTGCACAGCACCCCCTGGAGGCGGGGCCAAGAACGACATTGAGCGCCTTTTTTAATGGCCCGGCCTTCTCCGGGAGAAAGCCCTTTACCTGCTTGGTCAGCTTCCTCAGCTGCTCCGTGAGCTTTGCGGCGATCTCGTCAAACTTTCGAAAGGCCTGCTCACCACAACAGTCCGGAAGAAAAATGCACGCACGATAAAAGCGACACTAAATATATACTATATATATATATAAAATTCACAGTACCGATTTCAGCAGATAGCTCAGATCCTCAGAGAATAGTGGTAATTACCTACTTTTCCAGAAACAGATAAAGACAGATAAAAAAAAAAA
>JAODKN010000004.1:261456-271899 GCA_026774425.1 Petrocephalus zakoni
CGCCGACACCCCTTCAAGTGATTCCTTAGTGTTACCAAAAGCTAATTTATGGATGTAACCAAGCTGTCAGGAGCATTACTATTTTTGCTGCAGAATGTCTAAAAATGTGAATCTCCTATATGAGGCAACTGTACCAATAGAAGCCTCCACAGAATAATAATTTGACCTTTCGTCTAGTGAAAAATGTGTATTTTATTTCTTTTAGCAGCTTTGACTGAGTGTTGAAGCACCTGAATTTCCAGAATGGAGGGTGAGTTTCTGTAGCACTTTGAAGTTATAATACTGTACTCTCCATCCATGGAACATAGAGTTTCGGAGAGGAATCTGACCAGAACATGCTGGTCAGGACAGGAACTTAACTGTAACTTAAACCACACCACCGTGCTCCAATGAGAGTGTGCGCTGAGTTTTCGGGCCAATGATTTTTCCTCTGGTGTGGGTGTGTGCATGTATGTGTGTGTGTGTGTGTGATTGTGCTGAAGTGTGTGTCTCCTGCTGGTGGACGTTGACACTCAGCAGCGTAGCAGTGTGTTTCTCCAGCTCATACAGGCACACACCGGCTCTCTCACCTCGGGAATCAGGTAGGGCCTCGTCGACCCGCCTCTCGGGCCAGATTAACTGAATTTTAAACACTTTCACAGTTTGGAACTTCAGAATTAACAAGTTAATTGGAAAAGGCAAGAGGTATGTCAGAGGTATTGCATGTTGTAAACATTTCCCCAGCCGTATCTGGGGCTGTCTTGTGCTGCCTGCTTTTTACCTGTTTTGCGTCCAGGCATTTTGGTTGCGGTCTTCGCCTTGGGTTCTGACCGTATCCGTCCTTCTCTAAGAATGCGGTCAGCTGCGCTTCAGAGCTGCATTACCCCCCCCATGACATAGCTAAGGGGAAAGCTGTGATACCCAATACGGTGCCGGGGGGGGGTGTTTAAAGGTGTGCCCCTTAAAAGTGTGATGTACAGAACAGAGCTGTGTTCCACACCGACAAAAATTTTACCTCAGCTGAAATTTTAAAAAGCTCGGACTTTCCGCTGGGGGGCTGGTGCACATGGACGGGGGGGGTTCTTTTTCTTTTTAAGCTGGGCCCTTGTGTGTTTTGGCCCCACAGGAGGAAGTCGGCATGGAGTTTAGGCTGTGCATGCTGCTCCTGGCACTGGCCGCAGTTGCCGTCACAGGCCAGAGAAGGCGCCCCGACACGGACGAGTGGAACTACCGCGACGGCTGTGAGTCTCCCACTCCCACTGCCATTAGCAACCTGCAGGGCGCGCTCTTCCGTTATCTATATACCTGCAGCTCTAAAAAGCCACTCCATGCACAGTGCACCCCACAGCGAAAGCAATACCGCAACCCACTATACTATCTGTATAACAATGAAATACAGATTCGGCCATTTTTATTCTGCTGGATGGTGTAATCATTCTCTTAAGACCTTACAAAGTTTATAGGTCTCGAAATAAAACACCCCAACCTAGATTCTGTGTTGCTACTTTAATTATTTGGATTATTTGGATTTGGCTTTAATATACAGTAAAAACTTTTAAACACAAGCTAGTACGAGTCATACAAGTTAAGTAATGTCAACCTTGTGCTTATTATGGGCTAAGCAAAGTGTTAATTTGTGGTTTGTGTTAGATTATAGTGGAGAGCTATATGATTACAGATTCGAAGGGTTCGCTATCCTGCTGTTTGCTGATTGGATAGCAGAAGTGAACTTAAGCCAATAGAATCTGGGAATATAATGTGGATGTGGTTGTGAAGTCTTGGTCCTTCTGTTGCTCCAGCTGAAAAGGTGAACATGCGAGGGGTGGCCAACCTCACCCAAGTCCTGGACAACTGGAGGTTCGACATCCTGGCCCAGATGAGGAGGATGATGCAGGACGACGTGCAGGGCCTGCTTCCAGACTATAACAGGTCAGGCGTCTGGGTCAGAGCCCAGGAGCAAAGAGTGATTTTACTATTTGGCCCTTAAGCAAGACCTCGAACCCACAATCGCTCCAGGGACTCTCTAGCTGTGCTTTCTCAAAAAAATGTAAGTCACTATGCATAGAGCATAAATAACTAAAATGTATAAACAGAAAATGCACCTGCGGTGGCTTGTTTATCACTTTATAAATTTTTTACATGTCGTGGTTGATTGGTTGTTCTTATTGAAAATGACAATTTTTCCCCATTTACACTGATGCCTTACCCCCCCCACCAAAATCTGGCCTGCTCCTGTGACTCGAACTGGAAAATTCAAGTCATAAATCCACCTCTTTAACCGCGGCACTACACGCAGCTCGGTGTAGCTATAAACAAAGGAAGGGAGAATTGTGGGTAGAGCAGACGTTTCCCATCTATAATCTCCAGGGTAACCAGAAGCAGCCCTAAAATAGAATGTCTTTTTATGAAAAATGTAAGAATAACAAAAAAGCTTCTAAAGTCATCCCCGTTTTTATGGCTTTGAAGCCAGTCATGCCATTATCCTCAGAGCAGCGGGCTCGAATCCTAAATACCTCTGGTTGAGACATATGAGAGGTCTCTCCTCCTCCATGTCTACTCAGGATCCAGCCTTTGTCAGAGGCCTTGGATGACCTCTACAAGGAATTCAACGCCCTGAAGACACACCTGGGTGACCTGAGCGAGAAGGTCGTGTCCATCGAGGCCTTTGTCGACGACGTGAAGGCCGGAAAGTTACCAGACACTGCCCCGTCTGGCCCTGCTAAGAAGAAGATCATCAAGAAGAAGGCCCCAGCTCCTGCCCTTGCTCCTTGAGTCCCACCCCTCTGCTGACCCATCCCCTAGACCCTCCCTTATCAGTGCTGGCACACCTTTTGTACCTCCCTATGGCTGATGTGATTGGCTCATATGACTGCTCATTTGCATAGTTAATAAGCCTGCCTCCCCATTGCGCATCTCTGTCACACCGTGAACAAATCTCCCGTGTGAATGGCTGACTAAAAGCTTAGCCACATAAAACGGGTGTTGGCGTCCCTTGAGGAAAGAAACAGAGCAGGGTTAGGAACTAGTGTATGGACTTCAAACGCTTACGCAGACAGGGGACAGGCATCCGCAGCGGGCTGGATCCAAGGAGCAGCTCTGACAAGTCGAGACATGTATCTGCAGGCTGTTAGAACTGTCTTTTTTTTCTCATGTTTCATGCTAAGAGAAACGTCCTCAAACTCTGCCATCCTCTCTGAACTTATTGATGTTGTGGATATAATATATAAATACTCTTTGAGCCCACGCAATGGCCTTCTCATCTATGCCGTGAATAAATGTAATTATTTTGCATGCTCTCAGTGTTTGATTTACAAGTAGCACAACATTCGAAATGTTTACATCGACATATCACAGAATGCATATCATAGAATGGCACAAATGTTGAAATACAAGTCATCCTGTTCCTCCCAGCAGTGGTGTGAACTGCTCAGTCTCATGGTCAGTGGGATTACTCCAAGCTGCCAATTACTGCCTCTTCTAGCTCACTGGCAACCAACAAAGTAACCGGTGAAATGAGATTGTACCGCGACCCTGCCCACCACGGGACTGGCAGCCTTCTTTATTCAGTCGTCATCTTTATAGATGCTGATGATATCTGCCATGTACACTAACACCTTGTGACCCAAGGTCACCCAGTTATTTCAAGTCAGTTAAAATTAACTGACATATTTTTACCCATTTGAGTTCTTTTTTCCATCTCCAACAATCTGAAACATACTTCAGCTAAGGAGACATTTCTGATGTGGGTGTGGTCAATAAGTGAGTGTGGTCAGCAAGTGGGTGTGGTTAATAAGTGGGTGTGGTCACACCTCATTGCAGACCCCACAGTAGATGTTCTCTTAGTGCTGGTGTGTCCTTTCAAGGCCACCTGTCTTACTAAGAGGACAGAGCATGAAGATCTACCAGAGGTACACAGGCCGCACTAGTGAAGTCCACAGTCTTTAATGACTACAACATTGTATAAAAGTTTAAAACTGAATGAGTCGTGCCATTATCCTCAGAGAAGCGGGCTCGAATCCTCAAAGCCGTATCATCACATCTGGCCAAGGCATAGTCTTCACCAAAAAAGGTAAATCATAACTACTCATCGTTTAAGTTTTCTGGTACATGGATGTTCATGATACAAAAAAAAACACTTCTACATCTTACATATCTATGTACGGCTACCGTTGAACAAGACGTCCTGCAGTTCTCACTCTGACCAGCAGGGGGAAACATGAGCTTGAAACACGCTGCTGGGGGGGGGGGGTTGTTTGGAGGGGAGACCTAGAGAGAAAATGAATTCAGAGCCTTTCAAGTGGAGTGTGGCCAGATCAAACACTATCAGTCAAGAGGAGGACGAGCAGGAGGGCGAAATGCCGCTCAGCCATAGCTCCCAGCACTGCACTGGAGGATTCTGGGTATTGTTTGCATCACTGCACATCGCTACTGTGTGGAAACAAGTTGATCCCCATGACCAATGCATGGCAGCATGTGGACTTGCTTTGTATATTTCGAGAAGGGTTGCGCCAATGAAAGGGTGCAGCTCACGCTTGGTCCCCTAAGCAAGTCGTGCCAGGGGTTTGGGGGGGGCTGGAACTCATCCCAAGCAGCACAGGGTGAGAGGCAGCGCTACACCCTGGATGGGATATCAGTTCACTACAGGCTACGTAGTGCCTATCACAAAACAGTCATCCAAAGCCACTGAACAAATGTGTTGTTATCCTTTCCGCCATTATTTATACGAAATGGTGCACTAAAAAACAGAAAAAAGAAAGAAAGAAGACCAAAAACGACTCCCCAGTATGGAGAAAAAAAAGAGAGGGCCCAAAGCCAACTCCCCCCTCCCAGGCATGCTAACATTATGGTATACAAGGAAGATAAAACTACTTTAATAAAATAAACTTAATGTTTCATAAACTGTGCTTATGGCCAGGGTCCATCAGTGAGTCTGTGAAAGGCAGCAGGTCATAGACCACACCCAAGATGTCACAGTTCATAAGCAACACCCATGATGTCACAGTTTGTAAGCCGCATCCATGATGTCACACTTCATAAGCAACACCAATGATGTCACAGTTTGTAAGCCGCATCCATGATGTCAGACCTCCATGGGATCTTAACCACATCCCTGGATCATGGACAGAAACCAGGATACCCAAGGGATACTTGATAGAGAGAACCATGGAAATGCCATATAAGTGGGATTCAAACCCCCAATCCTGGGAATTAAAACGATGTGTTAATAGAATAAAAACATGCTGTAGAGATACAGGATACAGAAGCTGCACGTGGTTTGGGGCTCAAAATCTTGTCAGGGATCATCCCCAGCAGAGTCTCTACAGTTTCACATATCTCAAATAAAGGAAAGATTTCCTTTGGTCAATTATCTCACTCTTGGGAAGATATCCTTCAGATGACCTGCTCAGGGGTGGCGATTTCCACCATTGCCAGCTTGACCCTGTCGCTCTCGGCTCGGTCTCCTGGAGGTAGCTAATAAACACCTCCTTCCAGACGGGGTTCATTACCTGGGAGATGCCGACGGTGCTGGGATGCTGTCAGAGCAGAGTTTGTGAATCATCAGGGCATTTCCTCACACTGCCTGCGTTTACACACGTAAGACCCACGTTTACATGAATGTACGGACAGTTGTATCTTTCACATCTTGAAAACACGCACACACACACACACACACACACACACACAAGACTACAGCCCATATTCTCTAGTGCTGTCACCTGACACTGTTGAATCTTCCTCACAGATCAATCTCTGCATCCAGCTCAAAGTCAGTACTGTGGATTTACACGAAGACACACATTCATCTCAGTACCTCCCACTGGCATACAAACTACAAAGGAAGATCGGGCCTTTCTCAGATTCACGGCAAAATCCCGGGTGACGGCCGCTTATGATGTACAGACAGTGATACAGCCCATGACAAGGTATTAAGAGCTCAGTGACACAATCAGCCTAGTTTCTGCGCAGGAGCTTCCAGCATGCACCATTTGCTGAGCGTCTACTGACGTATCCACCAGGACGTCCAGAAACATCATCAGCAGCAGATCAGCAGTGGACTCATGCATGCGGAAGCTGGACGCCTGGGGACCATCCGCAGGAACTGACCAGAACCCAGCCAGAATCTGACAGAGCAGGATAAGTGGGACGCTTATCCTGGACCAGCAATAAATAGTAATAAACTAGACCTTCTGCTGGATTCCTCTGGTGAATGTTTAAATGTCAAATATCTCTGGATTTAACCATCTTCGATTCAGTAAAGCTGAACTGTTATTAATACGTCAGCTGTATGGGTGCACAGCCCCCCTGCCCCCACGAGGCCTCAAACCTGTAATCTTCTTGTCAGGAGTCATTATATTAATCATATGAGGATGGCATTGCTATCGATGATGTATGAATGTGGGCGCCACCGTGCCTCGGCCCGGCCGGACGTGGTAATGAATGAACCTAAATTAAACATGGAGAGCTGAAATGATTCTGTTATCGCCGGCGTGCGTTACCATTGTGCCACATGCTTCCTGACAGCCCCATTATTGCTGGGTCGTCCGGAGACGAGGCCTTCGCCAAATACGGCGATGCCGGAGTGATCCCATTGGCTCATCCCTGCTCCCTATGTGAGGCTGCCCGGAGTTTCCCATCAACGTGCCGGCAGCATTAATGCGCAGTATTATATTCTCCGGAGGATCTTTTAGCTATTACATCAGCTGTTGTCTGGCTACGGCGCTGTCTTTGCGGCCAAATCCCTCCCCACAATGCACCTTTAATTCAGCCTTTGAGGTCGGCAAGTGCGGAAAGCTGCATTTTAAAGAATTTTGGGTGATTATACCAAGAGGTACTTTGTCTGTGTTGAGCTTAGTCTGACTTCAGAGTGTCACCCTTAAATCAGCAACCGTTTTGCTCTCTAATTTGATGCAACTTAGTTGGCTGTTTGGGATTTGAACTCACACCCTTTGTAGTACTACCAAAACTTGCTGCCTGTTGAGCTACAGGAGCTGTCTGCAATGTGTACTCGCATTTTTGCGACTTGTACACGCAAATTGCAAACAAATCAAGAGAGGTCACACTGGTATGAAATACTGTGTCCTCTTTGTGTATCAGGTAAGTGTTTCGGGAAGACGGACAGGTGAAGAGGAATGCCTCAGGGAGCAGCAGCGGAGTCCTCCCTGAGGATTATGGGAGGCGGGAATGCTCCACCGCGGGCGGGCTGAATTATCGGAGAGTGATTGATGCAGAGCTTCATTAGACTATCCGACAGATGGCCGACAACAGGTGCATGTGAGACGCGGTCCCCACCTGCGTGGCGGTCGTTTGAAACGAGACACTTCAGAGCTGAGTCTCCCGCTTTGATCATGTCCAGGCAGAAGGTATCCCCAGGTGTGGACTCTGTTAGAAAAGTCCAGAACCTTGCATTCTTAAAGCTTGCCCTGTACTGCCCACTTTGGGAGATGCATTAACCCAGTGCTATTCATTTAGCTCCCTTTTATAATTTTAATAATCTACAAAAGGAGTCCCCAAATATTTTTTCCTGAGGGCAAAATTCCATAAACAACACCAATCCAGGGTCGTGGGGGGTGATCAGTCATGCGGTCTGGATTCAGTTGTATTTTGGGTCAGACGCGGGGGGGATCCTTTATGTCCGACAGTTGGTGACCACTGATCTAAGCTCTCAATTGGAGCCGTAATCTCAGTGACAGACTGAGTACAGACCGGGCACTTCCGCGACTAGGATGTTGAATACTCAGATAAAAGTGTTGAGGCAGCAGTATAAACGGACGTTTTTAACAGGCCGGCATAAATCAATCAGCTCTCAGCCTCACAGGGGCTCATAAACATTGAGAAAGCGGGCGACGCGTGCGAGAAGGAGCAAGGTGAGCGAGGACAGGGAACGATCCTGTCTGTGTGACTAGATGAATATAATCACAAGAGCAGCAACAGTCTTCTGATTTACTCTCATTCAGCAATTTGATATTTAGTTTAAATTCTGAAATAAAATAATTACTTTTTTATTATAAAACATAATTACTGTTCATAATAGCTTTTTCTGCAAAAATTCTCATCTGAGAAATAATTAACAGTTTTGATCAATGTACATCTATGTGCCCAGATGTACATCTACAGTACATACTACACACACTATATATTTATATATATAGTACTACTATACTATACCATACTACTATACTTGTACATACACTGTGCCTGCCTGTATCTCTGTACACGGTCATGTGACGGCCGCTGACATTTCCCAGACTGCGTAATGGAGTTTGATCAGGAGCGGGTCAGAGGTCTCTGACATGGGGGCCACTATGGCAGCGGTATATCACCAATTAAATATAGACCCCCGGTGTCTTGACAAAGAATCCCAGCACCGGGAACGTTCGGAGGGAGGGAATGTCGATCCATCGATCGATGGCACTCACGTTCGCCGGCCACCTGGAAACGGCCCCAGCCTCGATTGCAATTCCCACCAAAAACTCGATTCCCACCCGTCTTTCTGGCACAGGACCAATTGCCGTCCCCTTGGGACCAATCCATCTTCCCGCCCCAAAGGTGACCTTTCCCTCCTCGACACACCGGACGGGAATGAACCAGTTCATACTACGTCGCTACGTTTGGATTGAAGCAGCCTCTCGTGGGGACATGAAGACATGTCGACCACATGGTATTACACTAACGAGAGAACCTTTTAATTAATATACATCCATGTCAGAAAAGAGTACAGAGAGGAAAACACAGGTAGCTGTGAAATTAAATCAGGCTCATGCTGTCACATGTTGTTAATTTCATACCAGCCAGTCGCTGGTAAATCACTGCGACCTCTCTCTCAGTCAGTGTGTGGTTAATGGGAGTTTCGTGTTAACTCGCATGGTGTCTGTCTGTATTTTACAATAAATCACAAAAGCTGTCCAAACTGCCATTATATTTCCTGCCCGTTGCGATTCCTTAGCCACTGTCTACAAATGATACGCTTTTATTTCCTTATTAGACAAGTTGAGCTCTGCAAATGGTGTTTTTTCAGAAAGGATGCATGTGTGTTGCTGGTCTTTCTTCTGAGGCTTAATGCACTGATCGGTTGTTCAGACAAATTAATGAATGTAAGTTCAAATTCATCCACGCAGTTCAGGGCGGATCACGACTGAACAGTTATTTTCCGGAACAGTGATCAGCAGAAATGTGAAATAAAAATTTTTTTTTAAAGAAAAACGAAAACTCAAAGACCAGGAGGAGACCTGTAGGTCCAGAGTCTAAAATGCTGAATAAGGCTTAAAAGCACTGCAATCAGGGTGAAGAATTCCTCGTAAAAACCCAAATGGCAGAAGCATGAGTGATGTGGCCTTTTATGCTCATCTCTACCTACATGGACAGAGCAGGCCTCTGACAGACACCACCTGACACACTCACAATAGACACAGAACCTTTTCAGCAGTGGATGGTGATTATTAAGTGGATTCTTTTCTGTGATGCATCTTTCTGATGGGAAAGTTCCCGGAAAAAACAGCAGAGAGAGGCAGGGACCAATCAAAACCTTTAGGTGACGATGATGCAAAATTCTACAGTGAGAGCATGATAGACAGTTCTGCTAACATTCCGGACCAACCAGAAAAAATGCCATTGCTCTAAGGGTTTTATCACCGCAACAGCAGCACCTAGCATCCGGGAGACTTTCATGCAAACTCTGATTTGTCCAAACCATTTCTACTACCACCCCAGAGATGGGCTTGGCTGTTCGTTTGGGCAATGTTATTTTGGAGGAGCTCAGCTGGATCTAGACAATCCTTCACTTTATCTTTGCTCAAAGCATCAGAGACCTTCTCAGAATGAGACGAGCATCTTTTCCAGATCCCCATCAATCACGGATGTCAATCTAAAAGCTCAATTATTTCTCGTTTGAGGCTTTAATAAGCCATTGTAAATTCTGACTTAATAGATTTTTTTACTCTTTACTTATCCATTAGCAATTGTAGTTATTAAAATCAGCCAACAAAGAGGAGCCAGTGTTTCTCCTGAGCCATGAAAACAAGTCTTGGCGTGACACAAATTTCCCAGGGCAGCTCTCTCCTAATGCATATTTTGGCACGCTCGGAAAGTTTTTTTTCCCCTAGTGGCTTAAGTAGTTTAACATGTGTTTGCGAAGCAGAAATCAAAACAAACTGACGAACGGGCATCTCTTCCCCCTTCAAACTGACTGTAAAAGGGCTTTTAGCTTGTAAAGTACATAAATAAAAAAGGCATAAATAAAAATATACACCTCTGCTGAGTCACTGAGTGGGTGGCATGGCGGTGTAATGGTTAGTGCTATCACCTCACACTTCTGGCACTGCCAGGGTTTCATGCGCGTGGACTTTGCATGTTCTCCCTGTGTCACTGTGGGTTTTCTTCTGGATACTCTGGTGGGGGGGGGGGGGGGGGGGGGGGGGGGGGCGGGGGGGGGGGGGGGGGGGGGGGGGGGGGGGGGGGGGGGGGGGG
>JAODKN010000004.1:286593-297120 GCA_026774425.1 Petrocephalus zakoni
ATTTTTTTTTTTACATGGCTGAAAATCCTAACAAATAAAATTTTTATTTATAAACTAATAAATTTTCATGAATAGTTTTTCTGTTAATTAGTGGTAAAATATTATCTTTGACAATTGACCCCCCCCCCCCCGACTCGCCAAGGGAGGTATCTTAAGGGTTCGTTATGATACCTTTGGAATTTCAGCCCTAATTAATTAATTGTGTTGTTTATTGCCTGGAAACACAGATGCACAATTCATTAACACTCCCAGAATCCCCCCTGAGACTCCTAGACAGGCCCATAATCGGCATGCTGCTGGGGAGCTGCCACCACAGTCCTGTTGACTGTGATGCAGGAAGTGCCAGAGGAGGAGCAGGAGGAGCAGCAGGAACAGGAGGAGAAGGAGCAGGAGGAGGAGCAGGAGGACAAGGAGCAGGAAGAGCAGGAGTAGGAGGAGAAGGAGCAGGAGGAGCAGCAACAGGAGGAGGAGGAGCAGGGATATGAGGAGGAGAAGGAGCAGGAGGAGCAGGTACAGGAGGAGGAGCAGGAGTATGAGGAGGAGCAGGTACAGGAGGAGAAGGAGCAGGAGGAGGAGGATGGCAGCCTCACCCTCACTGGCCGCCCTGCCTTGTTTGTTTTGAGAAGGACTTGGCTTGAACCCACCGGCATGTGGGCCATGCGGGGGGCAGGACTCGAGCCACCCGACGCAGGATGCCGGCTGCCGTGTTCCGCGGCCGCAGCTGCCCCCACCCCTTTCCTCACCCCGCACCGCCCCCACACCCCCGCCGCTAACGGGCATCGGCCGCGCTCCTACAGCCCCCGTTGTTCTTTAGAAACAGGCCGACCATCTGTCAGTTTATTTTGAGGTGGGACGCGGACTCGTCCTTAAAGACATACGCCGCGCTGCACTCTGGGACTGTCATGATGTCACCCTCTGCTGTTCCTCACCTCCCCCCCCCCGGCGGCCTTAGTGAGCCCCGGTCTTGCCTGTGTGTTGGTCCCGGTGCCAGCCGCATGCTGTGCACCCCATGACGTTTCACCACTTGAAATGAAAGTAGGCCCCCTAGTGCCCGGAGGACTTGGTCAGCTTCACACCGGCGGAGGGTGCTAACACTTCAGGTGTTTAATATTGAACTTCCATATGGCGGGAGCTAATGAAGGTAACCTGAAGGAGCCCGCCGCAGCGTGTGTTACTGCGGCAACCAGATGCTTCACGGCAAGAGAGTCCGCAGAGGTAGAAGAGGGAGAAACCTAGGAACAGCAAAGCTAGCTATTGCTAATAATGCATTAGCGTAGTCTGCCTCAGCATTTTAACATCTGCCAGGTCACTGTTCAAACCACTCTGTGATCTTAAGAAAAAAATAAGAAGATATCACTTCCTCTCTGTGTGTGCATTTATTTATTAATTTGTTTTTTTTGTTTGTATGTTGATTCAACCAAATATAATAAAATAACTGTAGCTGCTCATCAAACTGTAGTATCCTCAGTATTTAGAAACGTCTGAAAATGATTTCAGTGCGGCTTGTCCAAACTTCGGAAAGCAGAAAGATCCGGAAGGAGCGGTTTAAGCTGTCTTGGCACTTGCCCGAAGACAAATCTGCTGGCTCCTTCGGCGCACGCCTGGGACACTCATCCACTTATCACTCGCTTCACCTGTCCATTATCGTGGCGGCATCCCTGGCCGACCATGCCCATGCGGCTCACATCTGAGTTCCGCCTTCGCTCTCATCTTTCTCCTTTGTCTCTGAGCATTATAACATCTCCCCTCCTATGTGCCACAGAGCCTGCCCTTAGATACCCTCAACAGAAACTCTGAGGTATTGCCTGGAATCTAATATACCCTCCTTGTATAACAATTACATCATCGCATTAATGTTCCAGAAATATCTGCCCGGGGTGAGACTTAAAACTGGCCCATGACACCAAAGGCAGAGACTCATAAACCATATGATACAAAGATAGCTACAGTGTGTGTGTTGTGCTGCTGTAAAACTGTAATTTCCTCTGGATTAAGAAAGTATCTATCTATCTGTCTGTCTGTCTGTCTATATATCTGTGTATATATCTGTCTGTCTGCGTCTATCTATCTGTCTGTTTATATATATGTATATATCTGACTGTCTGTGTCTATCTGTCTGTCTATATATCTATGTTTATATTTGTCTGTCTATGTCTAACTATCTGTCTTTCTGTCTATATATCTATGTATATATCTGTCTGTCTGACTGACAGCCTGTCTGTCTGTAAAACTGTCTGTCTATAATAAAACGTAATAATTACAGCTTAATTATGTTCACCTACAATACTTCCAGAAAAAAAAACTAGAGGATTCTGGAAGCTCACCTGTGTAAATCAGTAAAACGCCAACCTGCAGACCTGCTGTAGCTTGACAGAAACCAAAAAATTCCACCCCAAAATTTTACCACAAAAGACTGCTGTCATCCATCCTCGAGGAGAGGAAAGGATAAAACCATTTAATGCATGCAGGACATGCTCACATGTGACTTTTAAATTACTGACATATTCTTTACTGGGCAAAAAATGCTGTGCTTGATATGATTTTTGTGTGTTTCCAGCATCAAGGTCCTCACAAGCATTATCAATAGAGAACAAACAGAGAAATTAACGTCTATCGATCTTACAGCGGTCAATATTTGTTTTGTAGCACTCTATTTAAGAGGTGTTCTGTGGAAGGATGTCGTAACAAAGGCTTGATATGTGAAACCGTCACACTCTGAGGTCTCACACTGCAAGCTATGACTTTGCTAAGTGACCCTGTGAGGATTATGCAGCTGACTGCCGCATCCTGCCCTGCTATTGGAGGATCAGAGTTGGGGGCGCTGCCCCAACAGCAGCCAATCTGCTGACATCCTCCGCAGACATATGGCTTGTAACCCTGGTGTCATCAGTAGCAGGAAATACCAGCGACCTCTGGTTACTGCTCAAAGCACATCGATCGCACTGCTAAGCCCAGACCACTGTACTCATTTACTGAAGGATCGGTGTGGTTTCACGCCAATGGCTAAATGGGTCTCTGGCTAATGAGGGACGGGGTTAATTGTTTCTAAGGATCAATATGACAGTTCAGAATTTAGTGTAAAGGACCATCAGAAATCGGCAAACCGGAGCAGTGACTGAAAGGCATATTGCTGGGTACCGGATCTCCAGGTTACTCATGGTTATATTACCAGGTTTTTCTAAGGCTGGGGCCAAGGACACGGACGCACCAGTCGGCCTCGCTTGCCGCACTCACGCCCCATGTCTCCCTGGAATAACCCACTTCCAGGCGGCTAGCCGGCGGAGAGGCCGCAGACCGGGCCAACCCCCGAGAGGTGCCTGGCCAGGCCACCCTCTGCCGGGATCACGGCTGGCAAGCCATTCACAGGGAAATGAAAGATAGCAGTCAGTTAATACAGGAGACACACAAACACGATACGACACGAGAGAGACACGGCGAAACCCCCCCCCACCCCGCCCCGACGACAGACACATGTGCAGCTTTATGTGAAGATTGCGGGGGGGTCACGGTCACACCAGTATTGAAGAATATGAAATAGAAATATGACTGCATAGCACAACCAATTGAATTCTGGCTATCTTGGGGGCACATAAGCAGCCTGTTGTCCCCCCCACCCCCACTCTAAAAATGTCATGGTTTTTGGTCACATGCCATGGAACTGGAAGACTGTCCAAGCAGCCCCCACCCCCCCAACAGAACCACCCTGGGACCAAAGCAAACACCCTCACCACAAACAGGCAAGGACCCCCCTCCCCCGTTTGTCACGGCAGCCATTCAGCCATACATAGGGGGGCGGCTAGCGATTTAAGGCCCAATGAAAGCATATCATTTTGGGTCCCCACAGGGGGGCCCTTGGAAAGGTCCTAACTTCCCCCCCCTTTACACCCTGTCCAGTTATACACACCACAGAATATTCTAGACAGGTGCGGCACTGCAGTGGACCAGGCCCCCCGACTTTCCGGGATTTCGTTTAATCACCCTAAACATTCGGCGTTGTCACCTAGAAAAATGCACAAATTATACAAATTACATGGCGAAATGTCAGCACTATGATACCATTCAAGTCTGTGAGGGAGGGAGATCCATCGCTCAGGTTGTTGTGTTATGATGATACGAAGTCTGTGAGCAGAAACTCACTGATTAGTGCAGCGATTTACATTTCAAAATCATATTGAGATTGTCTATGTAACTGATGTGTTTATCCATCTACCCAGCTTTTAATAGCACATAAATACATATATCAAGCACTTTATTTATTCATTTCAGATGTCTTCTTTCGGGACGTGCCCTTTGCTCACCGCGCATATTTGTAAAATTTGTCTGCACCGCACGTTTGCCCGTCTACACCTTACGTACCTCGCACGCTGTATGCACAAGAATTTCCCCCTGAGATCAATAAAGTTCTCTCTCTCAGAGACCTTCCATAACTGCTGCCCCAGAGCAGAACTGCTGTGAGTCTGGACTGTATCCCATAACCCTGGAGGCATGACATTGCTGTATTAGCCCCCACCTCCCACCCCATCACGAGCATTTACTAACGTTACTCAGTGTCTCTGATTGCACAAGTGTCCCCGCTTTGTAGTCTTGTGGGATTGCTAATGCTTTCAAGGTCTACATTAATTAAGCTTTTTAATTAACAGACATTGAATCATAAAGATGCAAGTTTTTTTTATTATTATTAAACTGAACTAAATTAAGACAAGTTTCCAGCTTCAGCTGAAGGCGGCAACTGTTGGGACTCCAGGGACCCCAAACGCAAAAATAAGAGAAAGTCCATGGGCCCCTCCGACGCGTCCTGCTGCTTTTACCTCAGTTTAAAATGTATTACCTTTGTTTTAACATGAAGTCTACATGAAATGTAAGCAAAGAGAATTTAATAGGCACACGAGCTTTATTTTCACTCTTGCGAAAAACTGAATATTCAGATAAATCAGATTTCTCATTGCAAAGTGTCACCTAATCAACTGCCCTTGGGGGTCCCCTCCCAACTCCGGGGCCCAGAAAATTGCATGCACTGCCTGTCTCTGTCTCAAATACTAACTTGTTCATATGTGAACTGAATCTATTATGTATGTTATTGCAAATAATTCATTTATATTGAATTTTATTAAAAGCATGCAGATTTAGCAGTACAGTGTTACAAAACAGAGGTTACATGTAATCCGTTCTGGAACTGCGGTAAAAAAGCATCAAAATAAGTTATGGGGGGGGGGGGGTCACGGAAAGACATCCCAGTAGTGACACCTTGCAATGTTGACATTAAGGGGACAGGAGGGGGCTTGTTTAACACTTGAAAGCTGAGAGCTGCCCAGAGGGAGATGACCCTGAGAAGCTATTTACACCATCACGGCTTGATCAGAAGACTCCAGCTCTTAGGGACAGCCCTGGGATGCAAGGATACGAGACAAGAGATAAGATTCAGGTTTCACCCACTAGAAATAATATATGTACAGTGTAGGCTCACTTACCTTCAATACAGGCACATGTCGCTTAACGACAGGGACACAATCAGAGAAATGTGTCCTTGGGCGATTTCACCGTTGTGGGAACAAATGTATATGTATATACTATATGTAATTGTATGTGCTATACATATCCATCAGCATGACTGCAAACACGTGAGGAATTCTATGATGGGGAGACAGCTATGAATTTTCCAGCTCCATTATAATTGTCAGCCACGGGAGGAAGGACGTGGAAGCAGGAGTTGGGGTAAACAAAAAGGGTCTCATTGGGAATAAACTAAAAGCAAAGGGATCACAGGGCATGAAAAACAGGGAGCCAAGTGACAGGGGAAGGAGCTGGTAACAAATAGGGCAGATGCGATGCCTAGACTGGGGAGCAGAGGACTGGAGGGCATTTATAAGGATCACAAAAAGAGGCAGCTGGGGTGAGTTAACATGAGGGGCAAAACAAGAGGTAAGACTAACACATACCAGGTGTAGCACTATGGAGAAACCGGGAGGGGCAGGAAAGCAGGGCGTGACAATAATATTATAGGATCAACCAAATGTCGTTACGACTGGATGTCTATAATTGTCTTGCTAATAAAAAACCCTATGTTCACTTTTCTCCTTTTTTGGTAGCGAAATTCCTGTTAGGTTTTCTTTCAGTTACCAAAATTAGATCTTTCGTAAAATCGAGGTGGCGTAAAGCGAGCGTTCTTAAAGCACGAGATAGGTGTACTTGTATTCACATTTAAAGGGCATTTGTAATTCACATTTGCTTTCAAAGAGGTACTAAAAAAATTTTTTATCGTATTAATTGCTTTTAACCTGCTGGTATCCTTAAGAACAGGATATTCTGCTGTATTGTTACTGCGGTAATATATGTCACAAAAAAAAACAGAAGCAAAACAAAAAAATTGTAACTCGTGAAACGGAGAACTGCTTATTCACTCAGGCCACATTCGTCGGAAGATAACTTGGCTGATGCCGGTCATCTCCTGGAGCCCACGGTAGGCTGCCTGCCGGAGATTTAGTGACGCTTTCAGATTTAATCAAAGCGTCATTAGTGTCCGCAAGACACCGGGCTCTGACGTTCAGGACATTGTGGATACTACAATTTCTAAAAAGAAGAAACATTTGATAATCTGACTGTCTATCTTCACCAACTCATGGGTCCATTAAAAAAAACCCATTCCATACTGGTGTAATGGTGGGACCGCTGGACTGCTTTTCCTTTCAGACAGGGTCGATAGGGTCTTTCCAGCGCCGTCACGCATGGCCTAAATTATTACCAAGCTGCAACAGATCAACAAATTAACTACTCCCAGCTTCCCTCCTTGGACCCATCCCACTTAAGGCTGTTTGTCTTGCAGAAACAAACCTCTAAATGAAAAGGTTTGGAGAGTGGTGCCAGAGTACTGTAATAATTATGCGAGCGAAGTAAGGAAACGTCTCCAGGTTTTAAAGTAATCGCTCCCTTCAATCGGCCCTGGTCTGCTTTTAATTAAAGGCATTTGAAAAGAGGCAGCGTTCACAAAGAAATCGAGCTTATTGTGTGTGTTTGCCTACCCCCCCGGTTCGCGTATCACCCCACCGCCAGTGACATTCGGGGGCTGATGTGTCTCGAAGTCAGCGAGCGCGGCATATGGTCCCATGTTGCCATTTAACGCAGGACAAAACGGCGGATCACGCTTTTTTCCCCTGATTCCCGTGCCAAAGGGGCTGCTTTAGGTAATCTCATCCTCTTTGGCACAGACATTTCATGTAGCCAACTCCCACCCCCTCCGTAGGTTATATATGATAGCTCGCAGTCAGCGATCGAGGACCGACTTGTCTGTATAGGCTTCCCTATTCGTATACTGTGCCCGATGCATCACAGAGGAAATAAAAATAAAAGGGGAAAAGCACAAAATTACAAATAATCATAAGCTGATACAAGTGCTTTTAATATACAGCTGAATGTGGCAGCTAGGCTGAGGCAAAGGCAATGCAATAACGCAGGGCGATGAAAACATAATTTGAGTCTTCTGGGCGTAATATATGATGCCCGGGACATTTAGCAGTCTTCCGTCGGATTCATGGCCAAAATCTCCTTTCGGCATCTGCAGTGCCTTATTAGTAAAATATTTACCCATTCCTGGGGTACAATTAGGGTACAAGTCACGCGAAAATTAAAATATGAATTGGTTTTCTGCTAAATCTGTCCATAAATATAATGGAAATATTTCATACTTGATTTCTGATTGTAGTGCCATAGCAATAATAATAATAATCATAATAATAATAATGTAATTTTAAATCTTGCCAGTATGAAAGTCAATCACTTACTTTACATTACTTACTCCCTGGTGAGTTTTCCCAAATCAGTTTCTTTTTGGCGTGTTCTGTGATTTACTGCAGCTAGACAGTTTAATGACGGGTACGTGACTGACGCTGCCCGGCACAGGCGGCGATCGGGCCCCGTCCGTACCTCGCAGCCACGTGGGTCGCCGGTCCGGTCGGTTATTAATGACCGGCGCTTTTCAGCGGAGACCGCAAACTGCTGTTACGCCTAAGGACACCTTGCAGGCGCTACCCTCAACACGCCATTAATGCGGGCGATCAATGTCAGTCTGGAGAAGACGTAATTCAGCGTGAAAAGGCTGAGACTTCAATCTCATCACTCTCTATTCTGTATTAGGAGCAGCATCGCACCTCTGAAGTGATGAAAGTATGATGTTACCTTTATATTGCACATACGCCATCCGTTCATTTGTCTTCATTTTTAAGATGAAATATCCGTATCTTTTCCGAATAATCTGTTTGCTAGCACTGTGTACTTTTTAAAAAATTGCAATGTCTAGCCCATTCGCTTTAGGTATTGTCTTATTTGCACTATATGCTTGTCTTTGTACACTTTGCGAATATTACTGCTGCGTGCGCATGGATTTCCCCCTGGCATCAATAAAGTTTTAACTTAGGGCAGCTTTCTGTGTTTCTGCAACGTTCTGACTTTCTAAGCATATGGAGTACTCAGTATAGTGGACTCAGTCCCCAGCTAGTGAGCACGCGGCTCTGACGGACGTTAACCATCATTAACGCTGTGATTAAGTGCTCATTGCCATCGACCAGTACACGCTGCCCCCTGCCGATCTCTGCTTCAGTCCGAAGCGTTCCCACTCTCTATCCCGGACCCAGACCCCGTCAATCCTTGTCATTTATGGATTTGGGAATACACGGGGCATTCTGGGGCGCACCTTTGCCTGGTGTCTTTTATGGGGTGTACTGAAAGTGCTGCTTATCTCCAAGGTGTTTCGATCAATATCAGACGGGCGGTATGGTGCACTGAGCACGGCGCTTCGGGAGCACTGAGCCTTTCATATTGCCTTATTGGGTACCGGGTGCGACACTTCGGCTATAGCGTCCCACACTTAGACGCAGTCTCGGTTTCATCTGACTTTACCGCCAGCCTTCAATAAAGAAAAAAAATGGATTTATTACTAGAAATTTTTGGTCGTGCCTTTTAATGAGGCCCCTTTCATCAAACTAAGATTTTGAAATATTGGTGTAGAGAATTTACAGGTAGGATGAATATTGACAGCTGAGCGTTAACTAAGTTTGATTTGGTGAAATGGTGTAATTAATCCGCCGAACTCGTTTCCCGCTGTGTGCGTGTGAGCGACACGTCGGGGATCTAGATCTCGACGGGCTTTTTTTCCGTGAGACCTTCAGTCGGCAGGGATCGTGGGCGGTATTAGATATACATTCCATTATCATAAGAATCAGGGTAGGCATGCAAGCACGGTGAAAGGAGGCAGACAGCACGGGCGATGATCAAAGGGGCTCTGCCCTGCGTGTTCACCGAGGCGGACATTATTTTCCAGTCTCGCATTGTACATTTTTAAGTGAGTCCGTTGCAGAGAATGTTATGAGCACTTTATCTATTCTAATGAAGTACCGTTGTCTTCATTTACAAAAAAAAAAAAGTGTTAGCATCCGCTAGGCAGTTGACTATTTAGCACTGGCATTTAGTATTCTGTTGCATTTGTTTGTAGTATAATCGGATAATAATTTTGTATTTGAACCGTCGAAAATGGGGGCGTTAGAGAAGCTAATCGCTCTTCGTGATTTATAATAAGTTAACTGTGGGCCGTAATGCTGGCACTATGAATTTAATTTCTATATTATTTTTCTAGTCTTTTGATCCTGCTTGTTCATTACTGGTGCCGGTCAGCTTCAGGAAGAGCTCCAAGCCTCATTATCCGTCTCTTTCTCAGCGCCGAGCTGTCGGCTAATGCCTGCATCCCCGCAGTGTCCCACTATAGCCTTTGTATGGCGTGTGTATCCAGAGGGTCATTGGTTCAAATCCCATACCTGGCAGAGTAATTATATCACCATTGGCCTGTGGAGACGCATACATTAGCTCTTCACTGTTTACAGCAATGGCAACAACCAAGGCCGTGCATTATGTTGTGTTTCTGAGTATTGTTGGTGGCAGTTCTAGCTTGTATCTGTTTATGTTGCTCTGGGCAAACACCCCCCCCCCCCCCACACCATCAAAGAAAATCACCATTTGCCAGTAACTGTCGTTTTATTGAGATATTTGAAACAATACGAATAAATAATGATAACACTTAAGACTAGATTTAAAACTTATACTTAAAAGTAGGGGCAAGCACTGTTGCCTCGCATCTCTGGTACTAGGGTTCGAGTGTCTACCATCAGTGAGGCGTTGATTGGCCGCACGAGGTGGGGTAGCAGTTGAGTCAAAAAAGATATGGGTGTATTGGTTGGTTGGTGCAAATACTGGGGTGACTTTAGGAGAGGTTTTGAAATGGCAAAGTTGACACTTTGACAGACATCATAATATCCCAGCAACATGCAGATCATTTGAATATCATTTTCTTAGACTGCCTAAAACTTTTGCACAGTGTCATATATTCCTAGTATTATGAATAAACTGCGGTTTATTTGGTAGGATTTCATAGCGTGACTAATTTAGTTGCATTAGTCCTGTACAAAGGCAGAGGTGGGCTATGTGATTTATTCCGCTGCTCCCCCAACCCTTCCAGTGGGGGCGACCTGAGGTCAGTCCTCCCCC
>JAODKN010000004.1:298751-320353 GCA_026774425.1 Petrocephalus zakoni
ACAGAACTTCACACAGTATATATATGACCATACTGATCTTCACATATTATATATGTATGACCATACTGCCCTTCACACAGTATTATATATATGACCATGCAGACCTTCACGTGGCATATATGACCATACTGACCTTCACGCAGTATATATATATATGACCATACAGACCTTGACACAGTATATATGACCATACAGACCTTGACACAGTATATGACCATGCAGACCTTCACGTGGCATATATGGCCATACTGCCCTTCACACAGTATTATATATATGACCATGCAGACCTTCACGTGGCATATATGACCATACTAACCTTCACACAGTATATATATGACCATACTGATCTTCACATATTATATATGTATGACCATACTGCCCTTCACACAGTATTATATATATGACCATGCAGACCTTCACGTGGCATATATGACCATACTGACCTTCACGCAGTATATATATATATGACCATACAGACCTTGACACAGTATATATGACCATACAGACCTTGACACAGTATATATATGACCATACAGACCTTCACGCAGTATTATATATATGACCATGCAGACCTTCAAACAGCATATATGACCATACAGAACTTCACACAGTATATATATGACCATACTGATCTTCACATATTATATATGTATGACCATACTGCCCTTCACAGACCTTCCAACAGAGTGTAAATATGTTGTTTAAATGTTCTGAGCTGCTACGAGAGGCTGTCGGGCTCTCCGGTGAGATACTCCACAGACTATAAGCCCTCATACAACTACCTCTGACTCCATACATGGCTTCCAGAAACTTCCAGGCTTCTGCTAAGAGGTGCAACACGCTTAGGGGCTTACAGTTTCACAGCGACCGAATAATAGGACAGCCCAGCAGAACTGATAAGGCATGTAAACAGAAGAGTCCCCAAAACAGTGCTGGCGTGTTTATCGGAGGGCAAGCAATTAACGTGACATAGTTTGGCAGACTCTCTGCAGCACTGTCCGCTTTGAATTAAAATCCCTGCGTTTCTAAGGAGGGCGAGGTGAAAGCGATTGGAATCCCCCATCCAATCACTCACCACGAAAACACGTAAAGAAGCAGCATTTACTGTACCTCAAAGTCAAAGTCCCGCTGTCTCCCTGTCCCCATCAGTAAGTCCATCATTACTGCTAATTGCCTTACGAATCAACTGACGGACGCAATCTTTTTGTTAGTAAGTTCAGTGCCAAACGGATTAAAAAAAAAACTGTAATAGACAGTACACGCTGACTTTTTCAGTATTCTTGTTACATGATATTTATGTCATAGTAAACATTTCCTGACACATGGAGATTATACATTTGTCACCTTATGCCATGACAATGGTGCTTTAGAATGTGTATGATTTTGATACCAGATCATGCATGTTTCTGGGAAATACTTGTATGAACATTTATGGCCATGTTTCAATGCTTGTCAGATGTGTTCCATGTGTTACACGACTGAACTGCTAATAACATCAGTGAACGTGTCTGTATTTTTGCAAATTTGAATTAGCAGTTTTTGGAAAAAAGGAAAAAAACAAAGATGGTTATTTCCACTGAAGGTAAATGATGGACAGTGAGTACAGTGTAGGACATAAGCAAAGGCATAGCTGTAGCCAGGCCTAAATAAGAGACACATGAGCTGGGCACAGTCAATGAGCCAAAAATGTGCCTGTTTTGGGGAAGCTGATTTGAGGATATGGGATGGAATGGAAGGTGGCGGAGGTTTCTCATCACTGGCGTCAAACTGTCAGACTCTCACTGCAAAGGGAGCCAGATTAAAGGGGGGAATCTCCCCCTCCAGGTCATTTCCCAGTTGTTTAAAATAACCAAACGGTGGTTCATGTCATCAAATCCAGAGCTTCACAAAAAAAAAAGCAATGAAATACGGAGGTAGAAAAACCACAGACTTTGTGACAAAAGACTAAACGAGGCTTGAAGTAGCTGACCATTTGGCCTCACGGGAAAAGAGATACTCCAGCTTTAGAAAAAAACCGTGACAATGATGGTCACATGGCACATGAAAGAAATACCTCTCTGGAGGAGGGTTTACATGCATCCCTGCGAGTCACGTCATTCAGATTGTGGTGGTTCCCGTTCTGAAATGGTATCAGTGTCACTCACACTCACTCGCTTCCTCACCTCCCTCATCCTCTGACAGTTTCTGACACAATTTACCCATTTTTCTACCTTTTGAAAATACGAATAGATCCCAACCCCAAAATTTCCCAGAAGGCATTGAATAAAACAGAATAATTTTGAAAAGACTGGCTGCATATCTATCTCTGCACACGCTGATCGAAGCTATAAAATAATGATGAGATCCACTTATAATTAAAACCTTTGCCCAAAAGTCTACTCTGTCTGTGAGAGAGTCTCTGGCGTGGGATTGGTGTTTTTGGTTTGTGTTCTGGTTTAACAGACCCTATCCACTCTCCTTCCAGTTAGATCATCTTATCCCTGGGTATTTCCCTCAGGCAGCAGAAGGCAGCTGGATCGGCCTCCTGAAGACCGCGAGCAGAGCTCCCGCCTCTCCATAGGACCTCGGACCCGTGCCGTCCCCAATCCGTGCCTGAAACAGCGCCTCCCGCTGGGACAGAAATTAAGAAGAGCCCCGCATTCTGATGCCCATCAGTGACCTGTAGCCCCCTACTGAGGCCCCATCGATCCATCGACCCCCCCCCCCTTCCCGGGCTTAAAAAAATAAATAAATGCAGCTGCCACAATCAATCAGGTGACCGCATCATAATTGCCTCGTTTCCCCGGCCGCGGGAGAGCACCAGATTTACCGCGGCTCTCCGAGCTCTGTCTGCAGCCCTGACGGATGGAGGCCAGCCAGGCTTTGCCCCACCCTCTCTTAAAAATGGATATGACATCCTCGCCTACTCTATCCATTATGCCTTGTCTGATGCAAATCTCTGGAGTTGGAGCAGAGCATGCTGGGATAATCCATGCCTCCCGCTGTATGTGGGTGTGAACTTGCGTGTGTTCGGCTGAGTTACATGCAACCACCGGTTGGTTGTACCCAATGCAAGTCAATCCACTGGGCAACAGGGTTCCATCTTCTGACAGAGTGCTGATTTCCCCTTGAATTCTCTCATTGAATGGTTTCCTCAGGTGCCAAATGGGGTTTGACTGGCACTGAGCACAGGCGGTGATTGGCAGTCTGGCCGGCCAATCTCTACGGCCGTACTGACGGAAGGAAGTGCACGTCAACAAAATGCAGGGTAACGAGGTAGAAACATGCATTGGATGCATGTGAAAAGTGACCCGTGTCAACAGCAAGGCCGCGGTGACGACTCATGCGAGGACATGGGGGTACACTGTCCAAACAAGGTCGGGAGCACTCGGCTGGAACATTTCACAGAATGAGAGCTGCTTACTGGCACTTCACGATGGCCCAAACTTTACAAACGACCCCTGGTTACCATGGTGATGGAGGGCCGCCTCTGCGACTCCGTCACCCCTGTACCATTACCAACAACTCCTGGTTACTATGGTAATGGTAGGCAAAGAGGGGCGATGTTATTGCTGGCGATATTCATATAGGCGTGACATAGGGAGGTTTGTTGGCCATTCTCTGAAGTTTTTGCATATTTGTTTGTTTGCTTGTTATTTATTACAGATTGACTTTTGACTTACCCAACTGGCATTGGTAAACAGATGCTTCTAGCTGTCATTTAAGGCGAGGGTGTTACGGAAGACAACAGATGCTGATGTCAAGGGGTTACCCCGGGAGACCAGGACCCGGCGATGCCCCCTCTCGCGCGCGCTCTCTCCAAAGACACCCCAGATGGGTTTCCTTCACACAGGTAAATAAACACCAGCAGAAAGTGGCCCAGGGACACACACAGGACAAACTCCTTCCAGTATGCTGGTCTGAGGGAGGAGATGTAATTGTTTTAGCATTAACTGGACACTTGACTTGATCAGAAAAAGGTTTGGCATAAGGTGTGGGGTGGCTGAAAGGAAACAATCATCTGAATGTCACTAAATGACAAAAACAAACTCTACACTACTACTAACATGAAAACAATAAAACTACACTAATAGAGACTCTGACTGCAATAATTAGCATTCTACCTTCCTGCCCCGTATCACATTTCTAAAAATATACACTGTACATCTCTAGCAGTGCCTGAAAGTCCTCGCTGTGTGTATGTGATGCCTGCGTATTATTGAAAGCTTGTGAAATAAAACCGTGCATTTTGTTTCCAGTTCTGCAGCCAGATCTTTTGTTTGCAGAGTTTTCATGGCCTCCCTCTGTCTGTGTGCTGCCTCTGGCTACTCCAAGTCCCTCACGGAGGCCAGAAACATGCACTTAGGCTATCTGGCGTCTCTAAATTCCCCACAGTGCGTCTGCCTTCTCATGCGCTGGCATCCAATCCATCCTGGGACTGGCCCCAGAAACATCACGACCCCAACCTACAGGTGTAACTGCTTACAGAAGATGCAGGATAGTTACTGTATTTATATACCTTATTCATATTTATATGACTTACTCAGTCATTACTAAAGTGAAAAATTCAAAATGAAAATTTATGGTAAAAAACCTAGTTGAATAAAAATTGTGAAAATACCGGTAGATCGTGGCGATATTTATGGCAGGAATATATTCAGTTTTTTGATGTAATAAAGTGCTCCCACATCTACTGTACAACAGTAACTTTAATCCATATGTGAGTGTGTCTGATTTCTGGAAACATCTTCACTGCAGGGTGCCTTTAATTAGATTTGTCACTTGAAGTTGGGGGGTAACAAACATATCAGTGGCGATTTGTGTGAAAATCAGTTCCTGGCACAAATTTCTATGGGTTCCTAACGAAAAAAAGATGTCAGTGTGTCAGGAACAGAGCGGCGGGCCGGTAAAAAAGGTGTGACGGTGGGAGCGCCCCGAGATGTGATGTTTAGAAATTACTAGGGAATAAGTGGCTGTCAGCTGGCCGCAGGCATCATTACACAGAAGACAGGAAAGATGTGAAATTTCCTTATACCTTATGATTCAGAAATGGCTGTAATACATCTACAGTGCAGATTCCAGTGTGTTACCTCCGCAGTGTTCTCCTGTGGGCACACTCGTTACGTCTCAGGACCGCATACTGCGTACATGAGATGGTGGGGTGGCAGATCTTATTCAAAGCGACAGCCAGAACGGTGACATTGTCCGCCCAGCTCACCCGCATCTCGATGCCACTTACCACGGATTATGAGTAAGAATACACCGCAGCGGCGGACATCAAGGGAAAACGAAATGGAATGAAAATTCCTGTAGGTTCCCAAGGTCTGCAGCCTTGCAGTTTATGGATTTTGCAGGTATCTACCTGGGTATTGACATCAAAGGGCCTCGGAGTTCTGTGCAGTCCGCCGAAAATGTTCCGGGACCTTTCAACGCCCTGGCGTGCACAGGCAGATTTTTGTAAAGCACCTCTAAATCAAATCTCGTTAGCAGATATTACCGGGTTGCCTGCCCCACACCACATTCTGTGCTGTTTAAGTGGTTTTATTAATGCAAACATTTGATGTTATCTGTTGTCACAGGAGTATCTCATGGCGAACACTTGCATTGTAATTACAAGCTGACGGGAAAAATGACAAAGATTCCTAACAATCTATCAAGCCTGTGACTCGTTACAGCTTCCAACAATCAATTAGCGTCGTTTTTCAACTATAGTGTTTTTTTGTTAGCTTTTTAACTGTCATGTTTTCTTGTTTTAAGACTGGAAAGGTCAAAAGCTTACAGGTGCACACCCCAGGGCGACCTCTTTAGTGACAAAAGGATGAGGGCAGTGTGTTTTCCGTGGCCTTCTCCGGAATTGAAACCATCACAGACTGTGGCAGATATGATGGATCGGAGTCAGAGTAGGAGGGCGCCATTTTGCAGTTTACAGGGCTCTCCTTGTCCACCTGGCCCTCGGGGAGTTCTCCTGGTTGATTGAATGCGGAGGGAGACCACTAGGGTCAAGGTAGGTGTACATCGGAGGAGGAGATCTATGACAATCCAGCCCAGTGAAGCCGGACACCGCTCAGCCGGTGTGAAACACAAGCAGCCTGTCAGACAACCTCAGGGTAACAGATTCCTAATGGATGGGCATGGCGTAAGATGGGCATACTTTTACACAATTAGAGGGAAAAATTCTGTTTCTGTTGTCCTTCGTGTAACAGCACACAGGGGCATACTGCTGTTGGGCCCGATGCGGTTATTTTACAACAGCATCCTATGAAATATAACAGAAAGCGGAAAAAACAAGCCATCTGTCATAAAAAAAAAAATCTGGTCTCTTATTTTTGGATCCCCCCCCGCTGCCCCATTAAAAATGTTGTTCTTTAATATGTAGATTTCTCTTATATCACCCAAAACCTGATGCGTTTATTTTAGCCCGTAATAAACTGCGCTGATCTCCGAAAAGCACACGTCAGCCTTCGGATTGGATTAAAAATAGCCGGAACTGAGAGGCTGCGTGTGTCCGGTGAGCGCTTCCCTTCAGGTATGCCTGCTGCGGATGGGTATGCAAAGTTCAGTCCGTACAGTTAGCGCCTGGGCTGTGGACACTGTTTGGCTCTCACACCAAGCAACCGGCTGGGGAACAATCTGTCTTCGTAACAAGAGTATGAGGGAAATGCACTCTGATAGGATATGAGCGTGTAACGGGGCTGATAACGCAAAATAAGCGAACATCTGGATCTCTGTGCCTCTTAACGAGAGGCGAGGCGACGCATCGAGGGACCAGTACTGGCTTCATGCGTCGAGGGCGGATCTGTCATATTTACTGAAGCATGGAATCCTCGCCCAAAGTGCCAATGCATCTTTAAATCATTGTAAAACAGAGAAACACTCATTGTCACGGTGCGGACATTTGATTCCATTTCGAAAAAAAGTATCCTTCTTAGCTATACTACAGGCAAAGCCATTGCAATATTATTCATCGCGCCAGGATACTTTAAACGACCTTATGCAGAATATTTCAAAGGTGTCGGTGTTATTTTATAGAAACGATTTGTAACAGGTGTTAACCTTGGCAACTTGTGGCGCTGGTCTGAAGCAGTCGGGGATGCAAGGTTAATGTGCAGGGGGGGTGGAGACGCGAAGCGGCTGTCTGCGTTTGCCAGCATCTCCAGCCTTTAGGGACGGGCGTGCATTTCTAGTGGTTAAAGCTCAGCTGCGGAGAAAACGCCGCTAGGCCTGACGATAGCACTCGGCCTGGTACGACTTGGTTAGCCTACGTGTGCATGCATGCACTTTTTCAAAAGGAGGTTTATTTCTACAAGTTAGTATAATTACGTCATTCTCAGAATATGTTTCTCGGGTATTTGCTGGGTTTTTGTCACTGTGGTTAATTTGTCAAGGTTAAACTCCTTCACAAACAGCGCGATGTGGCTCCCAGCTCCAACAGCTGCTTCTTTGTGAAGATACAAGCATTTCATAAAATAAAAAAAAACCACTGTAAAGTATACAGGATAATAACTAATGATCGCCCATTGACTGCAGTTCCTGTTTCCGAATTAAGCCCGTGTCCGTTCGTACTGGTAACTAGTATTTACCAGTAATCATTAACTTATATTAATCGTGCAAGATATATAAAATGTATAAGATGTATATTGAGTATACTCAATAAACGACGCGATGTAGGCTACACCCTAGTCTCCAGATTATAGTCATATTATATCGTCTAATAGAAATATATTGACTGCAAGAGCTAGAAAGGTGGAATTCAGTGGAAAGATTATCACCTATAAAAGTATGGTTATTTTTATACCGCGCGGCAAAAGCAGTGCGCGATCACCGAAGCGCGTAATTGTGTCTACTGCCTCACATCTGGAGATCTGAAGTAATAAACTCATTAGAGAAGCCTTAAACGTGAGCCAGAGATTCTTATAAAATGTGGAACTGCTGGCGACCACTGGCGTGACGGGAATTAAAATTGTCGCACGTTGGCACATAGTAAAATGTCAGGCTGTGTCACTTATGACAGAAAGGGCTGGAGGACGGGCGACTCCGTGAGGCACAGTGGTCGCCTCCCGTCTTAAGGCACTTGGGGCGCGGGGGGGGGGGAGTCACCGCGTATCGGAGAGGATCCCCAGCCAAGACGCGAAAATGCACTGTGTCCATTCGTTTATTTACAAAGTTAACAGGTGTTTTAAAAGCCGCAGAAATAATTCATTATGATGAGCGATCGTGATAAGAGCGCTCCGTCTAAGTGCTGTTAAAGGGGCGTGTGTGTGTGTGTGTGTGTGCGTGTGTGTGTGTCGCAGGGAGAAGGAGATGGGTAGGTAGAGAGTTAAAATAGAGAAAGATGGTGCGTCGTGAGGAGAGAGGGCGAGAGGGAGGGAGGGAGAGAGGGAGGGAGGGAGATACCGGGATCCGTAAAACCTAGAGAAAGATGCTGGTACACACAGACATGCGCTGGGATGTGGGCTCAGAGCCGCTCTCCGTCATGAAGAGGGAGACTCGCAACTAAGTGTGCGGAAGATGCTTATTCTAAGCTCGGACGGCCGCGTCCCTTCCTTCGGGGTATCGACTGGACCCCGTCTTCGCAGTGGCAACTTAATTTATCCGATCTCATTAGGGAGCGTTTCCTTCGGCGTTTTCTCGTTCTGAGGCGGCCCCGCACGCCTTCTGCTTTCGCGTTGATGAACTCTGATGGACAATGAAAACTACGCGCAAATGCAGAGCGCTGCTGTCGGTGAGTTTGAATCTGGTGGCCCTTCTCTTCTCCACCACGGCGTTCATCACGACTTACTGGTGTGAGGGCACCCAGAGGGTACCCAAGCCCAACTGCAGCAAGGAGCGGCGGCACAACTGCATAGATTACGGGGGGAACCAGACGGACCAGAGCAAAGTTCATTACAGCTGGGAGACCGGAGATGACCGTTTCCTCTTCAGGCATTTCCACACGGGAATCTGGTACTCGTGCGAGGAAAACATGAATGGGGGAGGTAAGAATAGTTTGCACACTTCGCAATCAGGAGCAAAACGTGATATATCGGGACCTGGAGTCTCTTATTAATATCCAAAGGACATGTCATTGGGTGACAGGCGCGTCGTTTACCGTCAGACGCTCCAGAGGTGATCTGAGCCGCCGGGGAATTAAATGATTACAGAAATATACTGTTTGAGAAACTGAGTCTTCCCTATCGGAATTTCTAAGTAAATTTGCAAGTATATTAGTCTGGTGCATCTATGCCATCTATGCCGTATACAGGCTATACATGGCAGGTTTTATAGACGCGAATCATGTGGGATCATTTGGTTTCAGTGTACTCAGGTCCGGGCTAAACCAGATGACTGAAGGGAGGTCATTTAAATACTGATGGTGTTCGACCATTCAGTAATTTAAATAGATTTTAACTAGTCTGTGTGAGTAATAAGTAATGTTTTAATTAACGCGATTCTGGGGGCATTGCGACACTCTTAATTGAGAATGCTCGCTTTCATTGACAATCCGAAATGCTTCTGCCCAGACTTCTTAGAGCCTTCGACTTAATTAACGGCAATTGATTCAAGATCGGCTCGTGTAAATTAACTGAAATATTAATGGCCTCTGTAATATTTCAAGTAAGTGGTTCCTCCCTTCGAGTTAAAAATGAAAAAAGGCCTGTAATGCATATATTTTGTAGAGTCGTCACTAAGAAGAATGTCAAGTAAAATGTTGTTCTAAGTAGCTATTTGGTTTGGAAATTTAACTTGAGTATAGGTCTACAAAAGAAAACAATACTTTGCATCTGCATAATAATAACTCACTTGATTTTTAATTGCATAGCAAGATTAGTTTTTTTTCCTTTCTTGAGGTTTCTCCAAGTTAATCAACTAACAGTTTCAACTTTAATGTTAGAAAAACGTCCATCCATCCATATATTCTGTCTATCTTCTATGGTGCGGCGTTTTTCCAAAATTAAGATTAGAAATATTTTAAAAAATTTTGGTGGGGGGGGCAGGGTGCTATTTGAAGATCCAGAATTACATCTTTATTTTATATTCTACTTTTTATATTTTACACACACGTTTAGGCTAATTTTTATGAATCCAAACTTGGTACCACCAACCAGAGGTCCGTTTCAAAAGCCTTGTCGGTTAATGGAATTACTTGTGTGGGAGGTTCTGCGTTTAGTGACGGGAGAAGCCGGAGATGGGATGACGCTCGGCAGGTGCGATTATCCAACCATATCGATCACCCACTGATTTAACGCAGTTCCTTTTGCTTCCTTTATTGGCTCCCATTGGCTTAAGGCTGACAGTGATTGACAGCTCTCGGTAGCCCCGCCCACCCCAGGCTGCAAAAACACGTACGAAGTTTGGCTGTCCTGCACACCGTCACATCACTGACTTACAGTACGAAGCACATTATTGCTTTTTATCCGTTTTATGCATTTTTTCCTGGTCAGACATGGGCGTGCATGCAGTTCAGCAGTTAATTGTTCGTACCTACGGCCTATCTGATTAGTCGCAGGTGGTTAGAAAATCAGTCTCTTAAACACACAGTCTAACTGGTGGTATCATAAATTCTCCAGTATTATTCAGCTAGAAGTCTGTTATTTAAAAACCAACATATGTCGGCATTTGTCTTTAGCAGCTTACCAGTAGGAAACACTCGAACGCTATATGCAAGCCGTCTTATTCACAAACGCGTTAGAGACGCCATTCAGCTGGAAGTTTCTTTTGCATCCCTCGTGTTTCACAGCTCTGGTGATGTCCGAAGTGGCTTTGCAATGATTAGCGCTGCTGTCGGTACTGCACGGTGCAAGTAGCCTACCCTTTGTTTCTGAGTCACGTCAGGGTTCATATGGTGTTTTTTTAGCTCAGTTCCATGCAGATTCAGATAGATTAATATTGTGTTTAATAAGTTCTACCACACACCGCGCCCGAGAGCAGACAGTACCGCCTGAAGGCTTTGAAAGTGTGACAAGGCGCTCAGATGGTGGGATTTAAAGTGTCCCAGTCACTTTGAAGCGACGTGCGTCATTCTCGAGTGAAGAAGCAGAAATCAAATTTGTGGAAAGACAGGGACAGCATCACAACCGCAATGCAGTCACAAGTATCAATTATTTGACAGCGCAATTTCCAATGGAAGTTGGAAAAAACTCGTTTTGGGGAATGCCGAAGATTCAAAAGAAACTTTTTAAAGCGTACACGCCATTATCAATAATGTTCACGTGAAATAATGGTATAACAGTAATTTCTTATGCAGATTTAAAACGTTGATGCTTTTGTTGGTTGTAGCCTAAATGTAACTTATGAATTCGATTTTAAAACCTGAAAATACTATGACTAATCTCTCTCTCATCTCTTTCTCTTGTTTTCAACTTTCCCATTCAAACTCCGGAAGTGCATTAGTTCTAAACCATGGCTGATGACGACTTCCAGCTAAAAATAGCAGACCTAAATCCCTACCCCTGACCTCCACTTCTGTCTGGTCTGTAGGTTTTACGTGGCTGAATTTATGCACCAAGCGATAAGCCTTTCAGCCAGCAACCTCCCGTCTGACTGCCTTAGTCATCATGGGCATCTCATGAGCATAATTTAATATTTTTGCATTCGTAAAATCATAACATTACCTGTATGAATCTAAAGAGCTTACTGTGCCATAGGTTGTACAAGAATTGAGGAAGAAATGATGTATTTGGGGATGCTATCTGTACAACTAGGACTCAAATGACACACCTTCCGTGCTCGCAGTGGGTGGCATTTCAGCAAAATGATAAACAAGGGTAATTTAACGCAAAATGTCTGTTTAACATAGAGTCTCGCTGGTTGCATTCACACAGGAGCACCACAACATGTACCAGTGATGAATTCAATTATTCAGAGGAAAGTCTGAGCGTGAGGTAACACCTAAATCGCGGTCATACAGTATCCTGCAAAATCCAGATTGTAAACACACCTATAGTGTGTCTCGTATATAGTTGTAGCATAATGCTGGTGCACAGTAGTCTGGTGACAGCCAGATCCGGTCGCACCGTGGAGCAGAAGCTTTCAGAAAATATGCAGAAAGACCCAAAGGCTAGAGATTAAGCCCACAAAGCTGCAGGGCTCAGGTTTATCTCTGTAAGATTCCTACATGAGAACATTTCTTTTAGCCCTTAGCACTCTCAGAGCACCCTGTTCACAGCATCATATTTTTACCATTTTATTAGACACTTTTAATAAAACGTTTTCAGATGCCGTTGCAAATCATTGCTTGAACATTGAGGCGTTTTAAGAGTTTTTGTAATGTAACTGTCCAGAAACGCAGGTGGTTCTGTAGTCAGGTTCACTTGTAGCTGTTTTTTTGAGTACAGATTGTTTAGTTTAGTTGGCACTTGCCTAAATATTGTCTGTATCACAAAGCCAGATTTCTTGCTTAGCCAAATGACTTTTCGAATTTAAGGTAGTCTGGGCTAAATATAAGTGAAGGAAGATGCAGCCCATTTAAACTGGGATACCTTAAATCCAACAAGTTATTCATCTAAGCAAGAAATCTGGCTTCATGATACAGGCCTAGAGTACCATGTGCGCTGTATTTGCTGCTGCTTGCATTGTGTTTCTGTTGAGCAGGACCAGATGCACCAAAACAAATTTCCTGTCCACAGTAATGTTCTTAGAGTAAAATCCTCTCTGAATTGAAATGGATCTTGTTTCATCTGGTGTATTTTTAAGCTTCATTGAAAAGTTGGGCTGTATTAGCCTGCCGATCTGTGATGTTTGTGAACATAGTGAAGAACACAGAATATTGTCAAACAGGGTTGCCAGCTCTCACAAATCTGGCAGGACACTCACGCCTTCAGACTCTCATGCTCCTGCAAGAAGTCTTACGCCTAATCTATAAAAATCCACTATATATGTAAAATTAGCTACATCAAAAATGTCGGGACAGTTTGCATACATATGCTGGAAACCCTGGAAAGACTCAGGAGATGGAAGTAGAGCCCCTTTAATGTCCAAAAAGAGCTGTATGGATGTGCAAACAAGCAGGAGAAGTGGTGTAGATGTGTACATCTTACTGTATCCATCTGCTAACTCCTCATTAGCACATGCGTGTGTGTGCATTGCATTTACAGTGCTTTACTGTAGGGAAGCTTATATGTAGCACAAGGTCGTAAACCACATATGAGTAAAGAGGAACGGGCCAGCTGAGCTCTCAATTTTGATTTTATAGTGTTGTGCCTTCCTTTTGTGATTTGAAAAAGCTATAGGTGATTTGTTTTTTTACACTGGAATCTAACTTGATAATTTTTGTTTCATAGTTATGATGCTTCTCTCCGTTTTCTCGTTTAATGCATATATTCATGAAGAATTACTGCCGCGTCTTTGATTTAATTTCTGCCGCTTAACTAAGTCTAGAACTCAATGGATATTTAATTTAAAAATTCATTTGCTTCCAATTTTATTAGAACAGGAAGGATGTGCTGGAAAGGGCAAGCACGTTTGCCTTCATGTCCGCGTTGAGTAAGAAATGTTGAATTTAAGGACGGGGGACTAGCAATTAAATGTCGCTGTGACACCTTAAAGCCAGACTCATCAGTTCATCAGTAGTTTGTTTCCAGTTGTAAAAGGACAGTCTTCATCTGTGAGATTGGCGAATGAAAAGTCTGAATGGAAAAAACGGTCGAAAGAAGAGGTTAGAAGGAGTCTTGGACAAATAAAGCTTGGGGAAGATGGGGGGCATGAACCATATGTGGTACACAAACCGCGGAGGGAGGTGGGGTAAATCACAGTCGAAATATAGATTCAGTAAAGTCGTGAAGAGAGAGTAGCTGAGGGTCAGGGGAGGGCAGACACAGGGTATACAGGAACGCCGAGAAGCTTCCTACAGACACAGGGCATACCAGGAACGTCGGGAAGCTTCCTACAGACGCAGGGCATAGCAGGAACGCCGAGAAGCTTCCTACAGACGCAGGGCATAGCAGGAACATTGGGAAGGTTCCTACAGACGCAGGGCATACCAGGAACGTCGGGAAGCTTCCTACAGACGCAGGGCATAGCAGGAATGTCGGGAAGCGTCCTACAGACGCAGGGCATAGCAGGAATGTCGGGAAGCTTCCTACAGACGCAGGGCATAGCAGGAATGTCGGGAAGCTTCCTACAGACGCAGGGCATAGCAGGAATGTCGGAAAGCTTCCGACAGACGCAGGGCATAGCAGGAATGTCGGGAAGTGTCCTACAGACGCAGGGCATAGCAGGAATGTCGGGAAGCTTCCGACAGACGCAGGGCATAGCAGGAATGTCGGGAAGCTTCCTACAGGTGCATGTGGGAGTGCGATGGATGCTCTTCTAATGAGGAGAGCAGGAAACGTCGAGTGTTGCCACCGGCTTCCCACCAAATGCTAAGAAAGAGCATAAAAAAGCAGAAAAATTGAAGTTTTTATGTGACTGATGACTGTAGCAAAATGGATGTTATTTGTTCATTATAAACCAGTAGTATATCCCAATGCTGAATTCGAGGATCTGTCATTTTTCTATGTTAAAGGTATAAATTCTGACTAAATTGCTTTGGCCCCGATTGGTGACTCTGGTCCAGTCGTATGATTCTCTTTCATTTTAACACTCAAAGCTAAGACGTTCCATCAAAAACTATTCCTAATTTCCTTTTTATCACTACATATTATCTTCACTTTGGTTTAGGCAGGAGCTTGCCCTCTTTCACCAAAACGTTGTATTAAGGTGCCTTTACACAAGCGTCAAGGTGCCAGCCATATTTGATCACTTATTTCCATTCAAAGGCAAAGCCAATGATCTGAGCTGGAATGAAAACATATTGATGTAAATGAAGAAAGTCAAATAGAAATAGAGCGACGTGCCGCATGTGAATAAGCTGCACCGCGGTCTGTTTACATTTCCTTCCCGCTAGGCGCCTTCTGTACACCCAGATCAGGCTCCTGGAAGACATCCAGGATTGTTCCTCTTGCCTTTACAGTAATTGATAGAGGACGACACCATTTGTGACTGTTTAAGTTACCAGTGTCAAATGCTGCCTTGCTGATAACTCTGGCATCATCTGTGTGATTCGTTCTTTGGAAGGTTTTTACAGTCTTGCTGGAATCTTGCTGGTGTTTGTGGCCAGGCCATTGCTCGTATATTGAGTTGACCTCTCCTGAATTTTCATTTAATGCAAGCACTGGAGTCAGCCTGCTTTTATGTCTTGAATCTGAACTGTTATGGATGACGCCGCGGTCCTCATTAAGTTAAGCAGAGTTGTATTACTCTATTCCATGTGTTACGTTTCACAGAATTTCTCAATTTTCTCTCTCAGCACTCCCGGTGAAAGTGCTTCTTGAAGTTTTAATGTTTAATGTTTGATGTTTTTTTATGTGTAAAACATGCTAAATTGAACTGCTGGGACAAATGTGACCTTGAACCCAGTGTTGGACAGGATTTCCATACACTGTCACTCACAGGCTGGTGTACGCACCTATCACTCGTTACCGTTACTCGTTACTAATTGAAGCAGGCAGGGGTTAACAGCACGCATTAACCAGGTTATCACGCCCTCCATATCTCTGATGGTGTAAAACAAGAGAGTGGGGTGGTATGTGACTGAGTGAGTTAGAATGCTGCGCTTGTGATTGAAGGTCCCAGGTTCAAATCTCATGCTCACAAGAAAGTTTTCACTCCTGAAAAAGGTTCTTGACCCCAACTGCTTACTCAATTGTATGCCACTTTGAATAGCAGCATCTGCTGCATAATTAAATGTAAGAATGTGCAGAGGATTTCCTGCTTTTAATCCGACCGCAGTGTTCCCGATCTCCTTCAGGAGTTCGGAGGCTCCGTGTCCTGTTCCCCTGCCTGTTTGCCTTCATGCTGAGCTTGCCTTGTGTCTCCTCAGGTGAGAAATGCAGGAGCTTCATCGATCTGGCCCCGGCGTCGGAGAGAGGTGAGTGATGGTCATCATTAAGCCCCTCAGCGTGTCTGGCATTGGGTCCCGGGACCCGTCCGATGACATATCTGTCACCTGTGTCTGTGCATGTCTACATTCAGCAGCACTGGTGCTGAGCACGTCAGTGGGTTTCCAGTCTTGCTCAGTCGATGATTTATTTTTTTGGGAGCTATGGATGTTTTATCTTTCAATAACCTGGAAAAAGCTGAATTAATTTGGGTGCAGAAATCCATACGGCTCCTGTTTGCATGAGTCACAGTGTTTTCAATCCATCAAAAGTGACACTCCGGTAACACAACCCAGTTTAATTTTAGCATTTAAAAACTTTGTTCAACGATTACATTGAATGAAAGTCAAGGTAGAAGATACGGTCATCTACTACTGCTACTGAGCATGTTGTGATACTATGGGGAGCCATTTCTCCCTGATACGAGATTCATCAGCACTGCAGATCCCTCTTTTATCATCCTCCACTTGCCCCCCTCCCCAGTATGGCCGTCCGCAACCTGCTCATTTAAGCTACATCTTGAATGTGAGCATTCACCTCTTTTTAGTACAACTACAGTCACCTGCCAACATATGTTTCAATGTGCATTTTTTTCGTCCATGAGTCAGGAGTGGATAGAAAAGCAGAGTTAGGCAGGACAGTGAGGACCTGGAGGCCATTCAGGGAGGTGTGATAAGGAGCATCACCACTGAGAAGGTGCCTAGCGGCCACTAAACTTTGTGTAAATGGCCGTGCAAGAGTGGAGTCGTATTCTTACGTTCACATTTACATTTGCTTGTTTGACAGCTCTCGAGAAGCCAGCTGGTGGCGAGGCTAGGGATCTGTGCCCCAACCGGAAGGTCGCTGATTCAAATCCCTTGAATGCCACTCTACCCCGTTGGGCCCTTGAGCAAGGCCCCTAACTTGTAATTTCTTCATCCTGGGTATGATGTTAACCTATCTGGCCCTGCAAGCAGGTCCTCCAACTTCAGGGAGGATTTGGGGGTTGATGGCGGGATTGGTACTCCAGCCACCGAGGAATAAATTCACAATGTTCCACTGCATTTGAACTTGTGAGGGAGGGAGGGACCACCTGCCGGTGCTGCACTCAGCTTCTCATCCCCGAGGTGGTTTGTTATGCCTCTTACCTCAATCTACCTCAAGGACCCAACATAAGTACTGCTAAGTGATGCTGAGCTTCTGAAGCGCGACCTGATAATAAGTGCATCATGATCATGGCGTCGACAACATCAGCAACAATCGTCATCTTGAAACACCAAGATTCCTGTTCCGGAATGTCCCTGAGCCCTCCATCCATCCTCCTTCCTGCCACTGTTCTGAACATGAGAGTACCTCCTCCCACCCATACCTTCCCCGGACGCAGCCGGCCGGCTCATTCCGTGAGAGATGCATTAGAAGCACCAGGAAACTCGCGGGACTCGCTCATTTGAATGAGGGTAATATTTCAATAAAGTAGCTTGACTTAATAGCTATTAGGCATCATTCTTTGAGTCCGTATTGAGCCGATGCATTAGCTCTACGGATTCCACACGGTGCCAGGCCTCTATGTCAGACTAACCTTGCTTTTTGAGTGCTGCTTAAATAGTAACCAATAATTAGTATTAAACAGATTTAAGAAGATGGTACTGTAGATAGAAGACCTACGTGGTCTGTGCTGGACTCCTCCAGTCTTGGTTAATATAAATTAGCGAAGACCCCCCTCCCCCTCCCTGCCACCTGATTTTGGGCCATGCTGAAAGACAATTTTCTCCGTGGAGAAAGATCCTTTTGGCAGGGATAGAAAGCCAGGCGCTCTGAGGTCAGGCTCAGATTATGTCTTAAAAAGACATGCATGAGGACACTGTAATAAAAGAGGCTTAATACTGTCAAACCTGCCTTTTTTCAATATGGGATGTAGAAACTCCAGACCCGTCATCAAAGGGAGAGACTTGATTTGGTGAAGCGAATGTAGTGCTGAGAATATAGAGGATGTCGGTCTTTCTAGTGTAAGGAGCCGCATGCTGTCTGTGATGAGGGGCCAGGAGAGTGTCAGTGAGGAGAGACGGACCTGACGCGGCTCGTCCGTGACGGGAAACGGATGGTGGTCCCGCTGGACCGCCTCGCTCCGAGTTTTTTTTAATTCCATTTCTGTTGATGATAATCGATTCTGGTGGAAATGTTCCAGAAGCCACCTGACGGGAGGTGGGCCCATACCAAGCTGATGTTCTGAATCAGCACATTGCATTTGTTCCTCTGATGGTCCTGATGATACAGAAACCATTAAACAGGAGCCCCACGCTGACAGGTGGGGGTCCTTGCTGATCTGTGTATTGCTGCAAATGGGGGTCTTATTCCTCAGGTTTCTAGGACACCTGTCAACAGATGTCTCCAGCGAGGAACTTTTTGAGAATTTAATATGAACGTTTTTACACACGATTTGATGCGTAATGTGGGCATTTATCTCAGCCTGTCAGGTGTGCTGCCCGAGGTGATGGCCGATTTCAAGCATAGCTGAATTTTAAACGCATACTTCGGAACCGGAGCAAACTAATGTCCAATGTTTTTACGTTCATCTGTTTAATAAACGAAAGAAATATTAATGCCCAGAAATAAAATTATTGAGATGGTAAAACTGGCTAATTTGGGCATATGGTTAATAAACGCTTTAATGCTTATTACCTGTGATAATTTAAAGTCAGCGCTGACATCCAAGTTCTAAAACCATTCCTGTCACAAGCGAAGGTCTGGCCTGATTTAATGTTTCATCAAAGGTTGTTCTGGGGAAATAGACACGGTGTTATTTTGAACAGAGAGACCCAGCCTCGCCGTGAATCACACTGACAACGGAACTGCCAATATTTACCAAATTAACTTAAGAATTACAGCACGGGGGCTGTGATTTATGTGGCCAAACCCTGATTTCTGGTGGGGGCTGGGGAGGAATCAAGGTGCAAAAATATGTGCAGGAGTTCAGTCAGATTTATTAGGATGGCAAATGCTGAGGAGGCGGGGTTTGCTCAGAACTGAACCTTTACATGCATTACTCACGCAGTGTACACACACACAAACGCAGTGCATACACTCACACTGTGTACACACACACACACAGACGCAGTGTACACACACACACGGTGTACAGAACTGCACCTTTACATGCATTACTCACACAGTGTACACACACACACACGCAGTGCATACACACACACTGTGTACACACACACACACAGACGCAGTGTACACACACACACGGTGTACAGAACTGCACCTTTACATGCATTACTCACACAGTGTACACACACACACACGCAGTGCATACACACACACTGTGTACACACACACACACAGACGCAGTGTACACACACACACGGTGTACAGAACTGTACCTTTACATGTATTACTCACACAGTGTACACAGTGTACACACACGTGCAGTGTACACACACACACAGTGTACACACACATACAGACGCAGTGTACACACACACGCAGTGTACACACACATACAGATGCAGTGTACACATACATACACAGTGTACACACATAGACACACATAGACACACACATGCAGTGTACACACACAGATGCAAAAAAACCCACACAGAACCAGTGTACACACAGACACACACAAAGTGTACACAAACACACGCGCAATGTACACACACATTTTTTTTTGCACTCTGTTCAGTGCTAAGTGATTGTTGTAAAGAATTTACACAAATTGGGTTTAAAACTATATGTGTAAACTGGTATATAATTTAATTCTGATATTATGTTATGTTTTTGATCTTGTGAAAAAAAGCTATACTCATCCATCCTTCCATCCATCCATCTTTTCCAAGGTTGGGGGGCTGTCAGCCATGGCAGCACACGTAAAGGGTACATCCTGGACGAGGTTCCCAGTCTATCAAAGAGCGCACATACATTCACACCCAGCCAGCACTCAGTAATATCGGGGAGAAATTCAGGAAATGGAAGCTAGCCTGAGAGTGGTATCGGATGGGGCTCAGTGGCCGGGATTTAAAGGCGCACCAGTCAGGTTCACTGTCTCAGCAGACCTGGGCTGCAGCTGTCAGGGCTCCTGAGCAGCCCAGCACTTATAAATGACAAGTAACTGTCCGTGTTTCTCACAAGCCGAGACGTTGTAAAAGAGGAGCAGCTGTCAGCCAGCCAGCGCGGTGTAAATCAGCAGCCGCTGTCCGCTGTCCCGGCAGAGCCGGAGGCTACGACTGAGAAGGAGCGGCCCTTGGTCCTTACCGAGCAGATGGGCTAAGAGGCAGACCAGGGCAGCTCCTGCTCATCGCACGACTGAATCTTGTGCTGTTGAGATGCCCCGTGTGGCAGATAATTTACCTCCTGGCCAGCGCAGCTGCGGCGCGGACGGACGTAATGCACAGCATCAATTTCCACAGCCGCCGTCTCTCTTTGTGTCACCTTCCGCGATTGGACGGCCCCTGTCAGGCCACGGGCCCTGTTGTTTTTGCCCTGGTGTCAGATGTTGTGAAATGTCCCGCGATGGTGCCCCGCTTCAGCAGGGACGCTCTTTCCCCGCCGCAGGTGTCCTCTGGCTGTCCGTGGTCTCCGAGGTGCTCTTCATCATGCTCCTCATCGTCGGATTCAGCCTCATGTGCTTGGAGCTCTTCCACTCGAGCAGCGTGATCGATGGACTCAAGCTGAATGCCTTCGCTGCCGTCTTCACCGTGCTCTCCGGTAGGTGCCCCCGCCCACCCCTACACATGCTCACACATCCATCTGTGTTCACACAGCCACCCCTTTGCTCCTCCAGGTCACGTCGTTTGTTTTTTTTCTTTGACTGAGTAAGACAACCACAACTGTATGGAAGTGGATCCAATAGGGATTCGTGATGGTACCGTCGGACACGTAAGAATCTGAATCAGATTCTTGATCTGAATGAGAATCCAAATCTGAATCCGAATCCAGATCTGAATCAGAATTCAAAGTTGAATCAGAATCCAGATCTGAATCAGAATCCAAAGTTGAATCAGAATTCAGATCTGAATCAGAATTCAAAATTGAATCAGAATCCAGATCTGAATCAGAATCCTTTTATTTGGCAACAGAAAAAGTACAGGGAAGTTGTTCCGGTGCAAGTTGTGGCAGAGCACACAATCAGGACAAAAATGTACTAAAAACAATACATAAAATAAAAAACAGAGGTAGAAATAAAGATGGAAAAATAATAAATAAACAAGTGAAGGTGAGACAGCTCGATGTAGGGCACAAGCAGCATGTACGTGTCCCATGATCAGGCTTGTGACGTGCAAACTCGAAAATGCCAACCCTCCAGTAATTTGGCAAGTGCTGCAGAAGGTTTCCAGCGCTATAGGTGCAAAAATAGCCAGGAAGGAAGTGAAGGAACACAAAATGCAGCTTATTCAGTATCAGGCCTCTGCTGTGATCACATAAGTCACATATAATCAGCCCCAGTGTGTTAAAGCTCACCTGTACTCTTCTGTACGCTTCACTGCTCTTCTTGAAAATGACCGCGCGGCTACTGCTGCGCAGTGCTCTTACTAACCCACGTCTGACCATTTGTAAGATCCAGCTGTTTGCCGGCCAGGACAGCTGCTGCATTTCGGTGGTCCTCATGTGCTTTTCCTGATGGCACCTCTCTTCCGCCATTAATGTCATTTGATTCCAGGACTGTGCTGACCTTCAAGTCGACGTCTGGGGGGGGGGGGGGGGGGGGGGGGGGGGGGGGGGGGGGGGGGGGGGGGGGGGGGGGGGGGG
>JAODKN010000004.1:401309-413869 GCA_026774425.1 Petrocephalus zakoni
CACTCCCTACTTGCTAACACGCTAGCCAGCACTCCCTGCATGCTGACACTCTAGCCAGCACTCCCTACTTGCTAACATGCTAGCCAGCACTTCCTGCATGCTAACACACTAGCTACACTAGAGTGTTCAGTACTGCTGACGGGAAATCAGCCTTTGAGGGAGCGCATGTGTTCACCGTGCGCAGTGATTGGTTGTTTGGTTCAAAGGGAGTCAATCATTGGTTCAAACGGACTCGATCATGTGACCATGACCATGACTGACAGCTTGCAATGATCCCAGTGAGTTTTGCATCGAAGTCTGTCCCATTAACAGAAAGGACTGACGGGCTCTATGCTGGAAGCAAACCAGTGAGTATGGCAGAGGTGGCCATGCACCGCTGACACACTGCAATCACTGGCTTACTGACATTACAGAGGCGCCCCAGTAAAATACATGAGCCTTGGGAAACAAACAGCGGCCATGTTCCCTGTAGCTGGCCATGTTCCCTGTAGCTGGCCATGTTCCCTGTAGCCGCCCAGCGCTTTACGCATGGAGATTTTAAATGGCTGCTCATAAATTTTCGCAGGCTTCGAGGGACCTTAAATCACACAGTACCCCCCCCCGCCCCCCTCCCCCATTTAAAGTGATGCTAGCAAGGCTGAATCATCCCATACTGTCATGTTTATGCACAGGCCATTTGTCTTCAGGTGAGACTTTCTCCATATTATTACAGTCTGCATTGATTAAAATCGACTCGGTCGATCATCCGTCATCGGTGAGCGATTATTCAGCCTGGGGCAAGAAGACAAATCCAGATAGGCAGGGACACATTTCACATGAGACTGAGAGCCCCTGTGAGGAGGGTGGGGCCCCATGCCCCCCCCCTCCCCCAGCAGTACTGTATGTTACATATATGATCATCTCCGAGTCACGCCCATGTGCATGAGTCATACTGCCGTTGAACAGCTGTGCCGACAGGCCGCGCCGACCCCACATCACCACTCTGAGGCACTCCGGGTCCCAGCCGTTTGATATTTACCACTCTGGCTCTAAAAGTTATTATTTTTAAGTTATTAGAGTGAGGGCTGGTGGCCAACAGCTGGCCACAGCTAAAGGCGGAATTCCGCGTTTAATATCTCGTCTAATTATAAAAATTCCATCTCCACAACTGAAGCACGGCCCGTATTTGCGCGTGAGAATGCGGCGGGGGGTCCACCACCGCAGGGGATAGAGCCGCTCTCTGATTGGCTCATCCACTGGCTCCTTCAGAGTGGAGACAGGCTTGCAGCTGTCATGTGACTATCATAAAATCTGCTGGGTAGCGTTTCTGTGGATGGGGCTCCTCTACTCTGGATGAGAAGTTCAGCTTCAGTTCCTGCCATAACTGTTTATGAGCTTTAAGCCCTGACCTCTGCCTCCTGAACACAGCGAGTGCCTTGCGTGGAAATGGCCAACTCTTAAAGTCACTGCAGGCTGCTCTTTGTGATCTTCCGGGCAGAGAAGAGGCACGTTCCATCGCAGCCTGCCTTTCCATGCTAGTAAAAACAGAAAAAAATGAAACCTGTCGACAGGTCGGCGGATAGGAAACGCCCGACTTGTTCAAATTTGTCTAAACGCTTTTGGACTCGGGCAAGCATGCATACACACACACACACATACATACTCACATGCACTCAAAGACTATGACTCTCTTTAATGCGTCTAATGATTCCAGACTCTGGTTCAATAAAACTGAATGAAAGTGCTTCGAAGAAAAAATATTGACTGACAAGAGAACTTTTTGTTTGCTGCTGGGGTATGTGCTTAGAGGGTTAGGAGAGCAGGGACATGGGGGCACACGCAAGGCGAGATGGAGAGGGAAATCGCAGACACACGGGAAAGTATTTAGCCGAAATCATGCACCGTTCAGCCGAGTCGTGATGCCTGTCACTCGGGGGGGTGCAGTCATTCTGGGTGCATTACGGAATACAAAGAGGGGCCTGACCACAGATTTTGCCCCCAGGCCTGTGAATTCCTACCTGCTCCCTCCCCTGTGATTGTGAAACAGCAAAGCTGGTCTCACTCCCCTGTATGCACACCCCCCCCAATCTCTAATATGCTTTGCTCCGGGGGGGGGGGGGGTCTGGTGCCAGTGGCCGCAACGGAAGGGAACTTTCTTGTGCGTTACGTGAGTCTCGGCCCGGCAAGTCACGCGAGTCCACCCCAGGGTCTTGTCAGCGTGACAGTCTTCACCCTCCGCTGCTATTTAACATAGCAGAATGCAGAGGAGCTGTCAGTGGCCGGGCCCATATCTCCACAAAACCCAAATCAAAGATAAACACCCCCCCCACCCCGAACCCCCCACTAAATCACTCCTTTCCTCACAACGCGTCGCTCTCGTCCGCGCAGACGTGCCTGCTGTTGTGCTCGCTGTCGTTAATCACCCTTTATTGGCCCGTAATGACCCTGACAGGGAACACGGAGCACTTATCACTGTCGCTTCCTGAAAGGGGGGGGCAGTCTTCAGAAAAGGGAACCTTTCAGGAGACAGACCTTAACAAGCTCTGCCGAGTGGGGGTCATTAAGTTGCTGCTGGCCTCATCATTAAACGAGGGGGGCAGCCCATCCTGTACCAGACTCACTGCAGCTCCATTGGTTAAACCGTTATTTTAAAATTTGTTAATAATTTTCTTTAGTTATTTTCAATCTCAGAGGCGATCGAGTCAGGATGTGGATGGCAGATGTGAGAACACGTCTTTAAAGGAAAATCCCCAGGCCCTTGATGTGCCGCGTCCCTCCCCCAACGTCCCAGAACCATCATCCGGATGGGTTCCGCGGCCACAATCGCCGACGGTGGCCTGGGTATTGGAAGCAGATGTCCGTGTTGGGAGAACCTGACCCCAGTTTAAATGGCCTTTATCTTTGTTCACCTACATTTAGCCCAGTCTACTTTAAATCTGACAAGCTATCCGGCTAAGCAAGACATCCTGCTTTCTGTAACAGGCTCCAGTTCCAGCCAGTCTTCATTGTTAGCCATTGTTAGCAATATCAGTTGATAACAACACATTGTGCCGTATTTTGCACATTAAAACACAGTAGCAACACGTCCATGGATTGCAGTTGGACATGCGTACTGTGTGTACGACTGAGTTAAGGAGCCACAAATAAGATGGTATAAAGAAGACATTATAACTACAGCTTTAACTTCTGTTCAAGAAGGGTGCGGCCATTTTGAATTCTAAGAACAGTACATGGTTGCAGAGGTTGGAACTCGGAATTTCTAAAACAAACTCAAAAACTTTTGGAAAAGTCATGTACCTCAGTAAGGAACGGAAATGGCGATTGCAATTCTGGTCGCATAAAACGACTTCTTGAAGAATCAGTGGAGGAAATGCACTAATACGTCGCCACCTGTGTGCAAAAGGCTACAAGAGGATAACCAGGATTGGGGGGTCAGAGGTCGAGGGAGAGGTCAGGATCCCACCTTGGAACACAGCTGGGACGTGATGGGCCCCCTGCTCTATTCCCTGGAGCTACAAGACCGCGCGACCAGAAACAGTGTGCCAAAATATCTCCGAGACCCCACTCTGCTATTTTGCTATAAGTCACAAACGCGATAGATGATGCCGAGATCGATCTTTCATGTTGAAGGACTCTGGCCAGCTGTAAATCTGAAAGCAAAGACAGGCATTTCACGGGAAGCCTTCCCCACGACCGAGGAGCCTCAGATCTAGCTCTGAAAAACACCCAGAGCGCACATTACCATCTGAGAACAATGTGGCTTACAAGCCAAACGTCGCACTGGGTAATGCTCCTGTTGTAAATGGAGGCCTAGAGATTAAACCTTCTGGCTGTGTGTTGGAACATGTGCAGGAACTGTAAATAACATTTAGCGTGTAAATGTGAGGTTTAAATGTGGAATTTCATTGGCTCTAATTGTCATGTAATCATATGGGAGTAATCTTTACCGCGCTAAACGCCCTTCACGGAACCCAGAGGCTGAACTTACACACGGATCCAACGGAACGTCAGCGACTGCTTTATCTGTCAAGACAGATTATTATTGACACTGTTTTTGTTATTGTTTTTACCGCCCCATATGTGAATGAAATATGCTACAATCCCTTTCACTAACGAAATATTCACCCCCCGCCCCCCTGCCACTCCCCTGCCAGCTGACACGCTGAAGGGATTAGGATGATTCCAGAGAAACATGAATCGCATTTTCGAATTTCAAACAAGTCCCAGAATAAAAAAAAAAACAAAAATAGTCAACAGACAACAACATGAACTGGCGAAGAAATAAATATTTAACAGGAAGCAGAACCGGACGGGTGGGGGGGAGTTTGCTTAAAACATCTGCTGGTGAAGAATTTATTCTCTAAATCACTGTAATTAAATCCAGAATAAAACCCGCTGTTTGGGGGCAGAGAGGAACCCCCTGTATGTTCAGGGCAGGCTCAAACATGAAGGGTGGGGGAGTGTAGGGGAGGGACAAGTGGAGAGGTAGGGAAGGGGGATGAAGAGGAGGTGGAAGGATGTGCAGGCAGCAGAAAGGGACAGGAGCGGCGCGGAGCGGTGGGGCGGGGAAAGGCTTAGACAGGAATCTCAGCCTCTGAGGAGCGGGCAGACAAGTGAAGCCCAGAGTCACGGTAATCCCCGGTGTGTGAGATCCCAGTCTGGCTCGTCCCAGACCTCCTACCTCGAACCGCAACCTATGGGAGGGGAGGCTTAGCTCTCTAATGCAGGATGCCCCCGGAGAGTGGTCAGCCATGCACCGGGCTGCACATCTCCATACAAGTTTGCTGCTTTAGTGTAAACTGCTCGCTGGTGTTGCCCAGCGGCAGTGAACTTTCTTGTGCGTTACGTGAGTCCCAGCCCGGCAAGTCACGTGAGTCCACCCCAGGGTCTTGAGTCCCCTAATCCTAACCTTAAGCCTAACCCATCCCGGTGACCGGAACAGCGGAGCGAGAGAGGTGGGGAACATTAGAGGAGCTCCATAGGGCATCACGCCAAACCTGTCCTGGGGGGCTGTCCCTCGCTCTGCCTGTTCTAATTCTTGAAGCAGTTAGACCTAAGCTCTATACAGGCTTTCGCTGGTCATTTTCTCTCAAACCGCCTACTGGACCCGTGAAAAAACAGTCGCCCAACCCTAAACCTAACCCTAACCCTATCACAGTTTTGCTGACCTCTTAATGCGCGTTTGCCGGGTGGTCTGCTCGCTTCAGTTGGTGTTTTTGGAAGCAAGACCAGCAAAGGAAGGGACATACACTCAGTGACTAAGAAAAGTTAAGCACCCAGCAATTTGGTACATATTTGGTACATTTGGTGCAGACCAGCGATGGGTATGTAAATGATTCGATTCGAAAGTTGCTGGCACGTCTAGTCAGCAGACACAGAAGGTGCCTCATAGACTCATTAGACAGCATTACCAGCACTTGATGGAGCTTGATGGGGGTCACATTGTGGGCTTGCATGAGGCCGGGTGGCATCATGGTGTGGGGAGCCATTGGGTATGACTTCTGGTCATCTCATTATTTGGGGGACCCTGACGGCACAGCGCTACGCCAGAGACGTCCTGCATCCGCATGTCTTACCTCTCCTGAAATGGGGTCCCCTGATGTGTCCCCAATCTAACGTGTGGGATCAGCTCAACTCTGACCCAGTGCCAGTCTGCAGGATCTCGAGGGCCGGTTACAACAGCTGTGGGCCAATTTGCTGCAGGAAAGGATACAACAGCATGTATCCTGGCCCGGGGTGAGGGGGGTGCCACACCCTACTGACATGGGACCAGCAGTGTGCCCAAACTACTTTGTTGTCCGATATTATTATCATTGCGATACAGTCACACGACCTTTTACCATGTGCGTAAAATATATGTAGTTGAGTACTCTGTTACTGCGACTCAACTGGTTGGTTGAAACAAAACCTTGGTCTGGATTTGTACTTTCTGGACCTGAACTGTCTGTAATTGGATGAAGTAACTTCCCTAACAAACTGCTGGCCAGGCCGGCCTAAAGTCCAAGGGCTCTCACTGTTGTGCCTGGTGGGAATTAGAACAGAAAAGGCCCGAGTGGCCCCCATTTTGTTTTGGGGGAAGGTGACGTTAGTCACGGGGAATGAGCATTTTTATGACGAGAAAGCAAACGGGAGAGCCGTCGTGCGTTCATACTCGGGACGGCACTCCGGCGAATTCCTCAGAAAGCGGGCAGCGTGCGGAAACGTCTCCTTCTAATCGCGCCGTGCCTCAGGAAATGCTGCCGCTCTGAGAGAGATTAAAAGGAAGGGAGACGCTTCAGAAGTTTCCACCTTTAATGTTTTTCTTCAGAAGCTTCAAAGATGTTTTGTGCCCTTTTCGCTCTTAAAGGGGCGGCAGCCCCTCTGTGAATTTCTAATCTATTTCTGTCATTACTTATTTTATGCCAGTCACAAATTCAAACTATGGCCTTCAGTGAACAACAGAGTTTACTAATCAGTAGTCCTGTTCCCTTTGTGCGTTTTGTGAATGTGCTCCCTGTTTTTCTCAATGGAGTTGAACTTTTCCATATCGTACATCATACATTTTTTGTTTTTGATGCCGGTTAGAGACTAGGTGGCCGAAGCCCTGTTAGCGCACAAACCCTGAAATGTAGCCACAAATGAGTGTTAATGAGTCAGGGCCTAGATTATTTTTGAATAGCAGTAAGATGTATGTGAGTTGTAAGCATAACAGTTTTTCTGTAGAAATTTGCTGCCCTTTAACTGTCTGACCCTTTTGTAAATAAACGTTTGCATCCTCCGTGTCATGTGCAAACCATTGTGGAAAAGACCCAATTTAGGCTAAGTGTTGTGACGCTTGGTTTAAAGTTGAGGCATGCTCCCCAATGTGTGGGGGCTGCTAGCTCGGCTTTGGTATTCTGCTATTGCCCCCCACCCCCGAATCAGGAATCTCAAATTGAATCACTTTAATCTCATTCATGTTTTATCTTCTTTTAAAAGGGCCACTTGGTGCCAGCTGTATTAAGTCATTGTTCTGTAAGGTTGACTGTCTTCTAGCTAATCAGATGGATGATTGAGTTTCCATGAAGACAAAAACAAAAACGATCTTTGTGGGCCATTCAGCTCCGCGGCCCCCATCGGGAGGTGGAACATCAGATAAGGGACATTCCCCAAAAAATCAGTGTAAGTGTCCTCTTGCTGCCAGGCAAATTAAAACAAACCCAGGGGAATGGGAAGGTGGGACACCCAGAGAGGAATGGGTCACGGCACTGTCTGAGAACTGGCCCTATTGCCGAATCCAGGCCCTCGATCCTGCTACCAAACGGACGATCATGGCCGCAGTGGTGGTGCACTGCACATTTACATTTAAATTGAATATGCAGATGCTTTTATCCAAAGCGAGATACATTTGAGAAAGATGAGAAAGTCACTGGTGCAATTAGGGTTATGGACCCTGCTCAAGAGCCCAATGGTGACCTCACTATACCGCTGCTGGGACTTGAACCAGAGACCTTCCGATCATAGACATAGTGTCGTAACCCACTGGGCCACACAGCGTCCCCTAGATGATACAGGCAAACACAGCTGTGTCTCCCGCTGCTGTGGACCGTGCTGTAAATCAGCGCTTAGATTCCGACCCGGCCGCTCGGAGTCCGAAATGGCACATCGTTTAATCCTCCCCCAGAAGAAAGACGGAGAGTTTTCTGAAACGGCGGCCGCGATTCGTCTTGCAGGCTTTTGTGCCTGCCTTACAGAAACTCCCCTATGGCCCTCACGGCCGAACCCCAGCACGGGGGTGTAAGTTCACCTCTCTGGCAGGCCAGATGTTTCCTCTCCTCCAGCTCCCGAAATGTTTGTCTTAAACCACCAGTGCAGCTTTCAAAGCCTTCATTTAATTTCCAGGGAAAACCTGACATATGAACACTCGCTTTTTCGTGTGTCGCTCGCTGGTGTTTGATCTAAAAACGGGACACCCTGTGTTAAAAACAGGGCCTCGGCACTCAGCACCTACTCCCCCCCAGCAAGCCCATTTTCCCCATTATCTCAGGAAACACCGCAGCGTTCTGACCCGAGAGCCTCGCCAGGCATGACTGCCAAGCCAACCCGCCCTTTGGGCCACACGGGCAGACGTGCACATCTCACGGGCAGCCAAACCAGCAGAGACAAACTGCAGCATCAGGCTCCTTAACAGCGCTCCCTATCAGCCTTGTCTCCCCCAAACACACAACTGTGCACTTATTTTTGTCCAAACAAGGTGAAGTTTCCCAGTGTGTGAAGGTCACTCATTTCCTTCCTGTCCTCAGTAACAAACAGCCTGTGGCCCACCCTCTGCAGGTCCGCCACCAGCGTCCGAACAGAAGGACCACCCTTTCGACCGGTTCAACCTCTTGCCACAAGACAACGTGATTGTACCAAAGAGTGCTACACGAAATCTGTCTAATGAAGTGCACGCATCAAATGAAGCACTCCTACAATGATAACAGCTTTCTCAGGCCCGCAACAGAATCGACTTCCTTTCATTACATGACCCGCAAAGATAAACTAAACAAGCCAAAGAAGCCATTTCTTGGAATCCATGTAGTCTATCTATGTAGATTAGGCTTGTTTTAATCTGGCAAAGAAAATAAAGCTCCAAAAAACAGTGAATTACACGCTGGCATTGGATTAGCCGACAAAGTGTCCCGACAACATCGACTGCGGCTGTAGCTATTTAAATTCAGCAGCTATCTAACAAGCACAGGCCTGGAAACACAAACATCATACGAAAATACACAACATTTCAGTGGGAAAATATCTTTGTATGGGATGTGAGGCTAAGGGTTGGCCAAGGGCCCTTCTTGTACTTGCTCCCTCAGCAGCTCTGTTGACATGTTTGTCTGTTACACCTTCACCCGCAGATATCTCGACTACAACGGGCACCAGATCTCGGGTTTCTCGCCGCCACTGTTTGCATGTACGCCGCGGTATAAACCGCAAGACCGTCGCCGACAATCCTGTGTAGCCTGCAGCTGGCGTGCCGAGTGTAAACCCAAGTCCGTGGTAGTGTTTACAGCTCGTTCTCTGATATGGGTCATAAATCTTTCGGCACTTGCAGGTTTCTCTGCCGCGAATGAGATTCTCAAAAGTCCTGAGGGTGAACTGTCGTGTGCGATATTACCGGACAGGCCCAGCCGCACGGGAAACCTACCCTGATCAGTCACTGACGCCAAAAGTAAATAATTATACCATAGCCAAGTTGGGTTCACCACACACAAACAATATCTCCCTGCCTGGGGTGCGTTCCCCTAAAGCATAGCTGCTAACTATGTTAGCAACTTACATAGTTGGACCCATGTACCTGAATGAATCCAACTATGTAAGTTGCCACCAGGAGTTTTTGGGAAACGCACCAAGACTTTTTCTACTGAGCTGTTCATTGATATACCAGGAAGTTCTTCCCTCATTGTTTTTCATGGCATTGAAGAGACAACCTGGAATGACGATAGCAATACATCTAGCACAAATTATTCTAGTGCTGCAGATTTATTTAATGTATGTTTAATGGCCGAAATCAGTTAATTTTATCTTTAATGAGTTTTTTATAGTTAATTTATATTTAAACAGCCTTAATTAGTTCAAAGGCTCATTAGTACTGGAGTGTTGAATCGAGAGTATGGATCTTACCGTCTTGTTGGAGCTGCTGGAGATGTACGGCCGCTTCCTGGTCCTGCTCCTGTCCCCCGTTGCTGTTGCTGCTGCTGCTGTTCTCTCTGGGCCTGGGACCCACGTTGCCAGCCGACGTAAAGGACGCAATCCTCTGGAGGATGGAGCCAACGGTCTCCCCGGCATCCGGCATCACCTCTGGGCCAGGTCCTGAGGTTGGGGTAGCTGGGCCAGGGGAGAGCTGTACCACCTGGGGCTGCGATACCAGCTTGAGCTGTGGGGTTTGGGCTGGGGAGAGGGGCACGGGGGACTCACTGATGCTGGGGACGGGCATGGACCCCGGAGGAGATGGCGGGACAGCATCCGAGCTGTGAGAGGGAATGGTGGGTGTGGTTGAGGGGCTGATCAGAGTCCCATTGTGCTTTGGGACCGGTTTTGGTGCCGGGGTAACCTCGGGGGGTGAAACCTGGGGCTTTGCCACCAAGCTATCAAGATCCAGAGGAAACTTGTTGAGCCGGACTGGTTCTTTGGGTTTGGGTGGCTGGGAGCCGGACGAAAATGACGGGACCCTTCCAACGGGATTGGAACCCCAAGTGGGAGCCATGCCAGCATATCTCATGCCCAGGGGGCCTGCATTTCTTCTCCCACCACTCTCAGAGATCTGGAGGTCCAGGGAAGGCATAGAGCCATGGTTGACACCTGCGGGTTCCGTGGCCAGGAGGGTGGGTGCTTCCACCTCAGAGTGGAACACATTGCCATGTGAGGAGAACTTCTTCAGGACAGTGCTGGCCAGATGCTGGGGCTTATACTCGCTTACCCCTACGGGGCTTTGGGGAGGGCTGGCCAATGAGCTAAGTTTGGAGGTGCCCTGGTACTCCAGGCTGGAGGAGGAGCTGTGGAGGCTGTCATTGTCACTCCCTGGGCCAGAGGACAAGAAGCCATTTGGGTTGAACCTGCTCTGGAACGATGACACACGGGTGATTCCCGAACCCGTGTTGCCATTGGCCCTGACCACGCCAATGGTCCCGCGATTAAACGACAGGCTGGTCACCATTTTGCTTTTCATGACTGGACTCTGGGCAGGGCTTGGGCCGATGCTGACCCGTGATTGGTAGGACGGTGGCCCATGACTGGCCGGTCCTCGGCCGTCATTGGTTTTGCTGAGGACCGGACTCGGACTGAAGGGCGAGCCGAGGTTTGAGGACGGAGAGTAAGCGGGGATCTCGTCCACATCCTCAATGTCAAAGGATCTCTTCAGTGCTGTGAAGACAACAGGAGGATTTGGTTAGCGATTCATGCTCCCGCCTCCCTCAGCACCCTGGCGAAGACAGAGGTATTCTAAGAAGAACTTCTGCACTGCAGTTCACCTAAGTATTAAGCTAATTTAAGGAAATTACCCAACCTTTGACGTGACTACATTCCTGGGTTCAGATTTGACGCACTGTTACCGTGTAATGATAAAATAGCAAAAATAGCAAAAAAAATGATATGAAGTAGTGCTGCTCCTGGCTAAATGGATTAGGGTCGCACTGCTCCACCTGACTCTGGGCATGTTCACAGCAGCACCAGTAACCGGCACCCCCCCCAGTCAAAGGCTGTCCCCTAGGTGGAGGCTGTTTGATCTTGCCCACTGTGTACACTGGCTCCGACCGCACCCCCCTGGTAGGAGGGGCAGCAGGGGATGAAGGAGTCACCCGTGAAAACCCTCCTCCCAGTGAGAAGGCCGAGGCTATGAGTTTGGGGTCTATAGATGATACACACAATCTCCATGTAGATTTTCTTAGGATCGTCATGGGGACGCCCTTTCACATGTCATAGATATACAGAAGAGCATCAGTAAGATGCCGGATGACATGTCCATAAATCTTCAGGGGAGGGATGTGTATATCCTCGTGACTGACCGTTGTCCTTGTTGCCATCTTAACAAAAATGTGGTGCAGTGTTTCCAACCACGTCCTCGGGGGCCTACAGACAATCCAAATTTTTGCTCCCTGCTAACTCCCTGTAATATGGACTGTCTGGCTGGGAGCTGGGAGGAAGCAAAAACGTGGACCGTCTGCAGGTTCCTGTGGACCGAGCTGAGAAGTGCCTTCTGTAGGGTAATGGCACAGGAGGGGAAAAGCTCATATTTTTGTCGTATTCCATACAGAAGAAGAAGCATTCAGGAGAAGCGAGAGAGCACAGTAACGACGGAGGTTAAACGTTAACTTCTCCCCGAAAGCGCAAACTGGGTGTGGAGAGAGAGCGAGCGCTCAGATGCTTTGTGAAGTTTAAACAGTTCCTAGCATTCATTCGTCATTCCCCTGTAATGTGGGATACATGAAAGCCGACGTTTCCCAAAGAAAGGCCCGGTCCACCTCCCTCCTGATTATGTCTTCAGCAGGCCCGAGATTTCCTGGCAGAGTCATTGTTCCGTTCAGTGCCCCAGCTGCTCTTATCTCCCCGTAACGACCCAAACGCTTACAGGGCCACGGAGCAGATATAACCTCGCTGCTTTATTAACTCGCAGACCGCCAGCGTCTCTGCGGCGAGGGGGAGTTCGCGAAACGGAAACTCGCCGATATGACTTGGAGATGAATAAAACATCAGCAGAGCATGTTCATTGTTTTTTAATGATCAAACTCGAAGGGAGTTGGGCAGATGATGCCTGTTGGAACCATCACTCAAACCACCTGAAGAGGCTGCAATTAAACATTTGGAGACATTCTGAGCTTTGCAGACAGCCTGAGGGCATCCTAATGAAATGCAGTGTTGGGACGCCAACGGGTCCCCAAGACGGGCATTGCAAGAGTCAGGGGGTGGGGGCCCGTGCCCTGAACATGGCAGACCTGCATTCCCCGGCGGGGGGTGGGGGCAGCCGACAGCAAACACGGCCTTTCAGCCTCACTCCATTGTCGGAAATGTCTGCTCTTCTTCCAGCACAAAGGCCCGATTCAGCGCTGGGGTGTCCCGGGTCGACGGGTTGGATTACCGCAGCCCGC